>CM029629.1:32623731-32657256 GCA_017311315.1 Dendrocalamus latiflorus
TAGTAATAGGAAAATATTTCATGCCATGAGTTTCCTTTAATTAACTTTAACTTATTAATTTGGCCTACAATTGGCCCATGCTTAGCTTTAGTTTAATTGCATTATTCTATTTCATTATGAATTTTATAAGTAATTTCTTATTCCTCTTTCTCATTCACAATGTGTCTTTTACATGCAATTTAATCAAACTTAAATTTTTAATTCCATTACATAACCCTTTTAGTTTAATTTCACAATTATATTATTATCCCCATCTTTATTTACAAACCATAATCTAAGATTGATCCTAGAAATAAAGGGGATAGGCTGCAAGTGATACACATTTGCTAGAGGTTACTTTTAGTGGGGCCCACATGTCATAAGGGAGATGGACAGAGAGGGAGGGCAGCTTCGGCTGGAACCAGAGCAAAGCACGGCCAAAAATAGCGAAACAGGGGAGCTCGGTGGCTGTGGGGCCGTGCGGCGTCGCCGGCGAGGAGCGGCCGGGGAAGCGACGGCGACCGGCCAAATGGGGTGCCCCGGCGACGAGGTAACTTGGGGGGGGGGGGCAGTGGCTTCAGCTCGGGAGGCGCCAAGGCGGGCTGGCGGCGGCGTTAGGCGGCCGGCAGTGAGGGAGAAAGGGGCGCCGGCGGCCGGAGAGGAATGGGGGACCAAGTGAGGCGCGCATGTTCGTTAGGGAGGCAAAGGGAGCTCACCGGGACACTCGAAGCGGTCGGAGGGACGCCAAGTCGGGCCGGCGACGTGCGCAAGCGACGGCGGTGGAGCGCTCCCGTGGATGGCTCGCTGCGGGGAAGGAGGGCCCAAGTCGGCGGTCGGAGGAGCTCCAATGCACCGAGAGGAAGCCCTCGGCGCGAGGAATCGGCCTCAGGTCGATCCAGGGGGAAGCGGCGATGAAAGCGGCGGCGACCGGCTGGAGGCGAAGATGGAGTGCGTGCGGCGGATTCGAGTGGCAGATTTCCAATCAATGGTGAGGGGAGGCAGTGGATGCAGAGGCGCACTCCGCGGCACGGTCGGCTTGCGGAATACCCGCCGGAGGTGGAGAAAGCGCAGTGGTGGCCGGCGGCGCAGCTCGAGGCGGCTTGGGCTGCCCTCGGTTTGAGGGAGGAGGAGGAGTGGAAAGGAGGCGAGCTCGGGCCCCTTTATAGGCGAGCGCTCGCGTACGGCGGCGGAGTGGCGCCGGTATGGCAAGGCGTACGGCGGTATGGGCAGCGCACGTCGGGGCATGGGCGGCGACGTGCACGGCATGGCGCGCGCGCGTAGGGGGATGGCGCGGCGTGGGTAGGGGTACTTCCGGCATGGGCGGCGCGTCCGGCGGAGCCAGGCGCGGGCTGGGCCGGGGCGAGGAACAGCGGAGGCGGAGGCGGGCCGGCGACGCCATGAGCAGTGGGGAGCAGGAGGAAGAACCGGGGAAGGAAGAAGGGAACAGGTGCGGTTGGCTTCGGCTGGGCCGAATGCCAGTGAAGAGGAGGGGCGGCCGAACGGCTTGGTAAGGAAAAGAAGAAAGGAAAAAAATGGCTGGGAAAAAAAAGAGATAGGCTGGGCCTAAGAAAGATTTTTGGGTATTTTTAGGGATTCAGAATTTGGATTTGAGATTATATTTTCGATTTGGAAAACTTGGTTCAGAATTTGAATTCAATAATTAGATTTTTATAATTGGTATATTTTAGAAAAATAATTCTTTTAATTCTCAGAATTTGAATTTTTAGATATGAAAATTGGATGGAAGGATTTTAGATTGATTTTTTTCAATTTCTATTCTTGGTCTTTGAATAACCAGATTTAAATTTTAAAATTGGAATCTAATACTCCTGAGGAGTTTTGGATTTTCTCAGTTTGATTTTTATTAATCGGGCTCTTTGGCAATACATCAAATCGAGATATTTGAACTTCGCCAAAACTTTTTGAGAAGCACCAAAGAAACGATTGAAAGATTTAAATTTTTTTTTTGAAATTACACTAGCTCCCTATTTGGGATGTTACAGATCCTACCCCCCTTAACAGGAATCTCGTCCCCGAGATTCGAGTAGAGTACATGAAAGGAGGTGGGGAACAAGCTGGCTAGCATTAGGTTCTAGGGTATTGCTTGATACTACGCCCCTTTCCTTGGAGCCATCCGAAGAGAGGACATCCAAACAAAAGCGGATCAACACTTTGGAGAAAACACCACACAGGAGACCTTGTTCTTCTGGATAGCCTGCAGCTAGCTTCACTCCATTGCTTGACATTTCAGGGGTTTGCTGTTTCTTCAGTGCTGATTGCTAACTTCTCTTTATGCTGGTGTGGTAGTAGGGCCTAACCTCAGAGTGCTTTGACACTTCTTATTTATTTAGGCTACCCCCCTTAAAATGACGGGTGACCGGTACTAATTGCTCTTGTCAGCTCTTGCCATGACGAGTCTAGTGGCGGCTTGGAGACTCAGCCTTTGTATCTCGGTAGCCTTGGTCAGCAACAGATTCATGGAACAATCTTTGGGGCAGTGGTCTTGTCCTTCACAGAGAAAACATGTGATCTTGCTCGTTGGACAATCTCCAGGTTGATGGTCTTTCTCACAATTGGGGCAGCTTGCAGTGCATTGACCTTTTTGGTGTCCTTTTTCTCCACAGCGTGCACATGCCACTAGGTTCTTAAGACAGCCTTCTGGTAGATGATGTTTCTTGCAGTAAGGACAGTACGGAGCTGGGCAATTGTAACTGTAGTGTCCTGGTTGTCCACAGGCAAAGCATATAGCATGTCGTAGTGGAGGGCATGATTGGGCGTCATGTCCTGTCTTGCCACATTCAGCGCACGCAGTAGCTGGCAATTCTTCTGGACCTGGTAGTAGGGCTTCGTTAGGTCTTGTTGGCTCCTGGATGACACACTTGGAGCTAACACACTTCCCTTTGCCAAGACCAAGGTTGATGGCGACGACATCCTTTTCTTGCTTGTTCGATTTCCGTTGAGGGCAGTCTCTCACATAATGTCCTGGGTCACTGCATTTGAAGCAGTTGAACCCATGGCCTGGCTTCCTCGGAGGGCCTTGATTGGTGGTGATAGCATCCCAGGCTAATCTTTCTAGGTTCCATTGGGGACATTTGATCACGCAACATCCTATGTTACTGCAAAGGGGATAAGCACCCTCACCATTCCGTTTCTCAGGGCATCTACGAATGTCATATCCTTTTTCTCCGCAATAAAAGCAAGTGGTGTTCTTTCGGGGTCCACTTGATGTAGTGGTACGGTTGCCTGTCATGTGGCGACTCTTTCTGGGTAGTCTTGGCGGAATGGATCTGAGTGCTGGCTTGTGACGGTGGTGAGTAGAAACTGTTGGTTCTGGTTTCTTGCTTCTAGCCTTCTTTTTGGCCATTGACAATGTCTTGATGATGACTGTATCAGCGAGTCTACTGTGGAATAGAGGCTTGAGTCTGGATCCTTTTTGCAGGCTAAGGCCTCTTAGTTGTTATCCTTTTCAAAGATATTGCCTCTTTCCACCTCAGAACTTGAAGTGTCTTGACTTGGCTATCTGCTACCTCTTGCCTGCCGACCTGACGAGGTTTTCAGCAATAAGGTGAGGGGGAAATTAGCACGGGGTACGAAAAAGATTACAGGGATGAGATATTCTAACCCATTTTAAGGAGTGCACACCCAGGAGCTGGGGTAGTACACAAGCCACACAGAATAACCAAGCTTTTGAAAACAAGCTTTTCCTGTGACTACGAAACACAACGCCCGAGGGCAAGAAGGCGGTGCACAGGGCCAAATAAAATCTCTTTTGACCAAGCAACGTCTATGCGCGGAGACACACACAAGAAGGCACGTGGTTCTATATACTAAGTTTGCTGAAGCGAGGCCACCAAATCTTCACGAGCATCCTCGACGCCTTCGAACTTAAGCCTTTGAAGTAAGGGAGAGAGAATAGGAAAAACCAAATTTCCTTTTTCAGACAGACGTAGCAAAAGGAAAGGGTTAAGAAGAGCTTTGGCAGCGAAGCTCATGCTTCTTATTATTATTTTGAAAACAGAGCTTTTTAGAAAACAGTTTTCAAAAATCCCAAGGTTTAAAACATTTGTTTTTCCAAGGTAACCCTATCAATAATAATTGAATTTTTTTTTGCAAGTAGATTCCCAAGTTTTGGTTTTAAAAGCAAGTTCTTGGGAATTAAGCTTTTGGATTTTTAAATACTGGGGCCAAGTTTTCGAAGTAACTTGAAATCAAACCTTTTCGCAACAAAGATATACTATATACTTTTGATATAGAGTTCTATAACAAGATTGATTTTTCCGAAATGACTTTGAAATGCTTGAACTTTTAAAATACCCTTTTTTGTAAAGGTATCCTAGCCTCCTCCAATATCATGATATCAATAGACTAATCTATTCCCACAATATTTCCATTCATAGGCTTAGAATTCATAGCCTTGTTAGACTTGCTTATACTTGATTGAATCTAAAACTGACTTCCTTTATTACTTAGCCTCAGCACGACTATTTGTCTATTAGTCCCAACAATGAGTGTTGCCCTTTATCCGATCCACAATTCAGATCATCTCCAAGGCCTTTCCAATCCTGCTCATTCTTAATTTATTCTAGGGTATCCTCCTTCATTGCTTAGTCACTGCACAATTGGTGTATAGTACTCCAAACAGCGAGTATTATCATATATCTGATGCATAAAGTATATAACTTCCAAAGTATCAACTATAGCTTCATTTACCAACTTAGGGTTACCTATTTTTCACCTAAATCTCAAATCCCTCCGTAATTTCTTAAATCCAATCTTGGGTGCATTACTCAGTAATCCCATTCAACTATGTACCTGAACAATACTCCAAATTCTTACATTTAAAACCACCCGTACCTGTTTGTATCAGGGTTTCAATATTGGCATTTTTTTAGCCAATCTGATCGTTTAAATTGGTCAACCCATTTTAACCAATCCAATAATCTAAACTGTTCTGTCTATTCAATTAATCTGATCATTAAGTTGGTTCACCCATTTTAACCAATCCAAACGTGTTAACTGATCTATCCCTTTAGTCAGTTCAATAATCCAGATTGGTTCACCCGAGTTGCCAAGTCAATCACCCAAATTGTTTCGCTTACTTTTCATCTTGCCATTCACACCATTAATTGTCTCCAATGATTGAAATGAATCCCCAGGATTTACACATATATCTGAGGAACTAAAGCAAATTCTTGGAATAAAATGGTAGGGGTTTAAATTTTGGGAAAACTTTTCCTTAGAAGCTTAGGTTTACGGAAATGAGCTTGGAAATAAGCTTTACAACTAAATTTTTGATAATTTACTCTTCCGAGGGCGAACAGCTTTTGAAACCAAAACTCAATATAGGTTTTATGGTTTTGGCCCAAGGTAGTTTTTCAGCAGAGAACTCAGGCACGCGTTAGTTTGAATTCGGGATAAGAGAGCCTTGGAGCTGAAAATGGCCAGGGCAACAAGCAGATGAGAGAGAATCATCTAAGAGAGATAAGAGTAGTAATACTACTTATATTTTGCAGTTAGATTTTGAAATAATTCTAGTCATAGAGCTAACGACCATGCTAACTAAGGTTACGACCTACAGTCGATATGCTCTGATACCAGCTCTGTCGGACCTCGGGTTAGCAAACCCAGATCCTCTGTGATTCCACCGCACTATTCCCTGGATCAGTAGATAGTGCTCACAGATACATTACTGTATATCAAAAACATACCATGCGGAAACGTAAATAATACAGTAATACTTACTCATGGGCCGATTAGGCCGAAAACGATAAATTGCAGCAGCGGAACTTCACACGGGTGGGACCCGCAGGACTTGCCCACAGGCAGCCAACTGGGGTTCGCGACCTAGTCCATGGCCTCATCGTCTTCCAGCTCTGTCGACCCTTTTTAGGCATCGCAGGGCTTGACTTTATTTCCTTTCTGACTGAATGATGGCAGTTAAGCCAGAATGAGTACGATGATACTCAGCAAGCCACCACACAGGATGCAGTAATAATAGATGCAAGGCTGTCAGAGGAGGCTTGAGGTTCTTTTATTTGCTTAATGCGACATTTGCAATAATCATAATTAAAATTTCTATGACTTGGCATTTTATAAACATGCTTTAAAGAGTTTGAAATTGTGCAGTAAATATAGCGGTGTCGGTTCCATCCACCGATTACATGGTTCCAACCACCTATGCTAACTTTTGATCATTATGCCTCTTCCATCTTATTTACCATGCTGGAGTACGTCCCTCCAGGAAAAACTCAAAATCAGAGTACCTCCCTCTGATAGATTTTTGTCCCATCCACAAAGGTTTTTGAAATAGAACTAACTCGAGTAAGTTCCCATGTCTGCCCTTGACCGTGGGCACGGCTGCTCGAACAGTTTTACACTCTGCAGAGGTTGTACACTTTCACCACAAGAGATGAATTATCTTAATAGCCAACATGCTTCCTTAGGCATGAGACCCCGATAATTTATCACAAAGCCTTTACCTTACTCCGATCTAGCTAGACATCACCCGCTGAGGTTTCACCGCTGAAGGGTTAAATCCACCACAGTCAGAAGCCCCCTCTTGCGCCGTATGAGTACAGTAAATCCCTGTGCCTCACTGTGAGTAAACCAGTACACCCTGGCACCCACTTTCCACTGGTGATATCTGAACTAAACCCTTGCAAGTTAATCAGCCAGGTCGTACCCATATAGACTTGTGGTTGTACTGTTTTACACCGGGAGGTCATCACAAGATTCAGTCCTTAATTGGTCCAGGCGGTTCTTACCACAAACCACGGGTTCTCGTGCGACATCAGCACCATCCACTCTCACTAACCGCCCAGACAGGTATAGCAGGTTATGAGGGTTTTGAGAAGCATAAAATAAGTAATCACAAAGTATTCAGCCACGTACATCCCGTGACTAACCCAAAACAAGTTCTTATGTTTGTAAAGATTGATGATCAGGGCAACTAACGCCCTAGACATTGACAAGACTAGCATGGCATTTAACGTGACTTATAGCTAGTATTGTTATCATTAACATCTATGGTGACAAGGATCAAGTAATTCAAGTATCAAGGGATGGCATAATAAATTTAATACGACATCAAGTGGGTATATAGCTACCTTAAGCTTTTGACATATATTTGCATAATGAATTAGGCATGCAAGTTGATAGTTTAAAAGAACATAGTTTTGCATAAAACGTAGGATCAATATGATCAAAGTGGTGACTTGCCTTGCTTGGTGTACCATGGCCTTGATTGATCTAAGTCAAAGCCTACTCAGTCAGTGCTTATAATTTGGTGATCTTCACGTTTACCCAAGTCGCGATCTTGTTCGAATCCGTCGCCTCGTCGAGTCTTCCGATTCTAATACGCGGCAAAGAAAAGAAGGACCAAATAAATCCAAACACTTTAAATGCCCGATTTAATTTAAATTATGCATTTATTATGATTTGAGAATAGAAGGATGATTCGGATTAATGGGCTGTAAACATAGCGGTAGATGAATTGGGCAGGAGAAGGAATTATCTAAGTAGCTTTACCGTGAGGGAAAAATTTTAGGATGACGAGGATCAAAAATGAAGAGGAAGTAATTACAGGAATTCTCAACTTTGGAAAAAGGAAGTGGCCAGACTTAGTCGATTTGGGAAAGGCAAGGCTCGATCGTTTATTTGATGACTTTCTTTTAGTCGATATACATTTATCAAGGAAGTTCCATGAGTCGGGCAGGACTTAGGGGCAGATAAAAGAGAGTACCAATGGTAGTGTAGAGAAACATGATTTTAGGATGCGATCGCTTTACAGGAGAGGAGTATTATTTTATGTACCCGATGAAATATTAATATTTCATGAGGCCCTTCCTATTTGAGATTGCAACTGTCAATTCTAAAGTTAATTATTCCGCTTGATTAATAACTTTATTCGATAGGATCAACGGTTGTGATTTGTTAAAAAGGAGAGTTAGGATTCTTACAAGAATCTTCTTAGTAAGGCTATTTCTTTTATTATTATTTATTTTCAAAAATTAAAGTTAAATCCCGAGATAATGATTGGGGTTTTGGGTGCGAGACAAAGACTAAGGATTGCTCTTTCTTGTTTAAGACTTTCTTAATCGCGTTTTATTTGTTATCTCAATCTCAGTATTTTATGATAATGTTAAAGTCTTTACTTCAAATATTTTAAGCATTCTTGGAAAGATGGCTCCCAAGGTTTTAGAGACGAGTAAACCACACTTGACATTTTATGTGGCTTGCCCGAGATTATTTCAAGTACTACTAAGATATATGAGCAATTCATGGTTAATATTTCATGTGACACCATTTTGCTGAATTGATTTACTTAGTTGTCATGGACTTGGGCAAGATTATATGGGTATGAATCTTTCATCAAGTTTCAAAAATAAATCATTTGGCCATGATGTTGTTATCATTATTATTATCACTTTATTAACTTCATGTTAGTTTCTTAGTAATAGGAAAATATTTCATGCCATGAGTTTCCTTTAATTAACTTTAACTTATTAATTTGGCCTACAATTGGCCCATGCTTAGCTTTAGTTTAATTGCATTATTCTATTTCATTATGAATTTATAAGTAATTTCTTATTCCTCTTTCTCATTCACAATGTGTCTTTTACATGCAATTTAATCAAACTTAAATTTTTAATTCCATTACATAACCCTTTTAGTTTAATTTCACAATTATATTATTATCCCCATCTTTATTTACAAACCATAATCTAAGATTGATCCTAGAAATAAAGGGGATAGGCTGCAAGTGATACACATTTGCTAGAGGTTACTTTTAGTGGGGCCCACATGTCATAAGGGAGATGGACAGAGAGGGAGGGCAGCTTCGGCTGGAACCAGAGCAAAGCACGGCCAAAAATAGCGAAACAGGGGAGCTCAGTGGCTGTGGGGCCGTGCGGCGTCGCCGGCGAGGAGCGGCCGGGGAAGCGACGGCGACCGGCCAAATGGGGTGCCCCGGCGACGAGGTAACTTGGGGGGGGGCAGTGGCTTCAGCTCGGGAGGCGCCAAGGCGGGCTGGCGGCGGCGTTAGGCGGCCGGCAGTGAGGGAGAAAGGGGCGCCGGCGGCCGGAGAGGAATGGGGGACCAAGTGAGGCGCGCATGTTCGTTAGGGAGGCAAAGGGAGCTCACCGGGACACTCGAAGCGGTCGGAGGGACGCCAAGTCGGGCCGGCGACGTGCGCAAGCGACGGCGGTGGAGCGCTCCCGTGGATGGCTCGCTGCGGGGAAGGAGGGCCCAAGTCGGCGGTCGGAGGAGCTCCAATGCACCGAGAGGAAGCCCTCGGCGCGAGGAATCGGCCTCAGGTCGATCCAGGGGGAAGCGGCGATGAAAGCGGCGGCGACCGGCTGGAGGCGAAGATGGAGTGCGTGCGGCGGATTCGAGTGGCAGATTTCCAATCAATGGTGAGGGGAGGCAGTGGATGCAGAGGCGCACTCCGCGGCACGGTCGGCTTGCGGAATACCCGCCGGAGGTGGAGAAAGCGCAGTGGTGGCCGGCGGCGCAGCTCGAGGCGGCTTGGGCTGCCCTCGGTTTGAGGGAGGAGGAGGAGTGGAAAGGAGGCGAGCTCGGGCCCCTTTATAGGCGAGCGCTCGCGTACGGCGGCGGAGTGGCGCCGGTATGGCAAGGCGTACGGCGGTATGGGCAGCGCACGTCGGGGCATGGGCGGCGACGTGCACGGCATGGCGCGCGCGCGTAGGGGGATGGCGCGGCGTGGGTAGGGGTACTTCCGGCATGGGCGGCGCGTCCGGCGGAGCCAGGCGCGGGCTGGGCCGAGGCGAGGAACAGCGGAGGCGGAGGCGGGCCGGCGACGCCATGAGCAGTGGGGAGCAGGAGGAAGAACCGGGGAAGGAAGAAGGGAACAGGTGCGGTTGGCTTCGGCTGGGCCGAATGCCAGTGAAGAGGAGGGGCGGCCGAACGGCTTGGTAAGGAAAAGAAGAAAGGAAAAAAAATGGCTGGGAAAAAAAAAGAGATAGGCTGGGCCTAAGAAAGATTTTTGGGTATTTTTAGGGATTCAGAATTTGGATTTGAGATTATATTTTCGATTTGGAAAACTTGGTTCAGAATTTGAATTCAATAATTAGATTTTTATAATTGGTATATTTTAGAAAAATAATTCTTTTAATTCTCAGAATTTGAATTTTTAGATATGAAAATTGGATGGAAGGATTTTAGATTGATTTTTTTCAATTTCTATTCTTGGTCTTTGAATAACCAGATTTAAATTTTAAAATTGGAATCTAATACTCCTGAGGAGTTTTGGATTTTCTCAGTTTGATTTTTATTAATCGGGCTCTTTGGCAATACATCAAATCGAGATATTTGAACTTCGCCAAAACTTTTTGAGAAGCACCAAAGAAACGATTGAAAGATTTAAATTTTTTTTTTTGAAATTACACTAGCTCCCTATTTGGGATGTTACACCTTCAGCCTCTCGCCTAACCCCCGACCAGTGGAAGGTGGCATGAAGAAGACGTTCTGCTTCCAGGGCGACCCAGCGGCGAAATGGCCAGAGCGGACGCCGATTGGCGATGGCCCACCGGTGCGTGTTCTGCGACATCGCCCGCCGCGCCCCAACTTCCACCACCGCCCTCCTCTACTCCGTTCCGTGCCCCCGCCCCGTCACCGTCTCCGATCTAAGCGCCTTCCACCCGTTGCTTTGCTTGCTAAAAACGCGACCTTTTTTTTTCTGTGCGCAGGATGACAAGGTAGTGGCGTTCCAGGACATCAACCCGTCGGCGTTCAGGTACTTGGTGTGTTTGCAGTTTATTCATGCAGCGTCGTGCTGCAGGGGTTGATCTTATGGTCTAGATGATGTACCTTTATCACGTATCATCGGACGTAGTAATGCTTGGGTACATTTCGTCGAACACCTGGCCGGGCAATGTTCTTTAGATTAAATTGACCATCTATACAAGTAGTGCAAGGTGGAAGTCTTTAGCTAGTGTGTATAAGTAACCTTTAAATTTTGATTGTGTCAACCTTGTCGCTTGCTCGCTGTAAAGTGTTATTGCGAGATCCTGAAACCAATGGCCTGTAGGCCTCCATGGACACCTTACCCTCGTCGTTAGAAATTCCATCTTTTATGTTTGTGGCTCATTTCCAGGGAGATGATGATATTATATCTCGCTTCTAAGGCATGAAGCGTCGTCGCGTTAATATTTAGTTCTTAATTATTTTATAATTTCTTTGTATTATTTCAGTTGTTGTCTGTAGTACGAACAATTGTACTTTAATTTTTGCTATTATTGATCTTTATATTTTTTATTGAATAATATTTTTGTAACTTTGAATATCTATTTTAAAATTCCTGGATCCGCCGCTGGTAGTACTGACACCGGATCTTCTCTGTGTATATGACGGCAGACGCAGAGATCGACGCTTTGAGCAGGGCGATGCGAGCATGAGACAATGGATGGATGTTTCTGGCCATGCAGACACTCCATTGTTTGACTTTACGTAGTATCGAGATTCGGGAGCTAGGAAATGCATGTGCCCTGGGGAAACCAAGGACGGAGTAGCTAACTACTACTTCCATTACTGGTGCAATTGTGTTTGATGATACTGTCCATCATACTGGCGGCCAACAAGTGGACGCGCGCCATGCATCTACCTGCAGGCGGAGTTCAGCAACCTTGCTCAAGGCGACGTCTCCATCATGGCGTACTGCCACCGCCTTAAGACCCTTGCCGGCAGTTTGCGCGACGTTGATCATCCCGTCTCCGATGAGACGCTGGTGCTCAAGCTCAACATGCTTCGTGGTCTCAACGCGAAGCACCGCAACACGGCCACCATCATCACCATGCAGCAGCCTTTCCCTTCGTTTCTTCGAGTTCGCTCTCCTCTCTTGATAGATCGATGAGCACAGCAGGGCTCACTCAGCTCAGGTCACAGCGTCGACGGGCCTCCTCTCCACCGACAACTCCGCTGGAGCCGCTGCCTCCGCTGACGGCTCATCTTCCGGCCGCGGTGGCCGCAAAAAGGGCGACGGCCGTTCAGGCAAGGCAACGATCGCGGGGGCCGAAACGGCCGCGCGCCGTCGTCTGCTTCGCCCTCGCCGACTACCTGGGTGCCGTGCTTCGGTCCATGGACAGGCCAGGCCGAGGCTTGGCCCATGCCGTGGGGAGGACAGGGGCGCGCCGTCTGCACCAGACGGCTCAGGAGGCCCTTGACTGCTTGGGCCGCAACCTGGCGCTGGGCGGTCCTAAACCTTCCCTGCTGCTGCTGCCGCCCCGTCCTCTCCACCAGGCGCATCTATGTCGGACCCCGCATTCTCTCTCTCTCTCTCTCTCTCTCTCTCTCTCTCTCTCTCTATATATATATATATATATATATATATATATATATATATATATATATATATATAGTATAAATAACAGGAGCACCTAGGTGTCTGGACACCTAGTCTCCCTACCTTTGGATTGCTTTTAGATGCGTGCTAGTGTGATTGAGACTTTCCATCCATGATTAAGACTTTCCTTCCATGATTGATTTAGCATGCCTAATATATTACATACCATACATACCATTGCTCTAGCACGTATCTAAAAGCAATCTAACGGCAGGGAGCCTAGGTGTCTGGGCACCTAGGTGTCCCATTTCAGCGTCCTATATATATATATATATATATATATATATATATATATATATATATATATATATATATATATATATATATATATATATATATATATATATATATATATATATATATATATATGGGGAACATATCTAGTGCTAATGGGTATTTGGGTGCTAAGGTGCTAATATCGTCAAGGATCGTTAGATCTGCCACCAACGGCCCGGATTCTTGAGAATGGAAGTACCAAATCACTTACGCCAATTTGCCAAACCCCCCCCCCCCCCCCCTTCCCCTCAATTTTTTTCCGAAACCCGCCTCCCAATCTTCTCCCCATCGCCACTCAGTCATTTTTTCCTCCCCGCGACGGATAGCTCCCTTCTCCCGCGACATCAGTGCTAGGGTTAGGCGAAAGGGGCGGCCTCCCGCCGTCGGCAACACCACCACCTCCCCGAGCTCGGACGCCCTCCGACCCAGCCTCCTACCGGAGCGCCGCCGACCTCCGACCCCCTTCTCCCGCGACGTCTCACCACCAGTCTAAGGTTAGGCGAAAGCGGCGGCCTCCCTCCGTCGGCAGCACCACCACCTCCCCGAGCTCCGACACCATCCGAGCCGGCCTCCAACCTGGTCTGCTCCGCGAGATTTGACGCCGTCCGAGCCGGCCTCCTCCCCAAGCATCTACGCCCTCCGACCCGGCCGGCTCGGACGGCGTCGGAGCTCGGGGAGGTGGTGGTGTTGCCGACGGAGGGAGGCCGCCCCTTTCGCCTAACCTTAGACTGGTGGTGAGACGTCGCGGGAGAAGGGGGTCGGAGGTCGGCGGCGCTCCGGTAGGAGGCTGGGTCGGAGGGCGTCGGAGCTCGGGGAGGTGGTGGTGCTGCCGACGGCGGGAGGCCGCCCCTTTCGCCTAACCCTAGCACTGACGTCGCGAGAGAAGGGAGCTATCCGTCGCGGTTTGGAAACAATGACTGAGGGCAGTGGGGAGAAGATTGGGAGGCGGGTTTCGGAAAAAATTGAGGGGAAGGCGCGGTGTTTTTGGCAAATTGGCGTAAGTGATTTGGTGCTTCCACCCTCAAGAATCCGAGCCGTTGGTGGCAGATCTAACGATCTTGGACGATATTAGCACCTTAGCACCCAAATACCCATTAGCACTGAATACGTTCCCATATATATATATATATATATATATATATATATATATATATATATATATATATATATATATATATATATATATATATATATATATATATATATATATATATATATATATATATATATATATATATATATATATATATATAGGAAAAATACTAATTACTCCTAGGTGTAGTTACACCCACTAAATCAACCGTTCGCTTGTGTCAAGATCCGTGCAGCCTTAATGGTTATTTCCAGCGCATACTAGTTGGACGATATTGAATGCTCGACCCGTCTTGAGTATTAGCTCCTACGTTCCCGGGATTCCCGTTCTGAATTTGTAAATTACGGTGAGACACCGATGGCAACGGTACAGCTGCCAGGTGAGGACGACATGAGAGCATCATCGCCGCATGCAATGGAGAGAAGTCGGAGGTGCATTGGAAATACTCTATACTTATCCACCTGTGAGCACGTGAAATTTTACATACTCCCTAAGTACATGTATGTACACATGATATACTATGTACATACTCCCCAAAAACATGTACCGGATGGACTGATATACTCCCTCAAGTGTATATATTCGCATGGCCAATGAAAATTTGATTCATTACTATAAGGATATTGGAAATTAGGATCAACACCACCTCCTAGAAATCCAATCTAATTTTGGAGAGGTGCATAAATATCTCAAGTGAAAACGAGTCATATACTCCCATGCACAGGTGCCATGCTTATAAAAATTCTCCCATGTAGAGGTGTCATGATTACACAAAAGGAGTATGCGCGCTTACAAAAAGGAGCTACCATACGCGTCCACATATAAAAAAGGAGTATTTATACGTAAAGAAAACAAATATGTACATACACATATAGTAAAGTAGTATGTACCGTCTTCAATAAAAAAAGTAGTATCTATACGTATGAAGGAGTATGTATACGTACGGAAAAGGAGTATGTACAAATGCACTAGGGAACAATATACATCAAGCTTATCCTGATACGAAGCATCCTTATGCACGACGTCAAGCAATCCTAGAAACTCAAAAAAAATATACAAGTACATGATTGATTTTAAAAAAGTATACTCAATAATCTAATCTAAAGTATATGTAGTCCATACTCCAAATACAAGTACATATACTCCATACTCCATCTACACTAATTAAAAGTATATATACTCCATACTCCAAATACATCTATACTCCATACCCCCACTAGAAGTGCATATGAGCTCCATACTCCATTGTAAAGAGATGCGTCTAGTTCCCAAAGAAAAAAAAAGAGAGGACGCACGTAAGTTACATGCATGCGTACCACAAGGGAAGTCCCGAGTATCTAGCCGGTTTAGTTGCACTAATTTATAAATTTCAAATTAGAATAATTAAACCACTCAACCGGTGATTCCCCTAATGGATGTCCCCCCACGCCCACGAACCCGATCAGCAAGAGGGATCACAAGGCTACTGGACAGTGGATGCTGCTATAGGAGTAATTACACCTAGGAGTAAAAAAAAGCCTTCCTATCTCTCTCTCTCTCTCTCTCTCTCTCTCTCTCTCTATATATATATATATATATATATATATATATATATATATATATATATATATATATATATATATATATATATATATATATATATATATATATATATATATATATATATATATATATATATATATATATATATATATATATATATATTGCTAGATACAGATACATCGCATGAATCATGTTAGACATTTATATTGCATATCAGAGTTTAAATAACTCATATCAGTAGAGTTTACATAATAGGACGATCAGGTCAAATCTTATATTGTAAGAAAACAAAAATGGAAGCAGAAGCAAAAAGCTAAAGGTAAAGCCATACCTTGCCACATGCAAGCAACTAAGGGTAAAATATATATACGTCAAATACTATTCAAGGTTTGGATAATAGATATGCACACAATCACCAGCAAAGTTTGCTCAAGCAAGGGTAAGAATAAGAGACTGCAAGAACGGCCTAGATTTCACCATGTTCTTCTCTGTCTGGTCTAGACACGGTGTAGTAGGCATAAGGATCTTGATCCGAAGGCTCTGAGTTATTTTAGTGAGCTAGTGTGAGCATAAACAACTGTGTTCTATAAGCCAATACATATAACGAAATACTATAGATGTAGGGCTTAACAAAGAAAGACTCAGGTTTTTTTATTTGCGAAATATCATAGTCGAATTACAGTAAGTAAAAATCCCGAGACTTAACATTTTTAACTAAACCATATTTTCTAAAGAATATGCATGTATGCAATAAAAGTAGTGTATATTTCATCCACCTGTTATATGGTTCCATCCACCCAGGGGAAATCAACTCAGGGTTCTATCCACCCTTGTTATTTTTATCCCACCCACAAAATGTTTTGTAAATAGACACTAACTCAAGTAACTTCCCATATCCACCTATGACCGTAGGCATAGCTGTTCGAACAATTTTCACTCTGCATAAGTCGTACATTTTACCCATAAACGATAATCAATTTATTATATTTCACATATTTTCTTAGATAGGTAGATTATGGCAGTAGATTAAATTTTTTTGGTGCGTCATGTCTTCATGGATACATAACTGTAGATCAGTTAGGAGTATGTGATTAATTTGGAGTACGTGCGTGCATTTGATGTCTAACAAAAAAACATGTTTCAGACACCCAAAAAGATGGTGCACGGGAACGGTATGAAAAGTTAGAAACGATCGAACACGTACGTACTCACTCCTACAAAAAAAATTTTGAAGTTATTTTGCAGGACCGAAGATGATGACTATAAAGAGTGAATAGGTGTCAACAAGATTATCAGATTTTTTTGAAATATTTTCTCAAAGTAGAAGTACAACTCTAAGTTCTTCACTGCAATAACTATGAGAAATTATGAAGTCTAGAGACCAATCACTTGCACGAAATATCCAAACGAAATTGTGCGAAATCAGTAACTTCAATAGTACCGCTACAGCAGCCCTCCTAGTACCGCTATAGTGGTACAATAAAATCCACTATAGTGCTACAATAAAGAATCATTAGTCCTGCTACAATGCCTCTAGTAGTATCGCTACTACAATACTATAATGAAATCGGGTGGTACTGCTACAGTCTCTATCAAAGTTGTCCATATCGTACCGGAGATCATACTAGTTTAGTTCTTGGAATGGTACGTTCTGGTACGGGCCCATACCGGCGTACCCTATCAGATTCAATACAATAATACGAGTATATATTTGTTTAATTATATGCACATCAATGTCACTTGTAATATTATTTCAAATACATAATAGTATTATCAAATATAACATATAGTTCAATAGATAATATTATCAATTCCACCGGTACCGGTCGGTATCAAAGCCGGTATGGCCGGTATTGGCCGGTATCGAGCTGGTATGACCGGTATTAGTCGGTATTTGAGCCAGTACGGTATTAGGCTTGCTTTGTACCAGTTCAAGTGGTGGTACGGCCGGTACCAAAATGATATTGACAAGTCTAGTCTCTATAGTATCGATGGTACCATTGCAGTAACAGTAGTATCATTGCTACAGCAAAATCAGCGTAGGAAACCCTAAATCGGCACAATTTCAATATCGAAAATTGGTGAAACTTTTGAACCATTGGTCCAAATGACTTGAAAATTGGCTTGCACCTTTATTAGGATGTCCAAAACCTATTCCAATCAGGGATCAAGAGAATCGTTATAAAAGTTATGATCTTTTTTTTCATTTGTGTGAATAGAGCATCAAAATCGGGCAAAAAAAAAGGAAAATCTTAATCTGCTCTTACTCGTGAGTCCTAGATAATCTATGTGACCTTAGATGAGTTCTCACATATCATAGCAAGCTAAATCACAGCACAAATTCAACCCAAGACTACCACAAGATCAAAATCACAAAATCATCCATTTCTTGTTGAGGCTTGAACTACTGTTTTTCCGGGTCTTCATAATGTACTCAAGTAATCGTGACTGGAATCGAATAAATATTAGAGTTTGCAAATAAATACAAACAAAATTCAAATGAACTTCAAAAATTCATGATTTTGCTTTTACTGGAAAGATATTGTATTTAGATGAATTTAGAAATAAGCTTCATTTGATTTGGATATAAAACGAGTGAGAATGGGTCTCTCAAAGTTTAATTTCAAAAAAAAAAACAAACAGAGGAAAGTTAATATGTCCCACTAACACTGGGCCCCACAATTTAATTTATTTTCTGATACATTTTCATATTTGAAAATACAATAGAGACTGACTTGTAGGCCCTGCAAGTTTTTAATTTGTTAAAATGATATATATATATATATATATATATATATATAGGCACCATGGTGCATTATGTAATTTTCCTATATATATATATATATATATATATATATATATATATATATATTATGGAAAGAATCTTTAATTAGTATTCAGAGCTAGGTAGTAGCATATACTCCGTATATTAAAGATGGGGGACTCTCCGGTTGGGGAGGCGTGCCACGTCAGCATTTATGCGAAAAACCCCCTGCGTTTTGCGAAATCGCATAGAGGTCCTCTGTTCTCGCAAATAGGTCCCTACCAGTTTTTTTTCCGGAAAACACCCTCCACTTCACCGATAGCACCCCGCGGTTTCCAAAATTACATATAGGTCCTTGTTTAGCTACGTACAGGTCCTTGCAGGTCCTCGATTTTTTGCGAAAAAGCCCTTTGGTTTTTTCGAAATTACGCATGCGTCCTCGATTTTTTTTAAGAAACTCCGCATGAATTATCGTCTCTTTTACTTCGGTCCACATGGTAGCTAACGCGGCGTGACACCGCGCTTACGCAGCTAGTATTCCTTATACTTCCTCCGATTCCAAATATGGTTGTTTTACACTTGGTCATAAGAATTAAGGAGTAGGTGAAATGATATTTTTGCCCTCAATTATTCCTATGTTAACTGTACAATCAATGATGTGAATTTACTCTCTCTCCCTCTCGTTAACAATGGATGGGAAAAGAGCTCATTTAGTGATGAAACTAAGGGTAAAACACGAGCAAAATAGGCAAAAGTGTCTTGAAATCATATAACGACTTACATTTAGAGGTGTAATTGGAGCGGATACGGACGTATATCGCTTGCCCTGTATCTTATTTTGTATTTTTTTCTCGAAGTCGAGCACGGATGATACCGGATACCTATTTTTCTATTTAGTATTCGTTCCATAAGCATTCGGACGGTCGATCGGACAAGACATTGGACAATACGGTGTAATAAGAGCGAACATGGAAAAATTAATTATCGAGATATCGAAGAAAGAGCACTCAATATTCCAACATGTTTAGATGTGATAATCCGCCTATAGGTTATCTTGTTCCTAAGTGAAGTCACAATATACTTTCTCATATCACTTGACATACGGATATATATAGGCGAATATCATTTATCTCGTATCCTATTCTATATTTTTTCCTCGGAGTCGGATACGGATTGTGACGAATATCCATTTACCTCTTTCGTATTCACTCCGTAAGCTTTCGATCGATCGGTCGGACGGAAATCATCCGACCCATTTCTTTTTTTTCTTCCCAGCCCGTTCGGCTGCTCCCCTTTTTTTTTCTCTGGCCTCCGGCCCACCCGACGCGCACCGTTCCTCTCTTCCTCCCTGCTTCTTCTTCCTCCATCCTCCTCTCTCGCGTCCTGTCGCGCCGAGCCGGCCCGCCTCCGCCCGCAGCTCCTGGCGCTCGTCGGCCCAGCTCGCGTCGCTCGCCCCGCCCCGGGTTCGCGCCGCCCCCGGCTGCCCCCCCGGTCACATCCGCGCTAGCGCCCTACCACCGGCCTAGCCCCACACCATACCCCTACCCACGATGCGCCCATGCCGTCGCCCATGCCGAAGGACGCGCCGCCATGCCCAAGGTACCCCTGCCATGCCTTCGCCCATGCCGACGGTACTCCCCTGGGCTATAAAAGAACCCGAGCTCGCCTTCTCCCCATTCCCCATTTCCTCTTCTCCCTCCTCCAGGCCGAGCAGCGGCTCTGTGCCAGCGCCGGCCACCAGTGTTCGTGCCATCCCGCCGCTCCGGCCACCCCCTCCACCAAGTGGCCGCGTCACGGCGCGCCCCCGCACGCCCAGTGCCTCCCCCTCCATTTAATTGAGCCTTCATAGCCGAAATTGCTGCGGCGGCCGTTCTTCCCCATCACCATCCGAAACCGCCGCCGCCTGCGCCGCCTCCCCCTCGGTCGACCCCAGGCCGATTCCTCTCGCCGTGAGCTTCTACTCGGTGCCCCGGAGTTTCCCCAATGGTCGGCCGGTGCTCTTCCCCGGTGGTGTGACGTCTCCACGCGAGCCACCCGCCGCCGCCCCTAGTCGTCGTCGCCGGCTCGCCTCCGCCGCCCTCCGGCCAACTCAGCCGCTCAGGTGAGCTCCCGGCATCTTGCTCGTGCTCATGTGCGTGCCATCTTCTCCCCTCTCCTTCCCGTCCGCCGGCGCCTCGTCCTCCCTCAACGCCGGCCGCCTGGGACCGCCGCCAGCCTGCCTGGACGCCACCCGGGCCAAAGCCTCTACCCCTGGAGCCTCCTCGTCAATTGGGCAACTCGTTTTGCCGGCCGCCAGCGCCTTCCTGGCCGCCCCTCGCCGGCGCCACCGCCCCTCCTCCTGGCCGCGCACCTCCCATGTTTCCACTACTCCTCTCCTGTTCTGCTCTGTATCTGCCGAACAGCTCCATTCTCTCTGTCTCTTGTCTCTGTGTCTGTCACGTGGGCCAGCTAGCTATTTGCATTGCATAACTTCACCCCTTGGTCTAAATGATGAATCCATATGCAAATAATCCAGCATACATTGAAATAAATTGTGGGCAGTAATAACAATAAGGGATTATTTATAAATTCATACTAACAAGATTTATGCAATTAAATTAAAAACTAGGCATTGGTCAATTATAGGCCAATCAAGGTTAATAAGTAATTTCTCATGCACAAGGTTAATTAAAACAAGCCTTTGCCATGAACTCTTTCCTAGCATCAAGAAATTAACATGAAGTTAACAAGATAAAAATAATATCTTGGCTAAAAGATTTTAAATCATGAAGCTTAAGAATTTCCCCATTTCATCTTGCCTAGTCTAGGACAAATAAAACAATGGAAACAAAGGTAATTACTACTGTTATATGAATGAATGTATCATCGGTTATAACACTTCAATAACAAGGATTTGAAACTACCCCGCTCGCTAGAGTGATCTCTCAGAAATCATCGGGGTGTCACATAAAATATCAAGTTTGCTTTACTTATCGTTGAGGTCATGACAACTATCCCTTCAAGAAAATGCTTAAGAATATTTGTAGTAAATACTTTAGCATTATCTTAAAATACTGAGATTTAAGATGATAAATAAAATATGATTAAGAAAGTCTTGAGTAAGAAAGAGCAATCCTTAATCTTTGTCTCGCATTCAAATTCCCCATCATTATATCGGGATTTAAATTTAATGTTCAAGAATAAATAATAATGAAAGAAATAGCTTTATTAAGAAGATCCCTATTGATTCATAGCACCCCTCTCCAGCAAATCACAATCGACGACCATTTCCAATAACCTTGTCAATTAAGCAGAATAATAAATCTTAAAAGTTGGACTAATCGGACCAACTCCATACTTCAATAAAACTATTAAAAAGATGGGTTCATTAAGTTGGCAGTCGCAATCTTAAAAGAGTATTGCCGCATGAAATATCAAAGTTACACCGCGTATACAAATATACTCATCTTACGTATCCGTATTCTAAAATCATAAAATCATGTTTCTCTACACTACCCTCGATACCCTCTTTTATCTGTCCATAAGCCTTGCCTGGCTCATGGAACTTTCTTGATAAATAGGAATCGATGCAATCGAGCCTCGCAGTTCCCCCAAATCGGCGAGGTTTGGCCACTACGTTTTTCCAGAATGGATAAATGCCTGAAGGTAATTATTCATTTTGAACTCCGTTCACCTAAAATTTTCCCTCACGGTAAAGCTATTCTGCCACCTCATTCCTTCGCCCAATTCATCTACCGCTGTGCTTACGGCGCACTAACCCGAATCATGCTTCTATTCTCAAATCGTAATAAATGTATAATTTAAATTAACTTGGGCATTTAAAGTGTTTGGATTTATTTGGTCTCTCTTTACTTTGCCGCGTATTAGAATCTGAAGACTCGATGAGGCGACGGATTCGAACAAGATCAAGACTCGGGTAAAAGCGACGGATAGGAAGTTAAGATCGCTGACTGAGCAGGCTTTGATTTAGATCAATCAAGGCCATGGTACCCCAAGCAAGGCAAGTCATCACTTTGATCATGTTGATCCTACATTTTATGCAAAATTATGTTTCTTTAAATTATCAAATTGCATGCTTACTTTACTATGCAAATGTATGTTAAAGCTTAAGGTAGTTACCTGCCTATTGGATGTCTTAAAAACTACTATGTCTTTCCTTGACACTTGAATCACCTGACTATTGTCACCCTAGATGTTAATAATAACCTTACTAGCTATAAGTCATATTAATGCCGTGCTAGTCTTGACAAGTCCAGGGCACTAGTGGCCCTGATCATCAATCTTTAAATATGAAAACTGGTTTTGGGACAGTCACGGGATGTACGTGGCTGATTATTTGTGATAACTTAAGTTATGCTTCTCAAAACCTTAAAAATCTGCTATACCAGTCTGGGCGGATGGTAAGAGTGGTGGGTGTGGATGTAGCACAAGGATTGTGGTCTGTGGAATGAACCGCCCGGACAAATTAAGGACTTAATCCTGTGATGACCCCTCCGTGTACAACAGTACAACCACAAGCTGGCAAATTGTAGGCTTGGCTGAATAATTTACTAGACTCTCTAGCCATTTCACGGAGAACGTGTGTAGGTGGGTAATAAAATCCCCCGTGGAATGGGACATCGGATATAGGTGACGTCGCCGAGGCTAGCGTATGGTGGAGAGTGCAGTCCGAGTGCGCTAACCTGTGGTGGACATCCCGCACAATCTATGGAAGCAACCCCATAGGGGTGAGATGCTAGAGAGCGAGGTATTGTAAAGGCCTCGTGGTAGTCTCTCGATCTGCATGGCTAAGGAATCATGTAGAACCATCGGGACGATTACCTCTTGTGGGTAAAGATGTACAGACTCTGCAGAGTATACAACTATTCGAATAGCCATGCCCACGGTCAAGGGCGGACACGGAAATCTTCCTCGAGTTAGTTCTATTTCAAAAACCTTTGTGGGTGGGACAAAAACCTATCAGAGGGAGGTACTCTGATTTTGAATTTTTCCTGGAGGGACGTACTCCAGCGTGGTTGATAATATGGAAGTGGCATAAGGATCAAAAGCTAGCATAGGTGGTTGGGACCATGTAATCGGTGGATGGAACCTACACCGTTATAAATATTGCACAATTTCAAACTCTTTAAAGCATGTTTATAAAATGCCAAGTTATAGGAATTTTAATTATGAGTATTGCAAATGTCGCACTAAGCAAATAAAAGAACCTCAAGCCTCCTTTGACAACCTTGCATCTATTATTATTGCATTCTGTGTGGTGGCTTGCTGAGTATCATCGTACTCATTCTTGCTTAACTGCTATCATTCAGTCAGAAAGGAACTAAAGTCAAGCCCTGCGATGCCTAAAAAGGGTCGACAGAGCTGGAAGACGATGAGGTCATGGACTAGGTCGCGAACCCCAGTTGGCTGCCTGTGGGCAAGTCCCGCGGGTCCCACCTGTGTGAAGTTTCCGCTGCTGCATTTTATCATTTTTGGCCTAACCGGCCCATGAGTAAGTATTACTGTATTATTTACGCTTCCGCATGATATGTTTTCGATATACAGTAATGTATCTGTGAGCACTATCTACTGATCCAGGGAATAGTGCGGTGAATCACAGAGGATCTGGGTTTTGGCTAACCCGAGGTCCGACAGAGCTGGTATCAGAGCATATCGACTGTAGGTCGTAACCTTAGTTAGCATGGCCGTTAGCTTTGTCACTAGAATTATTTCTTCAAAATCTAACTACAAAATATAAGAAGTATTACTACTCTTATCTCTCTTAGATGATTCCCTCTCATCTATTTGCTGCCTTGGCCATTTTTAGCTCCTAGGCTCTCTTATCCCGAATTCAAACTAACGCGTGCCTGAGTTATCTTCTGAAAAATTACCTTGGGCCAAAATCATAAAAATTATATTGAGTTTTATTTGCAAAAGTTGTTCATCCTTGGAAGTTTAAATTGTCAAAATTATTTGCAAAGCTTATTTCCAAGCTCATTTCAACAAACTTAAGCTTCCAAGAAAAATTTTCCCAAAAATTTGAAACCCCCTGCCAATTATAAAAAAAATTCGCTTTGATTTCTCAGATATATGTGTAAATCTTGGTGGATTCCTGTCAATCATAAGAGAGAATCAAAGGTGTGAAATTTTGGGTGAAAAATAGGCAAATCAATTTGAATGACTGAATTAGTTACATGGGTGAACCAACTTGATGATCGGATTGATTGAGTGGATAGACCGAATTACATGATTGGATTGGTTAAAATGGGTGGACCAAATTAAATGATTAGATTGGCTGTGTAAGTAGACCAATGTAAAGGACGGATTGGTAAACTAATCGGATTGGTTAAATAAATGGAGCGATTGAATTGACTAAATGAGTGGACCAGCTCAAAGAGATTGGATTGGCTAAAATAAGTGGCTCGGTGGAATTTTAGAAAAATAGGGGAGCATAATAACATTTGTTGGTCTGCAGATTTAATAAACAGTATGACTCCCGGTGAATGTTTACCCTGGTGGGATAATGGAATATAGCTTGACTACTGGATGGATTATTGGAAATTCCGAGGAAATTAGGAGAAGTAATAATAATCCCTGACTTATATATTTGAGTAATAATCTTATTCTCGGTGGACGTTTATGACAATGAAGTCGCTTGAAAGCACATTTGCGGATAGTAAGACTGATCACTCGATAAACAGATTATGAGTATACATCAATAGTGAAAAAGGTTGGATTATAATACAAATGCTACTAGTGGATTGAAATGTTGGAACCATAATACAAGTGGTACTAAAATGTAAAAGATGTGAGTGGTATTGGTGGATTTAAAACATGGAGATATTGAAACCATGATGCAAACAAATACGATTGGATTTAAAGGTAAAGATTTTTGGAGTGATGTGTAGGTAAATAGTTAAATGGGATTGTGGAATGATGAACCCAAGACTGGATTTATGACTCATATAGGAAAGTGAGATCCATTTGAGGAATAGGTAACTCTGATTTGGTGAATAAAACCATAGATGATATCTTGGAAGTTATATACACGGTGGATCAGATAAATGATAACACTCACTGTTTGGAGTATTAGACAGTAGTCGTGCTGAGACTAATTACTAAAGGGAGTTACTTTTAGATTCAATCAAGTATATGCACGATTAACAAGGCCTTGAATTAATGGCCTACAAATAGAAATATTATGGGAATAGAATTAGTCCATTGGGTTTGTGATATTGGAGGATGCTAAGATACCTTTGCAAAAAAAAACAAATGTTTTAAACCTCAGTATTTCTGAAAGCTGTTTTCTAAAAAGCTCTGTTTTCAAAATAATAATAAGAAGCATGAGCTTCGCTGCCAAAACCCTTCACGACACTTTCCTTCCTCTACCTCTATCTACGAAAAGGAAATTTGCCTTTTTTCCCTTCACCCCCCCCCCCTCAAAAATTTAAGCTCGAAGATATCAAGGTGCTCGTGAAGATTTGGTGGCCTCGTTTCGGCAAACCTAGTGTTCAGAACCCTGTGCTCTCTTGTGGGTGCCTTCGTGCATAGACGTTGCTTGATCGAAAAAGATTTTTATTGGCCCTGTGCACTACCTTCTTGCCCTCGGGCGTTTATTTCGTAGTCACAGGAAAAGCGTGTTTTCAAAAGCTTGGTTTTTCTGTGTGGCTTGTGTACTGCCCCAGCTTCTGGGTGTGCACTCCATAGAATGGGTTAGAATATCTCCTCCCTGTAATCTTTTCCGTACCCCGTGCTAATTCCCCCTCACCTTATTGCTAAAAACCTCGACAGGTCTGCAGGCAAGAGGTAGCCGATAGCCAAGACAAGACACTTCAAGTTTTGAGGTGGAAAGAGGCAATATCTTTAAAAAGGACAACAACTAAGAGGCCTTAGCCTGCAAAAAGGATCCAGACTCAAGCCTCTATTCCACAGTAGACTCGCTGATACAGTCATCGTCAAGACATTGTCAATGGCCAAAAAGAAGGCTAGAAGCAAGAAACTAGAACCAACAGTTTCTACTCACCACCGTCACAAGCCAATACTCAGATCCATTCCGCCAAGACCACCAAGAAAGAGTCGCCACATGACAGGCAACCGTACCACTACATCAGGTGGACCCCAAAAGAACACCACTTGCTTTTATTGCGGAGGAAAAGGACATGACATTCGTAGTTGCCCTGAGAAACGGAATGGTAAGGGTGCTTATCCCCTTTGCAGTAACACAGGATGTTGCGTGATCCAATATCCCCAAAGGAAGCTAGAAAGATCAGCTTGGGGAGCTATCACCACCAACCAAGGCCCTCAGAGGAAGCCAGGCCATGGGTTCAAGTGCTTCAAATGTAGTGACCCAGGACATTATGTGAGAGACTGCCCTCAACGGAAATCGAACAAGCAAGGAAAGGATGTCGTCGCCATCAGCATCGGTCTTGACACAGGGAAGTGTGTTAGCCCCAAGTATGCCATCCAGGAACCAACTGGACCTAACGAAGCCCCACTATCAGGTCCAGAAGAACTGCCAGTTACTGCATGTGCTGAATGTGGCAAGACAGGACATGACGCCCAATCATGCCCTCCACTGCGACAGGTTACATGTTTTGCTTGTGGACAAACAGGGCACAATAGCTATAATTGCCCAGCTCCGTACTATCCTTACTGCAAGAAACATCCTCTACCAGAAGGCTGTCTCAAGAACCTAATAGCATGTAGTCGTTGTGGAGAAAAGGGATATGAGAAAAGTCAATGGACTGCAAACTGCCCAACTGCGAAGAAGATCATCAACCTGGAGAATCCTCCATGAGCAAGGTTACTTGTTTTGTCTGCGAGGGACAAGATCACTGCCCCAAGGATTGCTCCATGAGCCGGCTGCTAACCAAGGCTGCTGAGATACAGAGACTGAGCTTTCAAGCCGCCATCAGACTCGTCTTGAATGGAGCTGACAAGAGCAATTGGTACCGGTAACTCTTCATGTTAAGGGGGGTAGCCTGAATAAATAAGAAGTGTCGGAGCACCTTAATATTACGCCCTACTACCACTCCAGCATAAAGAGAAGTTAGCAATCAGCACTGAAGAAACAGCAAACCCCTAAAGCATCAAGCAATGAAATGAAGCCAGCTGCAATCTATCCAGAAAAACAAGGTCGCCTGTGTGACGTTTCTCCAAGTGTTGATCCGCTTTTGTTTGGATATCCTCTCTTTGGATGGCTCCAAGAAAAAGGCGTAGTATCAAGAGTGCCCTAGAACCTTTTTGCTAGCCAGCTTGTTCCCACCTACTTCTTTCTATTCCACTCGAATCTCGAGGACGAGATTCCTGTTAAGGGGGGTAGGATCTGTAACATCCCAATTAGGGAACTAGTGTAATTACGAAAATTTTAAAATCTTTTAAATTGTTTCTCCTGCGTTTCTAAAAAGTTTTTGGCGAAGTTCAAATTTTCTCAAATTGATTCCTTGCCAAAAGCCCGATTAATGAAAGTCCAAATCTTGGAATCAAGAACCAAAAATTTAAAGTTGAGATTGAGAAAATCCAAATCTCCTTGGAAGTAATAATTTTAAATTTAAGAATTGAAATATGGAGATTCAAAGCCAAGAATGGAAATTGAAAATAATATACAATCTTTTCTATCTAATGTGCATATCCTGAAATTCAAATTCGGATAATTACGGTTTATTTCCCCAGAACTCGATGATCTTAAGTTTAAAATTGTTAAACCTAAAAATTGAACCCAGACTCCAAATTCAAAATCTCCTCACTAAAACCCAATCTGAATTTCCAAAATTTCGAAATCTCAAAAATCCCAAAATTCCTTTTTGGGGGCCCGACCCATTTCTTTTTTTTCTTCCCAGCCCGTTCGGCTGCTCCCCTTTTTTTTTGCTCTGGCCTCCGGCCCACCCGACGCGCTCCGTTCCTCTCTTCCTCCCTGCTTCTTCTTCCTCCATCCTCCTCTCTCGCATCCTGTCGCGCCGAGCCGGCCCGCCTCCGCCCGCAGCTCCTGGCGCTCGTCGGCCCAGCTCGCGTCGCTCGCCCCGCCCCGGGTTCGCGCCGCCCCCGGCTGCCCTCCCCCGGTCACATCCGCGCTAGCGCCCTACCACCGGCCTAGCCCCACGCCATACCCCTACCCACGACGCGCCCATGCCGTCGCCCATGCCGAAGGACGCGCCGCCATGCCCAAGGTACCCCTGCCATGCCTTCGCCCATGCCGACGGTACTCCCCTGGGCTATAAAAGAACCCGAGCTCGCCTTCTCCCCATTCCCCATTTCCTCTTCTCCCTCCTCCAAGCCGAGCAGCGGCTCTGCGCCAGCGCCGGCCACCAGTGTTCGTGCCATCCCGCCGCTCCGGCCACCCCCTCCACCAAGTGGCCGCGTCACGGCGCGCCCCCGCACGCCCAGTGCCTCCCCCTCCATTTAATTGAGCCTTCATAGCCGAAATTGCTGCGGCGGCCGTTCTTCCCCATCACCATCCGAAACCGCCGCCGCCTGCGCCGCCTCCCCCTCGGTCGACCCCAGGCCGATTCCTCTCGCCGTGAGCTTCTACTCGGTGCCCCGGAGTTTCCCCAATGGTCAGCCGGTGCTCTTCCCCGGTGGTGTGACGTCTCCACGCGAGCCACCCGCCGCCGCCCCTAGTCGTCGTCGCCGGCTCGCCTCCGCCGCCCTCCGGCCAACTCAGCCGCTCAGGTGAGCTCCCGGCATCTTGCTCGTGCTCATGTGCGTGCCATCTTCTCCCCTCTCCTTCCCGGCCGCCGGCGCCTCGTCCTCCCTCAACGCCGGCCGCCTAGGACCGCCGCCAGCCTGCCTGGACGCCACCCGGGCCAAAGCCTCTACCCCTGGAGCCTCCTCGTCAATTGGGCAACTCATTTTGCCGGCCGCCAGCGCCTTCCCGGCCGCCCCTCGTCGGCGCCACCGCCCCTCCTCCTGGCCGCGCACCTCCCATGTTTCCACTACTCCTCTCCTGTTCTGCTCTGTATCTGCCGAACAGCTCCATTCTCTCTGTCTCTTGTCTCTGTGTCTGTCACGTGGGCCAGCTAGCTATTTGCATTGCATAACTTCACCCCTTGGTCTAAATGATGAATCCATATGCAAATAATCCAGCATACATTGAAATAAATTGTGGGCAGTAATAACAATAAGGGATTATTTATAAATTCATACTAACAAGATTTATGCAATTAAATTAAAAACTAGGCATTAGTCAATTATAGGCCAATCAAGGTTAATAAGTAATTTCTCATGCACAAGGTTAATTAAAACAAGCCTTTGCCATGAACTCTTTCCTAGCATCAAGAAATTAACATGAAGTTAACAAGATAAAAATAATATCTTGGCTAAAAGATTTTAAATCATGAAGCTTAAGAATTTCCCCATTTCATCTTGCCTAGTCTAGGACAAATAAAACAATGGAAACAAAGGTAATTACTACTGTTATATGAATGAATGTATCATCGGTTATAACACTTCAATAACAAGGATTTGAAACTACCCCGCTCGCTAGAGTGATCTCTCAGAAATCATCGGGGTGTCACATAAAATATCAAGTTTGATTTACTTATCGTTGAGGTCATGACAACTATCCCTTCAAGAAAATGCTTAAGAATATTTGTAGTAAATACTTTAGCATTATCTTAAAATACTGAGATTTAAGATGATAAATAAAATATGATTAAGAAAGTCTTGAGTAAGAAAGAGCAATCCTTAATCTTTGTCTCGCATTCAAATTCCCCATCATTATATCGGGATTTAAATTTAACGTTCAAGAATAAATAATAATGAAAGAAATAGCTTTATTAAGAAGATCCCTATTGATTCATAGCACCCCTCTCCAGCAAATCACAATCGACGACCATTTCCAATAACCTTGTCAATTAAGCAGAATAATCAATCTTAAAAGTTGGACTAATCGGACCAACTCCATACTTCAATAAAACTATTAAAAAGATGGGTTCATTAAGTTGGCAGTCGCAATCTTAAAAGAGTATTGCCGCATGAAATATCAAAGTTACACCGCGTATACAAATATACTCATCTTACGTATCCGTATTCTAAAATCATAAAATCATGTTTCTCTACACTACCCTCGATACCCTCTTTTATCTGTCCATAAGCCTTGCCTGGCTCATGGAACTTTCTTGATAAATAGGAATCGATGCAATCGAGCCTCGCAGTTCCCCCAAATCGGCGAGGTTTGGCCACTACGTTTTTCCAGAATGGATAAATGCCTGAAGGTAATTATTCATTTTGAACTCCGTTCACCTAAAATTTTCCCTCACGGTAAAGCTATTCTGCCACCTCATTCCTTCGCCCAATTCATCTACCGCTATGCTTACGGCGCACTAACCCGAATCATCCTTCTATTCTCAAATCGTAATAAATGTATAATTTAAATTAACTTGGGCATTTAAAGTGTTTGGATTTATTTGGTCTCTCTTTACTTTGCCGCGTATTAGAATCTGAAGACTCGATGAGGCGACGGATTCGAACAAGATCAAGACTCGGGTAAAAGCGACGGATAGGAAGTTAAGATCGCTGACTGAGCAGGCTTTGATTTAGATCAATCAAGGCCATGGTACCCCAAGCAACGCAAGTCATTACTTTGATCATGTTGATCCTACATTTTATGCAAAATTATGTTTCTTTAAATTATCAAATTGCATGCTTACTTTACTATGCAAATGTATGTTAAAGCTTAAGGTAGTTACCTGCCTATTGGATGTCTTAAAAACTACTATGTCTTTCCTTGACACTTGAATCACCTGACTATTGTCACCCTAGATGTTAATAATAACCTTACTAGCTATAAGTCATATTAATGCCGTGCTAGTCTTGACAAGTCCAGGGCACTAGTGGCCCTGATCATCAATATTTAAATATGAAAACTGGTTTTGGGACAGTCAGGGGATGTACGTGGCTGATTATTTGTGATAACTTAAGTTATGCTTCTCAAAACCTTAAAAATCTGCTATACCAGTCTGGGCGGATGGTAAGAGTGGTGGGTGTGGATGTAGCACAAGGATTGTGGTCTGTGGAATGAACCGCCCGGACAAATTAAGGACTTAATCCTGTGATGACCCCTCCGTGTACAACAGTACAACCACAAGCTGGCAAATTGTAGGCTTGGCTGAATAATTTACTAGACTCTCTAGCCATTTCACGGAGAACGTGTGTAGGTGGGTAATAAAATCCCCCGTGGAATGGGACATCGGATATAGGTGACGTCGCTGAGGCTAGCGTATGGTGGAGAGTGCAGTCCGAGTGCGCTAACCTGTGGTGGACATCCCGCACAACCTATGGAAGCAACCCCATAGGGGTGAGATGCTAGAGAGCGAGGTATTGTAAAGGCCTCGTGGTAGTCTCTCGATCTGCATGGCTAAGGAATCATGTAGAACCATCGGGACGATTACCTCTTGTGGGTAAAGATGTACAGACTCTGCAGAGTATACAACTATTCGAATAGCCGTGCCCACGGTCAAGGGCGGACACGGAAATCTTCCTCGAGTTAGTTCTATTTCAAAAACCTTTGTGGGTGGGACAAAAACCTATCAGAGGGAGGTACTCTGATTTTGAATTTTTCCTGGAGGGACATACTCCAGCGTGGTTGATAATATGGAAGTGGCATAAGGATCAAAAGCTAGCATAGGTGGTTGGGACCATGTAATCGGTGGATGGAACCTACACCGTTATAAATATTGCACAATTTCAAACTCTTTAAAGCATGTTTATAAAATGCCAAGTTATAGGAATTTTAATTATGAGTATTGCAAATGTCGCACTAAGCAAATAAAAGAACCTCAAGCCTCCTTTGACAACCTTGCATCTATTATTATTGCATTCTGTGTGGTGGCTTGCTGAGTATCATCGTACTCATTCTTGCTTAACTGCTATCATTCAGTCAGAAAGGAACTAAAGTCAAGCCCTGCGATGCCTAAAAAGGGTCGACAGAGCTGGAAGACGATGAGGTCATGGACTAGGTCGCGAACCCCAGTTGGCTGCCTGTGGGCAAGTCCCGCGGGTCCCACCTGTGTGAAGTTTCCGCTGCTGCATTTTATCATTTTTGGCCTAACCGGCCCATGAGTAAGTATTACTGTATTATTTACGCTTCCGCATGATATGTTTTCGATATACAGTAATGTATCTGTGAGCACTATCTACTGATCCAGGGAATAGTGCGGTGAATCACAGAGGATCTGGGTTTTGGCTAACCCGAGGTCCGACAATAGCGACTTTATTTATATTGATCAAAATCGCATACAAGTCTTTCTCTCTTCGTACTCTCTTTCACGAACAACCAAAAGATATAAACCGTAACAAAAAAAACTATGAACCGTAGCTCAAACGAACAAGCCTCCGTATAGGTAGCTAGATAGATGCTAGCTTAATTCATGGACAAAATGGTGTCACTTAGACACTTGGTTATAGCTAAAGATGGGTGGGAAAGTGATTTAGAGCCTTCGGGTTGGGCACTTCGGACTAGACTTAGGCACGAGAAGGTCGGCTTTACGTTGGCCCAGGAAAGCTCCAAGACCAACCCTCACACAGCAGTTTGGGCGGAGTGGGCCATTGGGCGTTTGGACGTGGGAGGCCAGAGGCGCACTGCGCGCTGCGCCGTTCGGCGCGTGGGAGCTTTCAGTCGGCCCGAGCTTCGGTTTTTACTTTAAATACTGTAATTTAAACCCAATTACTAATATATATATATATATATATATATATATATATATATATATATATATATATATATATATATATATATATATATATATATATATATATATATATATAGACACACACACTAGTTACTCTTTAAACAAAGAAAACCGTGCTAGTGAAGGAAACGTACGTAGCACATCACTGTATAAACTGTTTACTTACACAGCGTATTTGTGAAATCCGCCTTAAAATAGGAGGACATGCTTCTTTCCATCGAATCGGATTTTAACTGCGTAGATTGATTTACTTCTTCCCCTAAACACGATAGGACTTTTCCACGGTCTACGGCGTCGTACGTCAGCCGCTGACGCGAGTAGTTGCCATCTACCCGTGCTGTCTCCTGGGAATGGATGTACAGTGGTATATGTTACTATATAGGTTTTTACATGATGGAGAGAAAAGAAATACGTACTTAACAGGTAGTTTTATAGACGTCTTTATACTGTATACATCATTATATAAATAACTATATAAAAAACCGAGGTAATTATAGGTAATTTATTATATGAATTATCTTTAATCGTATTAACGAATGGTGTAGGGATGTATTACTGACAACTGCTGTATTTAGCATTGTATAAAGCTTTTAATGGCGGCGTCCGTACGGAGGGTGGCCGGCCCTGACGACGTGGATCCCAATGGCAGGTAGGGCCCACATAGGGGTACCCGCAGCCGACAGAGCTAGCGACCCAGCTAGCCTCTGCCAATCTCCGGCCGGGTGCTGCAACCAAGCACGTACAAGTACCACCGTTCGTTCGTGTACGTATGTATATACGTTGCTTCTCAAATTAAAGGGTATTCAAAGCTGTCTGTCTACCTATCTGTCTGCATACATACATACAT
>CM029629.1:33857356-34162356 GCA_017311315.1 Dendrocalamus latiflorus
CGTTTCCGTTTTATCGGTTACCGTCACCGTTTCCGTTTAGGGGAAAAATCGGTAATTTCTCAAAAACGATTTGCGGTAACCGAGAATTACCGTTTTCGTTTTCAGCCCTATATTAATGAAAAGGGTGAGATATTTTTCTCTAGGTTTTCTCTAAAATATGGGTGTATATATCTCCTGGAGTTGATTTTCATAATCTTTTAAAATAATACTATGAAATTTAATTATTGCTACCTGTAATCATGCAAAAGTGTGTTTTGGATATATACACTGTCTCCGGAATACAATTTTAATCACTAACTTTTTTGTTTTATTTTTCTAAAAATCTAAAACCAGACAAAATTCTCGCGTAAAGTTTTGTGTGAAATTTCTAGCTTCTAGTCGAGCACGGTCAAAAAGTTGGGAATAATACGCAGCACAACTTGCTACCCAGGCATTGGCCTGCTTGTCAACGTCCTGTCTCGCCCAGTTTTTCCATGCTTTGTTTAAAGTTTCTAGCTTCTAGTTGGTAATCGTGTCGAGCATGCTCAAAAAGTTGGAAATAATATGCAGGGAACTTTCTCTCCTATTGCATATACTCTCTACCGCTAGTTTTCCTCTAATGTTTTGCGTAAAGTTTCTAGCTTCTAGCTTCTATTTTCTACCGCTAGTTTTCCATGTTTTGTGTAAAGTTTCTAGCTTCTAGTCGAGCACGGTCAAAAAGTTGGGAATAATACGCAGCACAACTTGCTACCCAGGCATTGGCCTGCTTGTTAACGTCCTGTCTCGCCCAGTTTTTCCATGCTTTGTTTAAAGTTTCTGGCTTCTAGTTGGTAATCGTGTCGAGCATGTTCAAAAAGTTGGAAATAATATGCAGGGAACTCTCTCCTATTGCCTATATTCTCTACCGCTAGTTTTCCTCCAATGTTGTATGTAGTGCAAGCTTTTCTTTTTTAATACTTGTATGCAGCGCGCGCTAGTTTTCAGTTTGGATTACAATTCCGATTTGCATCACAAGATTGGAGCTTAGGGCATGCCTTACAGAGAGGCCGCAGGTAGCGTCTGGTATGCATAATATAGATGGAACGTCATTTTCTTTTTCTTTAATTAACGTGAAAATTTCTAAATTTTCCTGTTTTCTCCGATTGATTTGAAAATGCTTAGCTTTTTACCTCCTAGAATTAATGTAGGAGCTCCAGAAATAACCTCCGATTAGAAAAAGAGAAAGAAAGAAATATTCTGGACCATGAGAACATCCTGTCAAATTCTCAGTGCCTGAAAGTCTCCAGCCACCATCTCAAATGCTGAACTTCCGCCGAACGTTTTTACTTTCCAATAGCACGGTAGAAGACAGACCTGTCTAAATGAGCGGCACAGCATGGGGACCTATTAGGTATAGTATGTTTAGCCCATTAGTCAGAATAGATAATGTCGTGCTGGCCTATGGGATAAGGTGGCAGCCCAGGCATGGGTTTGTGCCATTTCAGACTGGCATATGCCTGTTTAGCCTGATGGGCAAGTAGGCAACTCAAAAAAATTGAAAAAAAGGGAATAATTCAAAAAAATATAGAATACGAAAAGAACACAATAAGTTATAGAAATTATAGAAAAGGACACAATAAATTATAGAAATATATAATAATAAGCTTTATTAATGCTTAAATGGATGTCTCATTAAAAATTTTATCAAGTAAAAATTCAACTTGAGAAAACCTTAGCAAAGAAAAAAGAGTACAGCTTGTAACTCAGCATTCTAGGTAAAAAACAAATCAAAAAAGGTATAATATATACATGGATGCTCTAAGAAGCATCGACATCGTCGTTGTCTTGACTGCCTTCGTTGCCGTCTAGATAGAGATTGTTGAACGCGTGTTCCAACTCTGTATCCACCACAAAATATTGAGCTCGCGCATCAGCTTGTTCCCAATATTTCAATGTGAGAAGTACTTTGGCCATCTCACTCGTAAGACTTGTTCTTGTCTCCTCTAATATTCTTCTAGAAAGACTGAAAGCAGACTCGAAAGTATCCATTGAGACAGTAACAGTTAACACATTCCGTGTTAATATTGATGGCACTGGATATGTTAGCTTGTGATCGCGCCATCTATCCAAAATATTGAAGTCATCTGCATTGTAAGGCACAGGATCATTGTCCAAAAAGACTGATAGTTCTCCATGAGCCCTAGTATGAATTGCTTCAGCACTTAACAATGTAGAGTTTGGTCTTCTGAAGGATCCTAGTGCACCAAAGATTTTGTCTCACATATTTGTCTTCTTACCTATGGTGGGTACTGGTGGGGATCATTGCAAGCGAACTCTCTGAAACTTATGCTCATAGTTCTGATAAACTTCAGACAATTTAGAATGAACAACTGTAAAATAGTTAGAATAATCTATCCCTAAGCTCACCTATAAGTGAAATAACATAGTGAATCCTACAATTTTAGCTCTTGGATCTAGAATAAATGCAAATACATATAAGAATAGAATCTTATTCTAATATTTTAAATATTTAATTTTTATAGCATACACAGCCTCTTGTAACACTATGTCATTTTTATTAACTTTCAAGTGATTGACAATCGCAAGAATATGATGCACAATTACAGGAGATGTTGGATAGTACACTATGGATAAAACAACGGTGGTTTTGTAAAAGAGTTTCAGAAATGCTAGTAACTTCTCAGCAACATACCATTACTGCTCAGTCAGTAGTGTGTTGCTGGTATGGCTGTGATAGTGTGTGGGGGATAAAAACAGAAAATATGGGCTTATAGGGTAAAAGATTTTGTAGCATGAGATAAGTTGAGTTCCACCTTACCATCATGTCTATAACAAACTTTCATGGGCGTACACCCATCGTAATACAATAAGTCTTATATGCTGCAATTTGTTTGTCAGAATTATTTACAAAAGAAATTGCATTGTGAAAAGCTTGAAGATATGGATCTAACCTCTTCAAAACATATTTAACTATAAGATTAATAATATGACATGTGCACCACTAATGTAGCAAGAAGGATTCAACGTATGTACTAAATAAGAGAGTGAGAATATCCATTGCCCTAGAGTTTACTACAACATTGTCTAGGGTAATTGTAAAAAAAAATTATTTGTAAGACCAAGACCTTCCATCGCTATTATTATTGCTTTCTTTCACACATTATGTTTAAGTTCAAACTGTTAAGTCTTAGGATATTTCTATATAACATATTTTAAAAGCAATTTATGACAAATAAAACAACTCGAGCCTTCCCTTGATAAGCCATGCATGTTATCTATTTGCATCCTGTGTATTAGCTCGCGGAGCACGGTGGTTTGTGCTCACCCTCGCTCACTCAATTAATCCAGAATTAGGAGTTAGACTACTACGCTTCAGCAACACACCTGGACATGATGGTGAAGAAGATGAAGGTGTCAAGAATTAGGTCATGAACCCCCAGTTGACTGCCTATAGGCACGTCCTGAGGGTCGCACCTATGTGTTCCATTTCCGCTGCTGCATTTTATTGATTTCAGCCTGATCGGCCCATGAGTAAGTCTACTATTATATTTACGCTTACGCATGATATGTGTTTTGATGTTCAATACTGTATCTGTGAGCACTATCTACTGACCCAGGGAATAGTGCGGTGGAATCACAGAGGATTCCGGATTGTAAAATCTGGGTCCGACAGAACGGGTCATCACGTCTCTCTGACAAATAACTTCCGTCGAGCGGTTATCTCCCAAGCGTTGAGGCGTCTTTTAGCGTGGGACAGTGACCGCCGCTTCGTCAACTATATAAATGTTGATGTCTGAGGGGGAAGAGAGGAGAGTCTAAGTTAGACTTAGTGCAAGGCAATTCACATTATTTTGTCAGTTGTAATCAATCCTCTAAGTAATAGCCATATAGGATGTAGGGTTATTATTTCCCCAGGAGAAGATCTGAACCTGTATAAAATCCACGTGTCTCTACTCTGCATGATCATAGTCCGAGTCTTCAAAAGCTTTCTCCGAATCCAAACAAATCATATGTAAGATTGGTATTAAAATACCGATAATAAATATATCATAATTAAAATTAGTGATTAAAATTATATTTTAAAGACCGTGTGGGTATTTAAAACAATGGATTAGTTACTTGAAGGGGTACGGTAGTAGTAGGTACCGAGTGATGTTTCTTTGGTAATGACATGTGGAAATAACGTAGGATATGTGTGAATTGCCTGTGTCTCCGAGTAGATGAGACCAACGGTTTGTGGACGAGACCAGCTAGCTAATCAGCTCACCCCGTAGGGACTAACTAGCCACGTAGGCGTGGCGACACGCCACGCCAGCCACCGTATGGGTCGAAGTAAAAGAGGCGAAAATTCGTGAGAAGCTTTTTAAAAAAATCGAGGACACGTGCGTATTTTCAGAAAAGCCGAAGGTCTTTTTCGTAAAAAATCGAGGGTCTGTACGTAAATAAACGAGGACCCGTACGAAATTTAGAAAATTGCGGGGTGCTATCCTACAAAGGATACAAAATTTCAGTGAAGTGGGAAAAAATCGAGAACACATGCGTCTTTTCGGAAAAGCAAAAGGGTTTTTTGTAAAAAATCGAGGGCCTGTACGTAAATAAACGAGGATCCGTACGCAATTTAGAAAACTGCGGAGCGCTATCCTGCAAAGGATACAAAAATTCGGTGAAGTGAAGGGGTGTTTTTTAAAAAATAAAACTGATAGGGACCTTTTTGCGAGGAAAAAGGACATTTTTACGAGAGAAAAGGACCTTTACAGAAACATGGAGCATCTCACTTTCGGTATTAATTACTTGATGCACATATCTGGACTAGGGTGCCTATTGAATAGAACACTAGAAAAGGACATGACGATTCCGAAAGGTAAGCCAAATGCCTAGGCAGCAAGTTGCCTAACACCACGGCAAAATTCACTTGTTCAATTTTCGCTGGCTAGCTACTCCTAGCGCACCTTCACAAGTTTTAACACACTTACCCGCGTACATGGGAAGTAAACACATACCAACTTCTTAGGATATTATTACTCCCTCCGGTCACACTTTTCAAACTTTTGCTATCCATACTTTTTTTAATTATTTTTAGATTAGATATATAAAAATTATATATATTTGTCTTGAGAAGTAAAATTATAATTTTATAATTTTATTAGCTTTTAGAATTATATTATAACATAACTTAATGGTAAAAGTTGTGTTTTGTAGATTGTAGATATCTAAAATGACATGCTTATGTTATTAGAGAGAGTACGAATTCTATGCTTTAACCAAAATTAACCCTAACAAAGAGCACTCAACAACAGCCGCAGAGCGGCTTCTCAAACAACTTGCCAGCATCGGAGATGATTGGACTTTGTCACCGTGAGTAGGGTCAAAATGTGGGTACGAACTATTCGGTTATTGTATTCGATAAGATATAAATATGGTATAGATTTTTTATCCGATTAATAATTTCTATCTTATTCGTATTTGAATTCGCATAAAAATATGGATGTGAATATAGTATAGAATTTTACCATCTGAAATATTATTTTATCCGGACTATCCGTATCCGTATTTGACGAAATAATATGCATATTTTATTACAATACGACTAATTAATTGGACAAGTTTTTTTAATTGAATATGATTCGTGTTTTTTTAGGTGAAGTAAATGAATTAGAATGATTAAGCGTGATTGTACGAGGATAAAATATCATTAATGTCTTCATATTATATAAGTTATGAGAATATCTAGATCTGACTGAATTGAATAGATATTCGATTCGAATTCGTATTCGTTACAATATTTGATTTGTATTCATACTCGAGAATATTCGGATTCATATTCGTATTCGTTTACAAATACGAATATAGTTTGAGCACTATCCGATCTGTTTTCATCCCTAGCCATGAATTAAGAGTGCTCATTTGGGCTTATTTCATTGTAGTTGATGTAAACTTTTTTTGGCGTAATTAAATTTAAAAAAAATTAAAAATAGAAAAACAGGTTTTCTCATCATAAACAATGTAAAATAATACAAAAAAGAAAAGATAAAAAACCAAAAATAAAATAAATTAAGAAACTAAGAGCTAAAAACTAAAAGCATAAGCTAACTTAGGCAGAGCCATGTGAACGAACTAAACAGCGTAACAGCTGCGTTTTGTGCCAGCAGAGCACGGAGCTCCCACTTGATCGTGCGCAAAATGGAGGACGACGGTTGCGAACTCGATCGAAAGGAGTGGAGCATGCGTGGATCAAGCAATGGCAAGCACGTCGTGACTGCGGATGTCACAATGCCTAGCTGAGTCGCCCGTTTGGTCCTACATGTGGACATTTCTATGAGCTTATTATGCCCTGCTCGGTTGGGCTAAAAAATAGTAGCTTATAGCTGAAATTATACTGCAACTAGATGAAATTACACTGTAGCTAAAGATGGCATAATAAAATTAAAAATTTTAAAATAGAAAATTATGTTAGCTCATCACGGTCAACGCAAACAGATACAAAAAAAGAACCAGCAAAAAAGCTTTAAAAAAGCCAAAAATTTAGAAAAAATAAAATAAGCTAGAAGTCAGAAACTTAAATATTGCCCCGCTCGGTTGGGCTAAAAAGCTGTGGCTTATGGCTGAAATTGCACTGTAGCGGCTGAAATTTTACTATAGCTGAAGGTAGTTTATTTGGCGTAATTAAAATTAAAAAATTTAAAAATAGAAAAAATATGCTAGCTCATCACGGACAACGCAACGAATACAGGAAAAAAAGAACATGCGAAAAAACTAAAAAAAGTCAAAAATTCAAAAAAAAGAAGAAATTTATAAATAGTGAAAAATAAACTAGAAACTAAAAACTGAAACCAAATCGAGTGGGGGCTAATTGAGTGGGCTTTTTTTTTTCTTGATTCTTACTTTGTCGCTGTGTCGCCCTCGACGTGTGGGCTCTCCTTTTCTTCCGTGGCAATATGGCATCCACCGGTTCTTGCCTCCCCGGCAGTGACCGACGGGACGCCCTACACGCGCTCTTTTTTTCTTCCATGGGACCCGCCCGATGGGACGCCTGCTTGAACGCAAGGGAGCAGCGTCTGTGCCCCAGAGTCCTTTAGGGTGTGTTTGGTTGCCTGAATCTCCTTCGTCCTGGATGGGTGGATCCGTATAATCTGAGAAAGAGCCTGTTTGGTTGCCTGTATGAGCGGATACAGCCTGTATGAGCGGATGCAAAAATACGCCCTCATCCTGGATAGGTGGATACGCTCAAAATGAGCTTCACTAGCCATCCTGGATGAGTGGATACAGTGTATCTTATGCGGTCCCACGTGTCAACCTCTCAGATTAGGTAGACTGTATCCGCTCATACAGGCAACCAAACAGCATCTCAATTTTTTTGTATCCGCTCATACAGCCTCACCAAACATCTTCTTTTTCTGAAATACGATTCCACTCAGCCTGCATCTACTCATCCAAGATATACGATGCAACCTCCATCCACGAACCAAACACAACCATGGACCAGCACAAGACGGACAGCACCGCTGCTGCTCTGAACGTGACGCCCCACCTAACTTGTGCCTTGCATTTGGACATTTCTACAAGCTTTTAATTCGCATGGTCTTCTGGCTTCTGGCTTACGTTTTACTATTTATAAATTTCGTTTTTTTGAATTTTTAGTTTTTTGTTGAGCTTTTTTGCCGGTTTTTTTCCCGTATTTATTTGTATTATACGTAATGGGCTAACATATTTTTTATATTTTAAATTTTTTTTAAATTTAATTATGCGAAATAAGCCTCTGTCAGCTACAGTACTTTTTTCAGCCAGCTACAATACTTTTCAGCCATAAGCTATGAGCTTTTAAGCCGAGTTGATCACCACCTAATCAGAGGCTCACAGAGCCGATATTTTCTACGGCGAGCATCTAGCTAGTCAGCTCAAACCAGTCAACCGTTTCTAGTTCGTTATCTCTTAATTTTATTTTTTTCTTGTTTTTGATTTTTAAGCTTTTTCGCTTTTATGTGTTTGTTTGTATTATTCGTGATGAGTAACCTATTTTTCTATTTTTAAATATTTTAAATTTAATTACACTAAATAAACTATTAACAATTATAGTATAAAATAAATCATCTATAATAAAAAAAAATATAAATCGATTTATTTCAACCGAACTAAAGAGCATTCCACAATCGCGCCAACTCCAGTACAACAGAGGGCATGTTCTTTTCCTCCGAAGCTAGCGGCTTTTGACTTTTGCTACATTACCTAACTTTCAAACGGAGTATTTTCTCAAGACGAGATCTACAAGTTAAACGATGTACACGTTAAAAGCCCAACATCTGCACTATTCAAAATCGTAAGTGAGTATCTCTATCCGTAATCTGTACCGTAAACAGTTAAAATTTGAAAATTTCAGTTAAAAGTCATAAGCCGCAGCCGTTGCCAAACAGTAGTTGGGCGCTGGCTAGTACTGTTAGCGAAGTTGAGCGCTGGCTAGTACTAACATACTGACCTTGCGTCATGGCGGTCGGTGTAGTCGTTCCCTATAGCCACGAGGGGAAGTTTCTAGCTTTTCTACTTGGTCGTGTTGAGCACGCACGGATCAGGAAGTCGGGGAATAGTATGTATGAAATTTTCTTTTCTATTACATACTAGTTAATTGTTCATGTGTAGTAATAAAATTTATTAGATATATAGAGAATTATACTATAGAAGAGAGCTACTCTGATCAGTTGAAAAATAGAAAGTGATGAGAAGTTGAGAATGAGGCGGTTGAAGGAGAAGGGACATACGACCACCAACTCGTTCTTAGTAATGATATATTATACAGAAATTGCTACTGTTTGGACATACAGAACAAGAGATAAAATCAGACAACTTCCTTGTTCTCTCACTCTCTCCTTGTTATCTCTCTCCTCTCACTCTCTTCCTCCCTTTGCGATAATACCCTAACCCCATGCACGACAACGACCACGAGCCCTAGCTACCCGTCTCCAGCTCTGGCGCCACCGAATCCAACCACCACAATCGATTTCCTCTTTGGCCGTCCTTGGACGCGACATCGCCAGATCTGGCCTTCCCCAGCAACCTGGGAGGTCGAGTGCATCGGGGGAAAAGCCGAGGACCACGATGACGAGCAGGGATGCGACCGCCCCAGCCCCGCCCGTCGGTACGCTGCGAGGACGAGGGTGGCCTTCTCCTCCTAGCATCGGATCCACGCCACGCACGTCACCTCCCCGTTGCCTGTCACCGTCGCACCTGAGACCTCGCCGCCGCCTACCATGGAGGCAGTTGTTTTTGTTGTGCAACATTTTAATTTCATATATGCAATGATCAATAACAACAAGTGCAACATCGAGATTTCTGTGGAAATATTTTGTTGCATACGGTGGTTAAATTTGTTGCACGCACTATCTACGAATGTTGCAGGGGAACACCCCCATCGTTCTTTGTTTTTTTATTGAATATACAACCGAAAAATATTGTATTCATGGCTGAGAAATGTTGCAACCAAGCATACAGATGCTGAACTTCCGTCAAACGTTTTTACTTCCTTCAAGTAACATATGCATGTATTCACATATTTAACCACAAAATATCTCACCAACTCAAGTGGCCGGAAGGTAGATAGCAAATCCACCATCACCTCCCAACTCCTTTTATAATGGTAAATGTTGGGTAGTGTCTACCGTTCACCTAATTATGTATGTAACTAGAAAACAGGTTCATTAAGACTATGCAAGGAAAAAATATGTTTGTCCTTACTAGTAAAGACTTCAAGAGAGACATTAGTGTAAAAACCCTATCACATAACTATAAATATGACCTCCTAAGACGCTATGGAGAGAGGGAACATTCTGGACATATGAAATAGATTTGAGCTGAGAATGAGCACTAGCGACATTCTATACATCTCCCCTCTCTTGAGCGTTAGGCTCCACACACCTTTCTCGAACTGCCCAAAGCCTATGTATCTGCTGTTTGGTGCGTAACCACAACAGTTGGCGCCGTCCATAGGGAGCGGTATAGAAGCTACAAGCTAAAGCAAATGCACCTAGGCCAGATGGCGCTGAAGAGGAAGACGATGCCACCCCCAAAGCGAAAGAGGAGTACCACGGCCGAGACCACAGCCGCGAGGACGAGTGAGCCCGTGGTCTAGGGGCTCCTACCCCTGTTGCAGTAGTGCACCGTGGCGATTGCTCCTAGAGCCACGGTAGGTGATGAACACTGCTCTCTAGCAGCAGCGCAGGCCTGTAGCTATGTGCCTAGCTAGCAGACTTCAAAATGCACACGATGGAGCTCTACAAGGGCAACAATGATTCCTATGAATTCCTATACATCTATGAGATGGCCATCGAAGCCGCTGGAAGAGACGACTTGACGAAGGCAAAAGGGTTACCTCCCGCCCTACAGGGGGTGCGCTCTTCACAATCACTCCTGGCAAGGTTTACACGTGGGAGTCGGTCCATGACCTTATGCACAACAATTTCAAGGCAACTACGCGGAGTGGGTCGATGCCATCCAGTTCTTCGCGATAAAGCAAACACCCAAAGAGAAGCTATAGGAGCACTTCAGACGTTTCATGAAGGTTAGATACCAAGTAAAAGATGTCAATGAGATGAAAATCATTAATATTCATCCAAGGCCTTCAGAAGGGGCCTGGCCCCTTGCAGAGTACAACACCTGAAAACCCACAAACATAGTGTCTAAGCTCTTTGATAGAATGAAAGAACATACAAGGGTCAAGGTGGACGTGATGAGGCATGAAGTCGACGTCGTAGAGCCCGCCGCTGAGGCCAAGCCCACCCCCATAGCCCCGAAGAAGGGCTCAAACCACAAATAACGAAAGGAGCCTTGAGACAGGTACATACTTGGCATCGAAGGAGGCGGCGATGAGGTCTCTACTCTTGGCATCCAGGGCCACGATAAAGGAAGGGGGAAGGCTGGGAGGACAGGCATCAGTAGGGGTCATGGTGCAAAGTGCACGGCAAGGGGGGAGCACACAACGTACGAATGCCCCACCATCACGGCACTCCATGAAAGCGTTGCCAAGGATCGCACCTAAGACATGTGAATGTCGATGTGGCGCATATACAGCAGTCGTTGGAAGTACCACTCACTTGATCCCAGCTGAGCATGTTGCAGATAGAGGCTACTGACATCGGACCTCGTTGAGTGATCAACACCATCACAAGAGGGTCGTTCCTCAAGTCCTCGTCTGAGTGACAACGAAGGGCCTATGCATGCTGGATACACCATGTCGCCACATACCCAGCACAGGTGCTCCTAGCATGGGCTTGAATTGACATCACCTTCATGCGTAGAGGATGCCTCAGGGGTGGACTTCCCTCACCAAGACATGTCGGTTGTCGTGGCCAACAACACGAGTCCTAGTGGACGAGGGTAGCTGTACGACTTCTTGTTCATAGGTGCCTTCGATCTAATGTGTATTCTATGAAGCAGGCTTTAGCCACCTGGGATTCCATTGCAGGGCTTCAGTGGCAGCCCGGTTAGAGTGCTAGGCTAGGCGGCGCTCGAGGTAGAATGAGGTTGAGGGTAGTTTCCCTTTTTTTTGAGCGGCAAGGAGACACCTCTGTTGACGACGGATGAGAGGTCTAGCTGACAGATGGAAGCGACTCAACGAAGGAGAGCAGGGCGTGAGCAGCGGAGCTGCTCCAGACGTAAGTTGTTGGCTGTCTGTGTAATGTTGCGGCCGAACAACTCATGATGGATAGATGAGAGGAAGGAGATCAAAAGAATATTAGATGCCATTGTCAAGAATCTGGTGAAGAAGATGAGGGAGAGGACATTTTAAGAGTCGCATGCATCGGAATACTAATAGGCGGGAGTAGAGCACGTATTTTTAGGCGTTATCACAGATGGGTCATATACCAAACCATCTCTGATATATGCATTATCACAGATTGTTCGTATAACAAACCGTCTCTGATATGTGCATTATCACATATGGTTCGTATACCAAACGTTTGTGATAATGCCACGATACTGATCTGTGGAATCTCCCCCAGGATTTCGATCTCATCCATCTATTCTCTCCAATCAAACCGTAGGCACATGTTCCTCACACCTCTCACTCCTTATTTATTACCCCCCCTCTCACTTTTTCCCAATTTCACTCCAAAATACGTGAGAAGACGACACATAGTCTACAGGCGGCAAGACACCGCGGAAGCAGCTGGCTACCAAGACGGTGCTCAAGTCAGCGTCAAGGACATCCAGCTCGCACGCTACTAGGATATCTGCTTCTTTTATGTTTTTGCCATGGGTTCATATGATTAGGAGATGTGTTCTTGCCATATTTAAGAGTTGGGTTCATAGGATTAGAAGATGTGTTCTTGTCATGTTCATGCTGTGTTAAATGGATAACCTGCTCGTTATATTGTGATGATGTAATTGTGGATTCTAATCTTAATGGAAATAGAATATGCTGCTGTGTTTGTTGCTGTATTTACTTATTTTCAAATAGTATAGTTAACATTTCTTTGGTTCAGAAATTCAGACGATTCAGAAAATCGTCTGCGATAACAATTTTAAACCGTCTGTAATAACTCTTTTTATAGTAGTGCGCACATCTCTTCGGTTCCAACTACGTGGAGAAATACCAACACAATCAGATTGTTAATCATTCCTTGTTCTATCAAATACAAGTAGTAACTACATCGAATATTTACAAGCAGAAAGCCACAAAATAGCAAATCTTGTGAGACTAGTTTAGTACGAGTATAGGTTTCCCACGGATTATTACATTCACACCATGTTTCCCTGGAAATCCAATATACATGTGAGGAAACACCATGTTTCCCTGGAAATCCAATATACATGTGAGGAAACAGGAGGACGTAGCAAACTAGCAAATTACAAGGACCCTTGACAAGATCAAGACAGACTAGGCATGCAGTCATCTTCGATCTGAGACGTTGGATACTGTGCCATGGCTTGCCATGGAAGAAGGATATGACATAATGTACGGGTCGAATCCTTCGTTTTGCATCATGGCGAGCATCTCGAAGTTGGTGTGTGTTGGTGTTAGCTCTGGCGACGTCGCGTTACCGTCAAGGTATTGCATTACTTGGCGCATAGTAGGCCTTGCATCCATGAATGGGTGTGAGCATAATAATCCTAGCTTAAGTGCTAAGCATACCTCATTAACATCATAGTCACCATGAAGTTTAATATCCACGGTGTCCGTACGTGATCCATTGTGCCAATGCCCAAGCACCCAGTCAACCAACATGAGCTCCGTTTCTTGTGCATTTTGCTTGATTGGCCTCTGTCCACAAACGACTTCAAGAATGAATATGCCGAAGGCAAATACATCTGTAAGAGGGGTTGCCTTTCTAGTGCATGCCAGTTCGGGAGCTAGGTATCCAATGGTGCCAACCACATGCGTGGTTTGTGGGTCGATGCCATGGTCATACAAGCGTGCAAGACCAAAGTCACCTAGCTGGGCATTCATTTCACCATCGAGGAGCACGTTGCTTGCCTTAACATCTCTGTGGATGACAATCTTTTCCCACTCCTCATGAAGGTAGAGCAATCCTGATGCAATGCCTTTGATGATTCTAAACCTCTGAGCCCAACTTAGAGTAGGCTTGTCCCCTTGATCATACAAGTACTTGTCAAGGCTTCCGTTTGGCATGTACTCGTATACCAAAAAAAATTCACCTTTTCGCCGACAGTAGCCAAGTAAGTGCACAAGATTACGGTGTTGAAGTCGTCCTATGCTAACAACTTCCGCGACGAACTCCTTCATGCCTTGCTTCGACTCGTGAGATACCCTCTTCACGGCTATTTCTTGTTTAGATTTTGGCAGCACCCCTTTGTACACTCTTCCAAATCCGCCAACCCCTAGCAGGTGCTTGTTCTTGAATCCTTGTGTAGCATAATACAGATCCTTGTATGAGAATCGGTGAGGCCCAAACTCGACCTCCCAATCTTCCCTTAGCTCAACATACCTCCGATGTCTTCGAACAAGCATGACAATGGTGGTTCCCATGGCGAGGACGAAAGCGGCCGTTGCTATTGGCAATACAATCTCCGGGACCTTCGACCGAGGCTTCGGGCCAACACGAGGCAGCTTTGGCAGTTTGCTGATGTCAATAGCCGGCGCAGGCCTGTTCAGGCCGAAGCTCCAGCCAAGTATGTAGTGTCGGGTGTCGGACTTGCCTGCTGTGGACGCGAAGCCAAGGTACGCGACCTCGGTGAGCACTGTTGAGAGGTTGTAGATGGCTGAAATTAGTGGCCTTGCTGGTTTGGCCATATTCAAGGAAGACATGGTAACGTTGATTTGTGCCGACTCTCCATCGTAGTCTATCCAGACTAGCATCGCTTCGCCATTAGTGAGGTTCAAGGTGGTGAAGAAACCACCATTCTTGTCATCGTAGAAGCCAGCAGTGTGTGACTGATTGGAAATGACACTGTTGACGTCGATTCCGAGATGGTTGGCGTCGATGTCCCGTAGCTCAATGTTTAGGAGGGTGTCGATCTCAACAGCGAAAATATGGTTGCTTGAGTTGCCCTGGTTGTCGGTGTTGAAGATGCCAAAGTGTTGCAGATCGAGAGCGGATGAGAAATTCATGCTCTTGGCGATGAAAAAGGCGAAGCCATGGCTTGGCCGGTAGTTAGGGTGGATGGCGAACACAAAGGAGACGGAGAAGGATTGCACCGTGCCGTTGGGAGACTTGCGGAAGCGCAGGGGAGCCGGGTAGAACGCGTGGCCTACGACCCTCTCTCGGGCGTTGGTTAGGTCGACTAGGCCGTCTGGATTGAGCGTGGCTACGCCGTCGAGGGTGATGTCAGCTCCGGCAAAGCCGGAGTAGACAAATTGGTCGTCGGCCGCAACGAACGCTGGAAGGTTAAGGCCGACGAAGAGGAGATTTAGAAACAACAAGGACATGGGCTTCATGTTGGAGGTGGCTGCTGGCAATGCAAAACGAGGATGCAAGGGCATAAGCTTCAGCAGTACTGAAACCAACTTGCACTCTCTGCCCAGGAGTCTATTAATTATAGCCAGCAGCGCTGAGCTATGCGTGGCTTTGCTTGGCCAGAGTCTAGCTTGTCCTGAGTCTAGTTTTTCCACAAGGTCAGTGTTCAAGTCTTACGGCCACTTCCAAAAACCGTACTACCACACTGTTGTCGTTACGACCATCTCCTGAGTTGTTATGATCACTCTGTTGGTTCTTCGACCACCTTAACAGCTGTTACAACCACGTTATGACCTCTCCGATCACGTCTCACTGCTCCGACCATGTAGTCGTAACTTCAGCTTGTTCACCGCTGCTGCGTTGCACTTCCTTCGGCCACGTAGTAGGCTCGATCATCATAATCGTAACTTGATTACGACTACGCAGTGATTCTGTCAACCACGCTGAAGGCTTTATTGACTGCCATTGTCGTAACCCTTATGACCACAACTTCTGCTCCATGACCGCGGTCGTAACTCCTTTACGACCACGTCTTCATCATCTGCGGGCACCTCCGCTCGTCGCCATAGTCGTAACTCCGTTTTCGACCACATCTATGAACTCGATGTACTCGATAGATTTTCTAGAACCAAACCGCTCTTTTCTTCTTTATTTCTTTCTCTCAATCACACCGATCGCTACGATCAACTTGATCACTCTCTCTGTTTTCTCCTTGCAATCTCTCGGTACAATGCTCTGCTCTTTATACCCTGCTCTACGACTACGGAGCGGACTTGACTACGACTAGTACTCTTACGACTCCGACACGGACTCGATAGATTGACTCGTACTCGTACACGACCACGAGCACGACCACAATGATTCATATATGACTTCGACTTCCGACTTATACACGACTTCGACTTCTAAACTGAAAACAAGATTACAAACTCTAAGAATCACCTCCTTAATCTTGTTTTTCTATCTTGATCACGCTGATCTTCTCTCTTGCTTCCGCTTCTTCCTTGCATGCCTTCTTGGGTTGGAGCACCTGCTCCCACAACCACCTTGTCGTTACCTGAGCCTCTCATCTTTCTCCAACACATATCTCGACTGAGATCACACCACCTCCGGTCTTTGCGTTTGCACGTCCCACTAACGCCGCTCCCACGAATCCCGCTTTGGCTTGGAACATTCTAGCGCCTCGTGCACCTCCTCGCCTTGATCTCCCTTTGCGTTGCGCGTGCTCGACCTGCACCAGCTGCATGCACTCCTATGCCTCTTGCATATGGCCTATGACGACCAACCGAGCTGACGCTGCCTCACCCTAGACCTTCTCCACGCAAGCCCGCATGCCTGCATTCAACTGTTGTGTGCTGCATTTGGATCTTGCCGCTTTGTGCACCCAAGCCACCGTTTGTTGCGTTAGCGTGGGGTTCACCACCCTTAAAGCCTTTGCCTTCCTCTGCGCCGACTGCGCGTCTGTGAATTTCACCGTCTTTTGGCTCCTCCAGACCATTCTTCACATAAACCGATTTAAAAGTTTTCAAAGAAATCTTATACAACCGATTTGGAGATCTTTTCACCTTCATCAATAAATCTCTGTTCTTGTCGTACACATGCAAGAACTCATCCTGCAGCACCACCTTGCATTCTTTTTTCTGTCATCTGCCCGAGACTAAGTATGTTGTTGCATAGACTTGGTATATAGTACATCCTTGTCAACAAATTTTTATCTTCGTTCTTGCATTGCGACATCATCGTCCCTTTGCCTTTTATCTCCACTGTGGAGCTGTTGCCAAACTTGACCTTACCCAAACTTTCTCGTTGAGCTTATGAAACATAGAGCGATCTCCTATCATGTGGTTACTTGCTCCATTGTCCAAGTACTACTGATCTGTGTGATCGTGTCTACCTTCCTTTGTGCGTAGTTTTGGAACTACATTCTCCTCATTCAATATCACCATGATGGGCTCCTTTTCAACATATGAGGAGAGAAGTACTTATGATTCGTCATCTTCTTCTTCGTCTTTGGCAAGGTTCACCTCCCGTCCTTCTTCTTGTTTTTGCAATCCTAAGCATAGTGCCTAAACTTGTTACAATTGAAACACTTTATATGGCTGTGACATCCTGACACGTAGTGCCCATATTCGCCACATTCAAAGCAGACTTATCATAGTATCTCTCACTACCACCTTGCCCAGCCTTGTCTCCACGGCCACCCCTGCCGCCTCGACTGTGCCACCTCCCGCGGTTATTTGATGAGCCATGGCCGTCTCTCGGATCTCTCTTTACTAGCAACACCTGCTCATTATAAGATCCCTGCTCATTACACGACTGAAACCCCTTCAGTAACTCCTCATGCGCTTTGAGAGAGCCGGTGATCTCCTCTATCCTCTTCTTGTCCAGATCGAGGCAGTACATAAGTGTTGTGATAACAGGTATGTACTTCTTCAGAAGCACGCATAGGCATTTCTTTACCGCCACAGATTCCTCAATCTTGTTGCCAAGAAAGTTAATTTGATTGTACAATGAACTCAGCTTGTCAGCGAACTTGTCCACCGACTGGGTCTCTCTCATCTTCAGGTTCTTGAACTCGGTCCGCAAATTCTGGAGCCGCACCTCCTTGACATGATTAACTCCCTCGTGCATCGTCTGAAGCATCTTCCATGCCTCTCGTGCTATCTCCTTGCCGATGAGCTGATGTGTCATCGCATCTGGCATCGCCTGGTAGATGATGGCTAAAGATGCATGATCCACCTTATCATCCACCTCCTTGTCCTTCCCCTTCGGATCGACTACACCCCAGACTCCTTAGGCATGCATGTTTGCCTTCATCTTCATTGCCTACACCAGGTAATTATCGGTTTTCAGGAGAGGGTACTGAAGGGAGATCTGCCAACCCTAAGCCTTCGCCTTGTCACCCATGATCTTCAAAACCAAAGTCAACTAGCTCTGATACCATTTGTTGAAGTCTTACGACCACTCCCAGGAGCTGTACGACCACGTTGTTGTTGCTATAACCACCTCCTGAGTTGTTACGACCACTCAGTTGGTTCTCCGACCACCCTGATAGTCGTTATGACCACGTTGTGACCTCTCCGATCACGTCTCGCTGCTCCGACCACGTAGTCATAACTTTAGCTGAAGTTACGACCACGTTTACCGCCGCTGCGCTGCACTTTCTTCGACCACATAGTAGGCTCGATCACCGTAGTCATAACTCAATTATGACCACGCAGTGATTTTGTCGATCACGTTGAAGGCTTTATTGATTGTCGCTGTCGTAATCCTTATGACCACAGCTTCTACTCCACGACTGTGGTCGTAACTCCTTTACAACCATGTCTTCAGCACCCGCGGACACCTCCGCTCTTCGCCGTGGTTGTAACTCCGTTTACGACCATGTTTGTGAACTCAATTTACTCGATAGATTTTCCAAAGCCAAACTGCTCTTTTCTTTTTTATTTCTTTCTCTCGATCACACCGATCGCTATGATCACCCTGATCGCTCTCTTTATTTTCTTTGCTCTCTGTTTTCTCCTTGCAATCTCTCGGTACAATGCTCTCCTTTATACCCAACTCAATGACTACGGGGCGGACTCGACTATGACTACTACTCCTATGACTCCGATATGGACTTGATAGACTGACTCGTACTCGTACATGATCATGAGCACGACCATGATGATTCATGTACGACTTCGACTTCTAAACTGAAAACAAAATTACAAACTCTAACAGTCAGAGATGTTGGCAACACAAGTGTGTCAAGTGTCGGACCGCGGATGTGCAATTCGAATTAACCATCGAACTATTCACTGAATCAGAAAGTAGTACACATATACATTACTAAATCATATATATACATCAAAATGAACCATACCAAACATTAATAATACATATTAGAGTTCAAGTAACCCATATCAGGTAGAATTTTACATAACGGACCGATCAGGCCAAATGGTACATTACAAATAACCAAAAACGGAAGCAGAAGTAGAAAGCAAAAGGTGATGCTATACTATGATATAGCCAAAAGACTGGGGGTAAAAGATGTCAAACTACTTTCTATGGTTTAGATAATAGATGTGCATACAATCACCATCAAAGTCTGCTCGAGCAAAGGTAAGAACGAGAGATTGTGAGAACGGCCTAGACTCCTCCATTTTCTTCTTCGTCTGGTCTAGACGCGGTGTAGTAGGCATAGAGATCTTGATACGATGGTTCTGAGTAATTTTAAAGAGCGAGAGTGAGCATTTTTAACAAGAATGGCTCGAGCTCATTTATTTATGAAATGTCATAGTTAAATTACAATAAGTAGAAATCGTGAGACTTAGCATTTTTTAACTAAACCATATTTCTAAGGTTTGTAAGATTATGCAATAATAATTGAGGTGCAGGGTCTATCTACCTGTTACATGGTCCCATCCATCGTATGCTATTTTTATTACTAGGGTTTTATCCACCTATTATAATTGTTGGGTTTTATCCACGCAAGGAAAATCAACTCAGGGTTATATCCACCCGTTGTGTTTTTCATCTTACCCACAAAGATCTTTTTGTAAAATGGACATTAACTCAAGTAAGTTCCTATATCAGTTCATAATTGTGGGCATGACTGTTCGAACATTTGTCACTCTATAGATGTCGTATTGTTTTATATCGGGAGGTCATCGTAAGATTCAGTATGTAAAACTAGCTGGGTGGTTCTACCATATACCACACTATCGTGCTCCATCCGCACTAGTCCCACTTACCATCCGTCTAGGTATAAAGCAAGTTTAGAGTTTTGTGCTCCAAACTATCCTTTGAGTTCAAATATCAACTACTTTCATCTAATGGCTATCCAAATCCAAGTTTCCTTGTTTCAAACAATGTTGGGGTAAATTAATGCTTACATATATTTAAACAAGGCTAAGCATGGCATCTAGATACAAATTTATCATCTAGTATGTATACTATTAATTCTAGAGTGTCAAGGGGTGATGTCCAAAATCAAGGAATGTGATGTAATATCATAATTTTAGTGGTAGGGAATTAACTAAGAGCTAGTACGAATATAATTTATATAATAAAGTAAACTAAGAGCTAGTACAAATATAATTTATATAATAAAGTAAACATACAATTTAATAATTTAAAACAACATAATTTGCATTCAAAGATAGGTGCAAAATGATCAAAGTATTGACTCGCTTTGCTCGTTGTCTTGATGGTCTTGGTCTAGCTCGAATTATTGATCTTATGGGTCTTCTGAATCTAATTGAGTGATTGCATCGAAAAGCGAATAAATACATGAGAATACAAATAAATCAAAATAAAAATCCAAATGAACTCCAAAATTTATCATTTCACTCTTGTTAGAAAGATGTTGAATTTAGGTGGATTTAGAAATAGGTTTTATTCAATTTAGACTTAACATGAGTGAGACAAAACTCTCTGAAATTTAATTCAGGAAAAATTCCCAAAAGTAATAGAGGAGAGATAATGTCTCTCACTGATAGCTGGGCACACATTTTAATTTCTTTTCTGATTTATTTTCTTGTTGAAAATTATGTCAGAGACTGAAATGTGGGGCCACAATGGTTTTTAATTTGTTTCTGAATTATTTTTATTAAGGAAATCACATAAGTGACTGGTAGGTGGAGCCGATAGGGTTTTTAATTTCCTTTTTAAATTATTTTCTTTAAAGAAAATGAACGAGTAACTAACCGGTGGACCTAGGCACAGTGAAAGGCCCGTATGTCAGTGACTCAATGTTTAAACATGGTTTCAATTAGAATTCTTAATGACTTAGGCCCATGCGTCAGTGATTCACTAACTAAATTAACCCATGTCATTAACCTAATCTAATTGTGTTAATTATGTCATTAGCTTAATAACATTGCCACATTGTTTCTCCTCTGCTCACAAAGGAGGCGATGTTGCGGTGCTTGTCGCCATTGAGGCAAGCAACAGCGAGCGCCAGCAACGCCTAAAATGGCTTGTCGGACCTTGGCGGTCCTATGCGCGGTGACGGCGTGGTCGGCTACGAACCACAGCGGCGGTGCGACGCAGTGCTTGGTCACCATGGCAACTAAGCTAGCGATGGTGCGGTGAGGAAAAGAAAGGCATTGCAGCGTACAAGGAACTCATTGGAGAGGTCGCCGACTTCTGGAGAGGCTCAAGGTGGTCCGGCGGTGGTGACCCGAGGTGGCGCGGTGGCTTCAACAGTGACGGCAAGCTGGATGGCCCAAAATGAATTTCTGTATTTTGATTTGATTTTTCATTTCGGTTTGAGTTTGGATTTCAGATTTGGATTGGAATTTGAATTTTGCTTTGCCAAAATTTTCAGTTGTGCTCAAATATCAACTTTATTTAGAAAATTTTAAATTTCTCAAAACGGAATGTTACAGTCAGCTTGTCAAAACCGAGTGCAAATTATTGATTTCTCTAGCCTGGTCATGGCTGGAGACTTCGAGAAATATTTTTGGCCAAATTCTAGGCGACCCCATAAGAAGAAGGGGTCGACGCACTCGCACGGCCGATGGCATGGCATTGTTGTGGCTCTAGCTAGCTACTCGATGATTCGATCGTGCTTCCTTATCGTAATCGTCGTTGCCGTTTGCCAGTCACCAGTCACTATCATCATCTGGCCAAGGGTCGACGTATCGAGGTCTGGCTGGAAATGCTTCCCTTCTTGTCCACCACACGTCTGGTCCCAAAAAAATCGCTCCTATATATAAATATACTAGCTGAATATCCGTGTATTGCTACGAATTTTTAAAATTTATCATACTACATATTTTAAAACTCACTGGTTTTAAAAATTTTTAGAATATGCATACAAACATATTGTAAAAGTTTTTAAATCCGTCAAGTAAGTTAGAAGCTGTCGATCACACCTCGTGGTGATAAGTCGAAAGACATCAACTACACCTCATGATCGTAAGTCGGGAGCCCTTGAGCACACCTCATCGTCGTAAGTCAAAAGCAGTTGACCATCGCGCGTGGTCGTAGGTCGGGAGCGGTCGACCATCACTGGTGGTCGTAAATTGGCAGCGGTCAATGATCGATCGTGGTCCTAAATCGGGAGCCTTCGACAATGGCTCGTGGTCGTATGTCAGAAGCCGACAACCATCGTTCGTGGTTGTAGGTCGGAAGCCATCGAGGATACCTTGTGGTCGTAGGTTGGAACACATCGACCAGCGCTCGTGGTCATAAGTCAGAAGACATCGACCATAACTCGTGGTTGTAAGTCGGAACACATCGACCAGTGCTCATGGTCATAAATCGGAAGCCGTCGATCACGCCTTGTGGTCATAAGTTAGAAACCGTCGACCATCGCGCATGATCGTAGGTTGGGAACGGTCAACCATCGCTGATGGTCGTACGTTGGCAGGCCACTGGTGTGCTTGTGCCCTGTCGTCCGACTGCCGGTGCCAGCCTGCTCAGCCCCGACTTCGACCATGGCACTTCGATGTCAACCACGGCCCCTTCAACCATGGCCCCCTTCAACCACGGTCCCGACTTCAACCATGGAGTTGACTTCGACCACGGCCTTGATTTCGACCACGGTGTCGACTTCGACCACTGCCCCCTTCAACCACTGTCCCCTTCGACCACGGCTCTTCGACATCAACCACTTCCCCCTTTGACCACGTCTCTCTTTGACCACGGCTTCAACTTCAACCACAGATCTTCGACTTTGATCAGCGCTCGTGGTCATAAGTCAGAAGACATCGACCACACCTCGTGGTCGTAAGTCAAAACACATCGACCAGCGCTCGTGGTCGTAAATCAGAAGCTGTCGATCACACCTCGTGGTCAAAAGCATGTTACAATCCATGGGCAGTATGAGACCTTGTAGGTCTTGCCATCGAGGGTAGGGAGCTCGATCTCGGGGATGACCTAGGGGTAGACGACGGGGAGTCCAACTGGAGGGGGAACTCATAGTGGCGGAGGTTGAGGATGAACCAGCAGGTGCCCTCTGGGTTGGCACTACAACTACGACCATGACCGCTATGACCACATTCACGGGCGCTACGACTATGACCATTACTGCAACTTCGAGCACTGCCCCCTTCGATTTAGACTACTGCACCCTTCAACCACTGTCTCGTTCAACTACGGCCCTTCGACATCGACCACTTCCCCCTTCGACCACAGCTTCGACAACTACCACGGATCTTCAACTTTGACCACTACTCCCTTCAACCATGTCCCTTCGACGTCGACCACTTCCCCCTTCGACCACGGCCCCTTTCGACCACGGATTCAAATTTGACCAAGGATCTTCGACTTTGACCACGAATCTTCAACTTCAACCATTGCCCCATTCAACCATGATCCTTCGACGTCGACCACTTCCCCCTTCGACCATAGCCCCCTTTGACCATGGCCCCTTTCGACCATGGCTTCGATTTCGACCATGGATCTGCGATTTCGACCAGTGCCCCTTTCGACCACGGCCCTTCGACGACCATAGCCCTTCGACGTCAACCACTTCCCCCCTTCAACCACCGGCCCCTTCGACCACTGTCCCCTTCAACCACATCCCTTCGACGTCGACCACTTCCCCTTTCGACCACGACCCCCTCCGACCACAGCTTTGACTTCGACCATGGATCTTTAACTTCGACCACTGCCCACTTCGACCATTATCCCCTTTGACCATGGCCCTTCGACGACTGTGGCCCTTGGATGTCGACCACTTACCCCTTTGACCACAGTCACTTTCGACCGCTGCCTCCTTCAACCATGACCCTTCGATGTCGACCATTATCCCCTTCGACGACGGCCCTTTGACGTTAACCACGACTTTGACTTCAACCACTATCCCCTTCCGCCAAGGCCCTTCGACGTCGACCACTTCCCCTTTTGACCACTGCCCCCTTCGATCTCGGATCTTCGACTTCGGCCGTGGCCCCCTTCGACCACGACCCCCTTCGACCACAGCCCCAATGTCGACCATGGCCCTGACGTCAACCATGGCCCTTCGACTTTGACTGCGGACCGACTTCGTCCACGGTCCTTCGACTTCGACCACGGCTCTTTGACTTCGACCGTGACCCTTCGACTTCGACCACGGCTCTTTGACTTCGACCGTGGACCGACTTCATCCATGGCCCTTCGACTTCGACCACTGTCCCCTTCGACCATGGTTTGGACTTCGACCACGACCCTTCGACTTCAACCATGGTCATTCAACTTCGACTACGGACTGACTTCATCCGCGATCCTTTGACTTCGACCACTGCCACCTTCGACCACTATCCCCTTCGACCACGGCTTGAACTTCGACCATGGCCCTTCGACTTCAACCACCGTCCCTTCGACTATGGCTTCGATTTCCACCACGGATCTTCGACTTTAGCCACAGCCGTTCAGCCATGACCCCCTTCAACCACGGCTTCGACTTCGACCATGGCCCCACGACTTCAACTACAGCCCCCTTCAACCACGGAACCGACTTCGACGACCTGCTTGGGAGACCAAAATCGCCAGACAGCGCGACGGGCTCAGAGCGAAGAGCAGGAAGAGGTAGATAGGCTCACTAGGGCGAGCGACCGTTGGGCAGTGATGGCGAGGGGAGAGCCACGTGGGCAAGCGTAGGAAGAGGAAGCCGCCACCACCATCGCCGAGCGCCCTTCTCTTTGATCCACCAGCCGCTGTCGCCGAGCGTCGTGCCGCTGGTTGGAGGGGTGATGGGAGATGGAATTGGTGGCAGCACCGAGGAGGAGGAGGCGCGGCACGAGGGTTCGGGGGAGAGGAGGCAGTGGTTGCAGGAGGTGGAGGTGGGGAGGTGGCAGCGGGCAGATGGGAAGAGGAGCCGGTGGGTAAATACATTGGGGAGGTGGCGATGGGAGGATGCGGCGCTGCTGGGGGAAGTTGGGGGACTAAGATCAGATGCTGTTGTGCGGGGAAGGAATTGGTGGCGGCGCCGAGGAGGAGGAGGCACGACATGAGGGTTTGGGGGAGAGGAGGCTGCGGTTGAGGGAGGTAGAGGTGGGGAGGCGGCGGCGGGTAGATGGGGAGAGGAGGCGGCGATAGGGGGATGCGGCGCTGTTGGGGGAAGTTGGGGGACTGTGATCAGACACTGCCGCACGGGGAAGGAATTGGTGGCGGCGCTGAGGAGGAGGTGCGGAACGAAGGTTCGGGGGAGAGAAGCAGACGACAGTTGTGGGAGGTGGAGTGGTTGCGGGAGGCAGAGGATGCGGGGGAAGAGAAGAGGAGGAGCGCGGCCCACACGTTGACCCGACCTTTTCTACGAAGAGCGAAAGAACTACCTACATGCAGATCTGGACGACTGATCTTTGATCGGATAGCTGAGAAGAGAGGAGGGAGAACGAACCAACGACCACCAACTCACATTTTTAAGGAGTATATATATATATATATATATATATATATATATATATATATATATATATATAAATATAAATTTTCAACTACTAAATAAAAATAGAACTATACTAGATTTTATAAAAACAATGAAAAAAATTCTAGCTCTTAATTTGACAGACCCTAATTTTAAATGCTTATGTTCGATAGTTGTCTTAGAGATATTTTAAATTTCAAAAATAAAAAGAGATAAGTAGCAGTAAATGTGCTAGTTGAGAATATGATATCAAATATCTCAAATGTATTTTGTTTTCAAAATAAGAAATTCAAATTTTGGAATTGTGCAAAGAAATACACTATACTACGCTAACCGCCCAATTGTGCCGGTTCAGTCACTGGAACTCCACAAGAAGTCAAATGTGCACTGGTGCACGTAGTTGAAATGCACTAGTGCCGATGCATGCCCAAGATTTTCAAATCACTAACACAAAATAAGAAAGATGTGCAAGAAAGCCAATATTGAGAAACGAAGGCCACGCAAATAACTCATACAAGTAAATTTTTTATGTATGCTGTTAATACTGGTGGTAAGCTGCATGGGATATGTGGGACTAAAGGGAACTTTTATAGGCCGTAAACGCCGTAGAATAACTGGGTTTTTTTTTTCAAAATCATTGCGACTTGTGAGTTTGTTTTCAATTTTCCCAATTATTAAGGAACCTTCAACATCACGGTCCAGGTCTCCAGAATCGAAGGCAGGGCACAAATTGTCAATGGCTAAAGTTTTCCGTGAAAAAGAAAGGAGAGGGTCTTAATAAGGATATAACAATTCTTAAATTATTATTTATTTATAAATGATATTTTTACATTATTATACTTAGTATGCCCCATATCTCTAAGTGAGAAATTTTACAGGGTATTCGTAAGCTCTTCTACGCCCATTTTTTAGTCGTAAACTCTTCTATAATCACTTCATAGTCATAAGTTCTCCTACGATTATGACATACTCGTAAGTTATCCAGTGACCACCTTGTGGTCGTAAATCTTCCTGCGACTAAGCCAAACTTCGACTGACCTGCCTATGACAACCCATTACATTGTGAGTCTGTCTGATGAGATGGTTAGCACGTGCATTTATTCTCTATAATAACTGCGTATAACCTCTCTCTCTCTCTGATAATAACCACCACATGACGCATGAGTTACCACGTCTTTCTGACAATAACTCCCGTCGAGTGGTTATCATCTGAAACATGAAGGCGTCTCTAGCATGGAACAACTGCCACTACTTCGCAAGCTATATAAAGGTTGACGTCAAGACGAAGAAGAGAGATCTGATAGACCCGAGGGAGAATAAAAGTAGAGCAAGATATTTCGCATTCCTCTCTCGATTGTAATCAGTTCATTGAGCAATAGCTACACAAGAGTAGAGTTGTTATTCTTCCAGGAGAAGGCCTGAACTTGTATAAAAAAATCTCTGCCTTTTCTTTGTGTGATCGTAGGCAGGTCGTAGCGAGAGATCCTCCGAATCTAAGAAATTATTTGTAAGATCGATATTAAAACATTGACAATTGGTGTCGTATGCGAGGAACTTCTTCCAAACTCTGGTAATTCCTTGTTGGCAAGTTCGTTTCTTTCTGATGTCCTCATGAATGGGGAGTGGAATGAGAAAGATTGGTTCAACCTGGCTGACTACGTAGACCTCGACATGGATGCCTGCTACTACTACGGGCAGAATATGCTTTCATCTGACGGTGTGGCTATCCCTAGAGATCCATCATGTGATCTCAGAGATAGCACCGCGAGTAGGGTCGAGGAGGGATCCCTATCCCCCACAGCATTGTGCTCAAGGGAGAAATGAGTCTTCCCAAAGGGTAAGGGTCAATCCAACCACAAACAAGACTCACAACATGAGAAGGGGCCTCCCCCCAAGTGTCCGAGTCCCCCAGCGGCCACTCGATCTGGGTCAGCAAGCCCTAGAATCTATCATTCTAGGAATCTATCACCATCTAGTGGTCGTGACCCTTCAGTTGTCCGTCCATACTCTCGCACGGTTCAACTCTCGTCAGAGACGGTTATAACCCATAGTCCCCTTTTCTAGAGAGGCCTATTCGGTGTCGTGAGGCTCTGTTGTTTGATGACTCCTCAAGTCAGGAGACGTCTAACACAAGTGGAGATCATGTTTGAGAGGTCTTCGCCCTCCCCTCAGATACTAATCACTCTCTAGGAGGAAGACCTGACAATGCTCCCCGCCAATCACACATTGTGACCCCTCGTGGTGATGATGAGGAGGCCTCCAGTGATGAGCCAGGTGAGTACTCTAATGAGCATAGTAGAAATCCTCAAAATAATTGCTATCCTTTAAGGAAGCTTTAACTAGCCTCAGATGTTGAGGATCTTGAGACCATCCAAAGGAGAAGATTTGTTTCCTAGAGATCTTTGCCTAGGTGCGTTCAATACCAGTCTGAAGAGGCTTGGGAGCTTCAACGCATAAATAATCTACTCAAGAATCCAACTCAAGAGCTTGCTCGAGCATTGGGCTACGACCACTTCACTAAAGGGATCACGTGAAGACTCAAGCAACCTCGCCGACACAATTTTGTGAGTCGAATAGGTATGACTACGTCTAGTCATTTGTAGAACTCACGTCGAGAAAATCCACATGATGATAGGTCATGTCGTTCTCCTAACTGCAACACCAGTCGTAGATGAGTTCCTCGAATGACTCCGGACCGATGAGCTTATGGAGGAGGTGATTAATCACCACTTCGAGCAAGAAATCTGCAACAAGAGATGGAATACGAGTATTACACTCGAATGGACGATTCCTATTATAGGTCGGGTGCACCAACTACTGAGCATCATCGAATACAGTCACCTGGAGATGCCAATCATACTTTCCCGTAAAGGAGGCATCACGATCTTATTACCGGATGTCGAGCATTCACGCCTGAGCTCGGAATAGTACGTTAGCCATTGCGGTTTTGACCAATAAACAAGGAGAAGTTTGATGGGTCCCAAAATCCCATCGTATTCCTTCAAATTTACATGACCACGATTCGAGCAGCAGGAGGGGGAGAGCATGTCATGGCAAACTACCTTCCGACTATGCTTGAGGTATCTGCTTGATCGTGGTTACTAAATCAGCCACTAGAGGCGATCCATTCGTGGTAGCACCTCTGTGATTTTCTTTTGGCCAGTTTGTAGGGCACATATAATCACCCTACGAAAGAAGAAAACCTACATAGGATGAGATAGAGCCATAGTTGTCTCTATATCTTGTCAATGCTTTAAGGACTGCCCGTTCTGATTTTCTTTGCCAGCTTCTGAGTTTATTGCTTTGGTTCAAGGGGGAGTTCATTTGGGAGCTTTTGGAGCTTGACTTAACTCAACTTGAACTAAAAGTTGCATCTCATGTTGAGGGGGAGCTGGATTTTCTTGCATTTCAGCATTCTGCATTGTAATATAACTCTTGGAGCCTTGATTATTATCCGTTTATGACATGTTTACAATGCATTACATCTTGCCATGACTTGTGCTTATTTGCTAGATTTATCATGACTTCATATGTGTAGTCTAGATTTTACCATGTTAAGTTAATTAAAACTGCTCAACTTGAATTAAAACTTTTCATGTTAGCTTTTGAGCCTAGTCTGTCTTTAGTTATCTTCTTCCGATTCATGCCATGTCAAATAGGCTGAGTTGATTCTTGAATCTTTGTTGAGTCTTAGTTTGAGCTATGTTAGTCTCTTGATGGAACATGAGTTAGTACAACAGTTTAAAAAAGGGAAAAACCAGAGGCAAAAAGATCTCTTTTGTGCGAAAAACTGATCTCACCAATTCTTTCTCATGAGACTGCTTGCCATTGCACTTGGCATGAACTCAGGGGGAGTTTTGGATGACCAAGATCATCTCCTTAAGCTTCTTGCTTGGAATGGTCGCATAAGGCTTGAGATCTAGCACATGACAAAAAAATTCTGAGTTGGACTCAACCATGAGATTTAAAAGAAAATATGTCATTTGTGCTAAATTTGCTTAAAAAGAACCAAGTACTTGAATCATTGTTTCACTCTTGAGCATGTAGCACTATAATTTGGCTCAATACTAGCTTCTTGGTTCCACTTAGACTATTGACATGGCACGCATCATCCTTGGATATCTCTTGTTAGACTTTGATCATGGATGACTTGACATGTTCACAAAATGCACTACATTTTCAGATTGTCATTTACTTGGTCTAGCTGGCATATATATACATCTTGTCATGATCTACATAGCATTCTATTGAGTTATGGCTTGCTGTAGTACTTAATGGTCATCTTGGATAATCTTCATGGCTCTAAATGCGTAGAATAAATCAAACTTTAGCCATTTCTTCCAATATCATGTCATATTCTCTCTTTTGCATCCTTGATGTGTTTATTGCCAAAAGGGGGAGAATTTTGGAGAAAATGTCATTTGGGATCATTCTAGAGCTTTGAAGAACAATTTGCTCTTTCTGTTGTTGCTCTAGTATTCCTTCTGTCGACATGGTCATTCGCTTCATTTTCTTCTTATGGACCATGTTGGAGTTTTCAAAACAAACTCAACTTCTAACTTTTTCTGGGTTTGTCAATATACTCATCAAGGGGGAGATTGAGAGACCATGTGGTCGTGATCCCATGTTTGTGATGAGTAATTGACAAATGGTTTGGATAGCTTGAGTTTGATGTGAGTGGTTCGAGCCGAGTTGTCGCGTCATGCGGTTTGGTTTCGGTCGGACCTGGTCAAACCTAGTCAATCGTGTTTAGGATGGGTATTCCTTTGATTCGACAGGTTTGAGCTTTATCATACTAATTTTGATTACATGTATCGAGCGGTGCTATTTGATGTGTTTCTTGTCTGTGTTGGCTGCAGGACATTGAGTGGAGTCGTGGCGAGGCACGGGTGACCGGACTAGGCGCGGGTGGTGCCGAGGTCAGAGCGGTCGAGGTGTGCCGAAGACGGTGAGGACTCGAGGACGTCGAGGCGGAGTCGTGGTGAGGCACGGATGACCGGACTACGCGCAGGTGGCGCTGAGGTCAGAACAGTCGGGGTGTGCCGAAGACGGCGAGGGCTCGAGGTGGCTGCGAGGCTTGCAAGGCAAGGAATGAGGAAGCTTCTTGGAAGGTGCGCAAGGGGCATTTTGGTGAATTCGCAAAGCTGCACTAAAGGAAGTGGATTGTGGGTAAAGCGCAAAAGGTTAATAGGTAAAATAATGGCAAACCCACTAGTGGAGGCTATAAATAGAGAGGGTGTTCTCTAGTAGTCTTCATGGATTTTAGAGAGAAATAGTGTGCAGATTTTGTGAGAGTTGGTGTAAGAGTTAGGGTTTTATTTGGTTCTCTCCATGTATGAAAAATGAGAAAGAGAGAAAGAGAGAAGGTGTGAGTTTCTCGCTATGCTCTCCATGCGTATGGGGATGTATGGTTGATTGAGGGGATGTAAACTCTATCTCGTTTAATCATTCACCTCTCTTTGCCTCAAGTTAAGAATTTAAGTGTTGGAGTTGTTCTCTTTCATGATTTTCTTTGTGTGTTCAAGACTGCGTTTCTTGATCTCAAGCTTTGATCTATGTCCTCACTTCAATTTTCTGTGTCGGCTCTTAATTTTCTCTTTTGGAGGACGTCCTTTACTTGAGTAGACTCTATTCTTATCTTGCTCTGTACAAGATTGAGCCTCAAGATCATACGTCCAGTTCCTTCTCTAGAATAGAATGTTAAATCCAACAATATTTTTGTCTCTCTGTGATGTTCATTTCTTTTGAGAGCTTTTGTTCCTCTATGTGCTCAGAGTTCGAATGGACTTCTTTGATTGAGGAAACTCAACATGGTTGCTCTGTGTGCTATTTTGGTTGGCCCTCCTTTTCAGTCCTAGTAGTTTCTGTGGTGCTAGTGATCCTTATGTTGCTTATAGCTTCGGTTAGAGACTACTATAGTGAAGTATTTTCAGTTTATTCTTGCTGTAGTCCTTTCTTGGTTCGGTGTTGATGGTTGCTGTGCTTCCTTCAGCTAAGTGCTGTCCTGTACAATCATATTGCAGTTTCGGTAGCTAGCTTGGTCTCTGTCCTTCGGTTGGCAGGCCAGTGCTTTCGGATTTCTTCTCGCAGCGCCTGTTTATTCTTGTGCCTTGTAGTTCCTTTTTCAGTCCAGCTTTTGTTTTGCTTGCAGTGCTTGTCTGCAGTTCGACACTTCTTGTCCCCTATTACTCGGGTGCTTCTTTCGACTGCTAGAACCAATCCAACCTACTGCAGGTAGACTAGCAGGAGATTTCACCATGAGTTCTTAGCAGTTAAAACCAAACATTCTAGTCCATCGGACAGGCCTTGCTCCATACTGTTTTTAGCTCAATCTTTCAATCTGTTTTCTTTTGTGTGTGAGTTCTTTGCCGTGGCAGCTTCTGATCCATTTTCCCTTGCCGTGACAACCTTTTCAGTCTGATTTATTTGCCGTGGCAAAATTTCGAGCTATTCTCTTGCCGTGTATGCAGTCGCTTGCCGTGACAGTGTTTGAGCCGAGTTTATTTGCCGTGGCAAGTCTTTTCTGCTGTTTCTTTGCCGTGGTATTATTTTACTGCTGGATTCTTTGCCATGGCTGTTTCTCTGTCTGATTTCTTGCTCTCGGCAATCTGAATTTTAGTTTCTTGCTTCATAGCCTTTACATAGCTAACGGAGAAGAAATTTTTGTGAATACTTCGGGGGCGATTTTAAAAGTCGACATTCACCCCCCCTCTGTCGCCATTTCGGTCCAACACAAGTCAAGGTGGTGTCCTCTCCGCAAAAAGGAAGGACACGACCTTTGTAATTGCCAAGTTTTCCAGTGAAAGCTTGAGGATTACTACTCTGGCAAAGGACCACTTCTCACACTCAACAAGGTAGGACAAACGAGTGGTCGAAAGCAGTCAGACGAGGATGAGGAGCTGCTATTTCAGGATCCACAACATACTATCAAGTACATGTATGGAGGATCTTCAGCATATGAGTCAAAACTACAGTATAAAACTGTCGAATGTGAGGTAAGCTTATCTTCTAAAGTGGTCGGAAGTCACTATCTCTTTTGAGAAAAGTGACTGTTCAATCCCTTCAACTCAACCAGGTCAGTTTTCAATCGTGGTTAGGCCCACCATTAATAACTATTGAGTGAATTGAGTGTTGATTGATGGTGATAGTTCTTTAAATATTTTGTTTGTATGTGCTCTGGACGAGATGCAAGTCCCTTGGACCAGAATAATGCCTGTACGATACTCATTTCACAGGATCATGCCAGGATCTTCGGCCAAACCAATAGGCTAAGTTTCTTTCCTTGTTATGTTTGATTCTCCAAGCAACATCAAAATAGAGAAAATCGCTTTTGATGTGATCGATTTCGACACGACGTATAATGTCATACTTGGATGACCAACTCTAGCATGTTTCATAATTGTTGCTCACTATGCATATCAATGTCTTAAGATGCCAGGTCCCAAAGGAGTTATCACAGTTTGCTGTGATAAAAAGATGCACTTACATATGACCGCAGGTCCCTCGAGATGGTTGGCCAGTTACCAACTCGAAAAGCAAGCAAGGCATAGATTTCGACCATGCACGCGAAGCCTAAAGCTGCGCCGTAGCCGAACGAGCAAGTCAAGAAAGTTCCGTTGGATCCAGCAAAGCCTTGAAAGACTATTTGCATCGGGGTTACTTCCAATCCTGCATAGGAAGACACCCTCATCACTTTCCTCTGGGCAAACGTAGATGTACTCACATGGCAACCATCTGACATGCCTAGGGTCTCCGGGAAGGTGATCGAGCACAGGCTAGCTTTATGGCCTAACAAGAAGCCCATAAAGCAAAAATTAGGGAAATTTACACCCTGATCAAAGGGAAGTATTAGGTCAGAATTGGACAAGCTTCTGAAAGTAGGCTTTATAAGAGAAGTTAATAACTCAGAGTGGTTGGCTAATCCTGTAATGGTTAAGAAGTCTAATGGTAAGTGGTGTATGTTTATAGACTATACTGATCTAAATAAAGTTTATCCAAAAGATAATTTTTATCTTCCTCGTATCGATCAATTGGTTGACTCTACTACTGGTTGTGAAACATTAAGTTTTCTAGATACACATTCTGGGTATCATCAAGTTAGTATGTGTTCAGAAGATGAAAAGGAGACCACATTTATTACACCATTTGGGATATTTTGCTCTGTCAAAATACCATTTGATCTAAAAATGCTAGTCCTACTTTACAACGTTTGATGCAATTGAATTTTTCGCTTTAACTAGGCCAAAATTTGAAAGCCTATGTTGATGACTTATTCGTAAAGAGTATCAAACAACTTAATCACAATTTAGACCTGTAGGAAATATTCGACAATCTCAGAAAACACTACTTGAAACTCAATCCTGAGAATTGTATGTTCGGAGTTTCTTCGGGAAAGTTGCTCGAATTCCTTGTTTCTGCAAGAGGTATCAAAGCAAATCCTGAAAAGATAAAGGCCCTTGAGAAAATACATCCTCCGACCACGAAGAAAGAAGTCTAGAAGCTCACAGGGTGCATGGCAGTTTTAAGTCATTTCATCGAACGACTGGGGGAAAAGGACTTCCTTTCTTCAAACTTCTAAGGAAGCTTGAGGGATTTGAGTGGTCGAAGGAGGCTAACGATACCTTCGAGGATGTCAAGACATATCTTACGATTGCTCCTATTATGGTTTCTCCAAAACCAAAAAAGATACTCCTAATATATCTTGCAGCCACACCACAGGCAGTAAGCGTAGTACTGGTCATAGAACGTGAGGGCATCCAACAACCAATCTATTATGTAAGCGAAGTCTTACACGAGCCTAAGGAGTGCTACCCTCAAATTCAAAAACTTTTATATGCCCTCCTCATGTCTTCGAGGAAACTGAGTCATTATTTTTAGGTGCACAAAATTATTGTACCATATGAGTTTCTCTTAAGAGATGTCCTCTAGAATAGAGAAACAGCGGGATGCATGGCAAAATGGTCGGTTGAACTTGGGGCATTCGACCTCCATTTCGTGTCCCGAACGACCATTAAATCTCACATCTTGGTAGACTTTATCATCGAATGGACAAATCCTAAACCTATTCAGAATCCCCAGTACACTTCCCATGACCAATGGACGATGTACTTTGACAGGTCGCTTGCAATCAGTGGCTCGAGGCTGGGTTAGTCCTGGAATCTCCCACGAGAGACCTTAAAGTATGCCATTCAATTAAACTTTCTAACCACTAATAATATGGACGAATACGAAGGTTTGTTGGCTGGCATACGAGCTGCGAAAGTGCTCGGGATTCGTCGACTACTCGTGAGAGGAGACTCGACCTTAAAGTATGCCGTTCAATTAAACTTTCTAGCCACTAATAATGTGGACAAATACGAAGGTTTATTGGCTGGCATACGAGCTACGAAAGTGCTTGGGATTCATCGACTACTCGTGAGAGAAGACTCTCAACTAGTCATGAATTAGGTCAGAAAAGAGTACCAATGCTCTAATTCAACCATGTCTCTGTACTTAATGGAAGTCAAAAAGCTTGAAAAGCTTTTTTTGTTTCAAGTTACAATATATCTCTCAAAAGGATAATTTTCTCGCTAACCAGTTAGCTTGAATGACTTCTTCCCGATCACAAGTACTAATAGGAGTTTTCTTGGAGCAAATCCAGGAACCATCTTTGGTCGAAACACCATAAATGACTCCTAACGAGACAGCTTCTCTTGAGTATGAGGATACTTGGATGAGACCCATCTACGAGTATCTTCAGAAGAGTTCAGTACCCGATAATGGTCTCGAAGCAGATCATTTATCCTGCAAGGTCAAAATATATATTTTGGTTAACGAAATACTCTATAAATGGAGTAGTCAAGGGGTTGTCATGTGATGCATATCGCAGAAAGAAGGATTACAACTCCTTCACAATATACATCGGGGCATCTGTGGAGCAGATGCTTCTTACAGAACGCTGGTCAGAAAAGCCTTTCAATAAGATTTCTATTGGCCAATCGCCCTCAACGATGCTAAAGAGGTGGTTAATAAATGTGTACAATGCTAGTTTCATAGCAGACAAATACACCAACCATCTTAGGCTCTTCAGACTTTTCCTTTATCTTGGCCTTTTGCAACCCAAGGTCTAGACATTCTAGGACCATCTGCAAAAGTACCAGGCGGCTTTGAATTCCTTTTTGTAGCTATTTATACATTCACAAAATGAATTGAGGCTGAACCTGTGACTAGGATAACAACGGAAGCTACTAAAAGGTTTGTTATGAAAAACATGATCATAGCTAGGTCGTAGTGAGAGATCCCTCGAATTAAAACATGATCATAGCCAGGTCGTAGTGAGAGATCCCCCGAATCCAAGAAATTATACGTAAGATCAATACTAAAACATTGATAGGTCCCATGAATGATACGTTTTTTTCCTACTGTGTTTGGTGCCGATCGAAGACTGGAACTTGGAAATGGTGCACCTCACCGAGGCTCAGTTTAGGTCCGTTCTTTTTGGTTTTTAAGTTAATTTTTAATTTCTTGCATAAATCTCTATTTATTAGATTAAGCTATAGTAAAAAATCATAATCGGCAGACTAAAAAAATAGACCCTTAATACTACTCCTTTCACACCTGGTATAACCGCTACCTAGGCATTGGCTTACTTGTTCGTGTCCTAAGTTGTCTTGACTATTGCTTTCCCAGAGAATTTTTTTAGAAATATTCTATTTTTTATTGGAAATAACAAAAATATACCCGCGCCAATATTTTTTTACAGGAATAGGCTCTAGTCGCCCCCTAGGTGACTGGAGCCAATCGCCCTACGGCCAGGCGACAGAGTTCCAGTCACCTGACCATTGGGTGACTGAAACCAGTCGCCCGACTATTGGGTGATTGGCTCCAGTCTCCCAAGGGGGGCGACTGCATGTGGAGTCGCCCACCCAAAGGGTGACTACAAAGCAACGCTGTGAATTTTGTTGAATTTGTGAATTTTGTAGATTATAACTGGAAGATAATATGCTAGATTTGTAACAAAACATTATGGTCGTTGTATGTTGTGGGAGCGTAAAAAAAATGTGAATCCTTTTTTTACGAATGCCCTTAAAACGATCAATAAGTACGGTAGTAAGTGATATTCTGATGTTACTGCGAATACGTATACGGAGGAGAACTGGTATGATAATATTGTTCGATAACTTGCTATGTGAACAATTGAATGTGAAAATATGAGGAAATAAGCTAATCTGAATTTTAATAGACTTCATAATACAGTTGGGAGTAATATGCCGCGTACTTTTTGATTACATGCATAACATATGTCATCATGTGCGACTAACCCAACCTAGTTCTCATACGACCTACTGTGTGGACTGGGTACATTTTCCCTTCCTTGCTAGCTTGGCGTTGAACTCCTCAGTGGCCTCTTTTACATTGGTCGCCATTTCCCTCTTTTTCTCATGCTCCCCCTTGCGAGCCTCCCGCTCCCTACGCGTGCACGTCTCGAGATGAGCTTTTGTCTCGTGTTGTATACGCAGGGTTTGCTCATCCTTGCGACGTTCCTCCTCCCGCATCTCAGATGACCTTGTGACGTTCCACTCCTCGAAGTCAAGGGCCCACTGGTCCTCTGGGTGGATCTCAAGATCGATCCATTTGCGGTAGCCACATATGGGTTATGGGGACTGTGAATATAGGGGAGAGGTTGTTAGTGTGCGCTGTGAAGGAGAAAAGGTAGGGGAAAACGGTGCACCTGGTCCTTACCGGCTGCCGATATGTTACGGTGTCTAGATGACAGTCGGGGTAGTCACTGGAGTAGTTTGTGCAACCCCAGTAACGCATACCTAGGCTAAGGCAGTACTTAGACTTGAAGAGCTTGCACGTGTCACGGCACCAACAAAGGGGGGCATCTCCCCCTCTGGTGGGAGTTGTGGCGAATGCTCACTGGGAACGTTCGGGATGGGGTTGTTGCTATGAGGCGTGTCATTATGGAGAGCTGACCTCGTAGCACGCTGGGCTTGTTCCGCCCAGGCCACAGTATCCCTTACTCACTCATCGCGGGCGACAGCTGATCGTGCCAGGTCGCGGGTCTCCCCTCACTACTTCATCATCTTGTCCCATTGTTTCTTCTGCCTTTTGTCCATCCCGGTGTAGTGCAGCAAGCATCGGTGTAGTGTGGGGTTTGGTTGTGTAGTATTCGCTGAGAAATCTCTTCGACCTCCTTTTATAAGGTCTGTTGTTTCCCTGTCAGTACATCAAGCTGCCTATGTCATCCCATCACTGTGCAAAGCTAACAAGTGTGGAAATCTAGTGAAGCTGGGCCGTGAGGTCTTCTCACTGCGGAAATTTAGGCCGTGAGGTCTTCTCGCTGTAGAAAGCTGGACCGTGTGGTCTTGTCACTGCACAAAGCTGGTACGTGCGGTCCTCTCACTACGCAAAGCTGGCCTATGCTGTCATGTCATGTGAAAAGCATTGCCGTCATGTCATGTCACTGAGCCAATGTAAGGACCCAGATATTAAAATCCGGATTCCTCTCTGATTCCACCGCACTATTCCCTGGATCAGTAGATAGTGCTCACAGATTACAGTTCCGAATATCAAAATACATATCATGCGGATGCGTAAATATAATAGTAAACTTACACATGGGCCGATTAGGCCGAATTCATTAAATTGCAGCAGCGAAAGAACGAAGCACACAGGTGGGACCTTCAGGACATGCCCACAGGCAGCCAACTGGAGGTTCGCGACCTAGCCCTTGACATCCTTATCTTTTCACCACCACGACTTGAAGCGTAGTGATCCGATTCCTGATTCTGGATTTGTTGTGAAAGCGAGTGTGAGCACAAACCACCGTGCTCCGCGAGCCAATACACAGGATGCAAATAGATATTATGCATGGCTTATCAAAGGAGAGGCTCGAGTTATTTTATTTGCCAAAAATCTCTTTTAGCAGCTTCATGATTAATTACTCATAGTGTTATTGTTGCCACCTAAACTCCACCGAGCAATTACCATAATTGACGTAATCCATGAAATACACTTTCTTTATTGATTGCTGTCTAAGACTCCAGACAACGGATTTCCTCCATGGTACAACCCATCGATCAATTGTTGTCGAAAACTCCAAACAACTAGTGACATTATTTGTTTTGAATTCGCCAAGAAAAATCTTTTGTGTTATGAATTTCCACTAATCCAAACTTGTAACAACTATTCATCAACTCTTCGTCTCTAACTTTTATTGATCCAATAATGTTATTTCATCGATCCTCCAACGCCATTACGTTTAATTCCACTGACATTATTTATATCCGGACTTTATAATAATTCAATTTCTTTTGTTATTGATCCCAAAACCATAATTTGCTCTTTCAGATAATCCCTCTTATTATTCATGATTTACCTCCAAATAGTTTACTAGTATCCCTCCATCTATAATATCAGTGAGCAAATTCAAGCTTTCATTATATATCGCTATCTGTTTCACTATTATACCCACCAAGATTATTAATGATCAAGCCTTCGACTCACTAGTTTATATTCACCAAGAATATCGATGATCAAGATTATACTCCAATAACTGTTATCGCTCCTTCAAATTCCCAATGATTCAATGGAACCATTCAGTAATCGATCATATTCTATTAATCCCATTGTCGCCACCATCTCTTAATAATTTGTATTCTCTATCAGTGTTGTAATCCAGCAATTACCTCTGCACCCCCCTAAATCTCTGAAAATCATTTACATCATCTTTCTAGCCTGGATATTCATTTAGGCTCCACCAATTTATTACTCCCAGAACCCGCACTATCATTTTCACCTTCATGTTTGACCTGAATCAACCAACAACTTTGAAGGATTAACACAAACCACCATCTACTTTTCTTACTACTCTATCTATTCTTCCTGGCATTTTACCTTATGAGATGTATTACCAAGATTCAGAAATATAATACATAGAAATTTCCTGAGACCTAGCAGTTTTGAATAAATACTTAATGTTTGACAAGATTGCAATAACAGTAATAGTGATCCAGATTTCCATCCACCTTTACATGGCATATGCACCATATGCTTAACTTTCAGCGTTATAGCCGCTTATCTTACCACTGGGACAACACCCAGGACAATTCCAAACTAGGGCAGTCCTTCGCCCTTCACATTCCCATTCCCACTCACAAAGTTTTTTGAAATAGAACTATATCTGGTTAAGTTCCCATGTCCACCCTTGACCGTGGGCACGGCTATTCGAATAGTTTTGACTCTGCAGAGTTTGTACTCTTTCACCACAAGAGACAATCAACTCGTTGCCCCACATGATTCCTAAGTCATGTGGTTGAGCAGACCATCACAATGACTTTTTAAAGTATCTAGTCCCTTCTGTCATCTCACCTTATGGGTAGCTGCCCACTTGCGGTGGGTCCCGCAACGTTAGGACAGCTGGGAAACTTCACCCACCACTGGTGTCCCTTCAGGCCCCCTTGCCATAGCGTAGCCACATCAATCCACTACCAGTGAGATGAGTCCGTGAGTTCGATAAATTTACTTAGCCAAGTTGTACTTTACAGACTTGTGGTTGTACTATTTTACACAGGAGGTCATGACAAGATTCAGTCCTTATTGGTATCTGGGTGGGCTACCACTAACCCACATTGTGCTTCCACTGCACCACACATACACACCCTCGAACCAATCCGCCCAGATATTTAAGCAAGTTGGGATTTTTGGAGAGCATAAAATAACCATATCAAAGAATACCAGTCATTCCCACCATGACTGTCCCAATCAGTTTCTCATGATTAAAAATTGACAATGAGGTTTGGGGTATTTCAGCGCCCCAGAGTATCTATGCAATACTAAGTATGGCGTACCATTTGGGACTTATTTTCGAAATGTTACTCTTATAATTTTGCTAGGGCGACAAGAGTTCACACATTCAATTATTCCAAAGGAGGGGTAATATTATTCAAGGTAAACAATGGGCACATAACTAGAATATTAAATTAAACATGTATTTGCATATAGAATAACAGCATGCAATTTGATAATTTAAAAGAAAGTAAATTTGAAGAAAATGTGGGTTCAACATGATCAAAGTATTGACTCGCCTTGATCACAGGGGTTTTGGTCTTGATTTTCTGAAGCTTCTAGGGTGGCTGCCTCGGCCTCTTCCTCTTGAGCCTCGTACACTAATTTATCGTGCATGAAAATCCAAGTAGAAGAAAGCAGCAAGTCACTCAAAGTATCACCAGATATTCAAATGAACTTTAAAAATCATAGTTCTAGTTTCATTTGATAGATCTTGAATTTAGATGAATTTAGAAACTTGTCTCACTCAATTTAGAGTTAAAATGAATTAGTTATGACCATTTGAAGCTTTCTGTTTGAATAAATTTGAGAAAAAGCTGAAAGTCTGACAGGCGGATGACAACGTGGTCGGGGAGACTACGTGGTCGATGGTCGGAATATGTTTTTCATAATCGGAATCCGAGTAAGAGTCATAGAGTTGGGTAGCAAAAGAAGAAAAGAAAAGAGAAGTGGTCAGGAAACCAAAAGGTATTGACTTCCTTGTGATCTCCCAGGATGTGGTCAAAGTCGACCTACGACCACGACAAACGTGGTCGGAGGGCTTACGACCATGGCAAATATCGGCAGCGTGGTCGAAAGGTGTTCGACCACGGCAAAATCCCAGCAGGCATGAACGAGAGGCGCCTACGACCACGACGTAATTGATCGTAAGGAGCAGCAACTTCAGCGGGAAGATCTGAGCGGTCGTAAATGACTATGAGTACAGCCAAGTACTCGCAGACGTGGTCATATTGAGCTACGACCACGTTGTGAATAACTGAATGTGGTCGAAAGGTGCTTCGACCACGGTTTGAGCGGTCGGTGGGCACTTCGACCATGGTTTGAGTAGTCGTAAAGGGTTACGACCACATTGTGAGAGAGTGAGCGTGGTCGGAAGGACTTCCTGTGTGGTCACCACATGATCGTGAAGGGTGACGTGGTCATAAGGAGGCTACGACCACGTTGTAAAATAGTGAACGTGGTCGGAGAGTGCTTTAACCACGTTGTGCCGGGGTGAACGTGGTCGTAAGACACTACGACCACGTTGTGAGTGGTCGGTGGGGGCTTCGACTGCGGTATAAGTGGTCGGGGTGTTTCTGAGTGGTCGTAGGGGTTACGACCACGCTGTTAGAGAGCGTGTGTGGTCGTAGGGGAGCTTCGACCACGGTATTTTCAAGTAGATGAAGGAAGGGCAGTGAAGCGATACATAAGAGCGATCAGAAAGTGATTGAGGTGGTCGGAACCGGTCGTAATCAGTCCTTATTGGTCGTAAACGACACTAACCAGTCGTAAGAGGGTCCTAGGAGGTCGTAAGACTTTCCACAGCATCAAGGTGGGCTAGGGAGTGTACCTTGGCGGTCGGTGCGACTCGAGAGTGGTGGCGATGGTCTGGCGACGATGATCCATGGAGGCGCGAGGAGGCCTTCGTGGAGGGAGAAACTCGGGCGGCGAGCGGCGGTCGGAGGGGTCCAAAGGGGCACCAAAATGCGTCCCTGGGGGCACGCCGGTGTTGGTGGTGCGGTCGGCGAGGGCCAAGGGGGCGCAGTGGCAGTCGGCGACGAGCGGTGGTGGCGGCTCGGGGATGGTCTTCGGTGCCGGCGAGGTTCGGCCGACGAAAACTCTGACGAGGCCGGGGATGCAGTTGCGACCTTCTGGGGATGGCGTTGGAGGGAGAAATCGAGGTTTAGAGTAGGATTCTCGCGGGGAGGGTGTCGCCGGAGATGGGAACGACAATGGAGACCGACAGCGTTCTAGGGGCTTTCGGCTCAATTGCTTTTGGAGAATCAATGTCTAAGGCGTGGGAAACCTAAAGGCAAGCTCGAGGGTTCTTATAGGCACGTGAGGAGAGCTGGCAACGAGCGTCTGCACGATCGATCATGTCGAGGCGCGGCGGAGCAGCAGCGGGGCAAGGAAAATGTGGCTTAATGGAGCATGATGACCTGGGGCGCTCGAGGCATGGCAGGGAGGTTGAGCCGCGTGCGTGAGGGAATGGCTCGGCAGAGCGGGGAGGAAAAAGAGAGTAATCGTGCAGTGCGGGAAGAAAAAGAGAATGTCGGCAGAGCCGATGGCGCGGTGGTAGTGCCCAGCGGTCCGAAACGGAGATCATTTGGTCCAACGCGTGTGGTGGAGACGGGCTGGGCTGCAGTAGCACGAGAGAGCGGAGGGGAAAAGCTGCGGCCCGCGTGAGAGAGAAACGATTGGAGATGAAAAACAGTGGTCGTATGTGGCCGTTCGACAAAGAAAGGAGGGAGCGAGGCAGGCCGCGCACGCGCGCGAGGGAGAGAGGTGGGGCTGTGCTGGGCCGAGCCGGCCTGGTCTGGCTCCCTTTCTCACATATACATATATATATATATATATATTCTTTTTGGATCCTACTAATGTTTTGTTTCTTTTTGAGCTTCTTAAATTTTTGGAACCTCAACCAAAATCCAGAAAAATGCCATAAAAATCCAAACTCAAATAGAATATATTGCAAAACTATTCAAGAAATTCATATTTTAAATTTCAGATTTTTCAGGATGTTATAGCCAAGCTGGCGCGTGTGGTCTTCTCACTGCGCAATGCTGGAGCGTGCGGCCTTCTCATTGAGCAAAGCTAGAAAGCCCGATCGTGCTAGCACAGCGTGGACAACCCATCAGGAGCGCAGTCCTACAGTGCCGTAGGTGAGTATGGCTCCCAGCACATGTCATCAGCTGTTAGGCGGTCAAACTGCTCCACGAAGGGCAAATATGCCCGTGTGACTTGGACGTGTGCAAATTGTACTTGCAAAGAACAACAGTTGTTATGTACGACCATGATTAATACAAAGGAAATAGTTGACTGTCATATTACTTACTCGTCGACGACACTAGAGAGAACCTATCATCGGCCGATCAACGTCTCCTCTGGGGTACATCTCTGCCCCGTATGAACTCATGTCCTCTAGCAAGGGTCGTCTGAGGCTGAAGCACTCAAACGACCACAGTTGCAGTAGCAGCGGACAGCCTGTGAGTATCGAATTCGCCTTAGTCCTCGAGCACGCATTGCACAAGCCATGATAGGTCGTGGCAAGTGCGGTCGATCCCCAGCTGACCTGGCGGGCCTCACCGTCAGTGATCGCCCTAGCATGAGAGATGTGGCACGCGTCGACGGTGTTGCCATGGCTGGTGGTGAAGAGTACCCAACCAAATAGCCACAGCAAGTATGCCTCCAAGTGGCGCGAGACCTGTTGATCATTCACATTTGGATCCATCCGCTCCACCTGAATGCAAACAAGAAGTTATTAGTACGTAATAGCAGAAATGAGAGCTTATAGGACCGATTGTAAAGAGCACGAACCCGAAACTATGCTAGCAACCTCAGCGACGGCCCGTGTGTCTGACCCGCGGGGAAGATATAGTAGTCATTCGCAGCACCTAACAGAAGGGCCCCCTCGAATCTAGCGAGCAGGTCCGCGCGCCAGTCGGCCGGGGCCTCCGGTAGGAAGGCAACAGCTTCCACGATCGGAAGGCCAAGAAGTAGGGACACATCCTGTAGAGTAGGCATCATCTCCCCAAATGGGAGGTGGAAAGTGTGTGTCTCCAGCCGCCAACGCTCTACCAAAGCTGTCAGCAGAAAACGGTTGAACGGGAAGCATCATGTTGGATCAAAATCGGCAACAGAGAGGGGGTGAATGTTGCTTCTTCAAATTTCCCCCTAAAGTATCCAATTAAAAAGGGTCTTCTCCGATAGCAACAAATGCTATGAACAAAAGAGATAAGCTCACTGGAGACTCAGTACATAGAGAGAGGAAACACAGCATTTAAAAGGGAAAACCTAGAAAGCACAGCAGAGAAAAAAACATGAAAAACAATCTATCCTGCAAGGGGCCGGTCAGACCGCCTACCCTGAGCCGGTCGGACCGCGGGTCTCTGACCGGTCTGACCGCTCCACCTGAGCCGGTCTAACCGCTTCAAGCACTCCGGTCTGACTGGAGGTATAGGTGCGGTCTGACCGCCATGAAACTTGCGGTCTGACCGGTTAACATTTCAGCAAAATTTCAGAGACCCGAAAATGGAACAGCCCGAACTAAAAAACACTAAACTTGGAGATATTGGCCAGAAATAAGAAGGCTCCTGTTTCCCCTTAGCCAAAAGAGCACAAACCTATTCTAAATAGTAGAGAGACATACCTCAACAAGAGAAATCAACAGGAGGCCAAGAATTTGAGAAATGAGCTAAAAAACTGAAACTTCTCAAAAGAGAGGACAGATTTCAAAAATTCTCAACTATCTCTCCACTATTGCACATGATCTTTTGCAGAAAGTGTAACATCCTGATTTTCTGGAGTTTATAAAGCCCAATTTTCAAAAATTAATTTTCTGGAATTAATTAAAGCTTAAAAGAAATTTTCAGAATATATTTAGATTTAATATGATTAAATTAAACATTAAAATTTGCCAAAAATATTTTATTTGAGTTCCCTGAGTCTCAAGGAATTTTCTGGAATTTTTGGTGAATTTTTCGGATTTATTTGCTATTTTCTAGAGCTCAAAAGTCTTTAATTGAATTCCTGAAATAGAAAAAAAATCCTAAAAGCCAGGTGGGCCGCAGCCCACCCAGCCGGCCCAGCTAGGCCTCGGCCGCCGCCCGCACCCCAGCCATGCGTCGCACATCCGCCCGCTCCCCGCGCCCGCCTTGAGCCGCCCGATGGCCGACACGCGTCAGCCATCCAGAGCGCTCCTCTCGCCCGCGCGCCATCCCGGCCGCTCGCCTCGTCCGTGCCACCGACAGGTGGGGCCCACCTGTCAGCGCCCGCTAACCCTAACCCTAGTGGGCCGAGCCCACTCGGCCCGCCGCCCGCCGCCGCCCGGGGTATTTATTGGCGCAGACCCCGAGGTTCGCCGCCATCGCCGCCGTGCGCAGCCGCCGCCTCCTCCACCGCCACTCGCCGTCGTCCGCGCCGCCGCTCGCCGTCGTCCGTGCGCCCTCGCCGCCGCCTTCGCCGGAGCTGCCGTCGCTCGAGCCTTCGTTCTCGCCGCCGGAGAGCGCTCGCCGTTGTTCGTCGCCGTTCTCCGCCGCCCTCCGCTGTTCGCCGCCGCTCGTCGCCGTTCCCCGCCGTTCGCCGCCGCTCGTCGCCGTTCCCCGCCGTTCGCCGCCGGTGAGTCACCGACGTCCCGTCGCCGCCGCCGATGACCTCGCCGGCCAGATCCGCCGCCCCGGATACCCGCCTCGGCCGCGCCCTGCGCCGCCTCGCCCCGGTCGCCCGCGCCGCTCGTCTGCCGCCTCGCGCCCCGCGCCCCCGAGTGCGTCAGCGCTGACGCCAGCCCAGCGTCCCTTCGCCTCCCCGTGGACGCCGTCCACCGTGCACCCCGCCGCCGCCATGTGGGTCCCGGCCGTCAGCCAAACCATAGACCGTGAGCCGATCTGGCCACGTCAGCAGCCGAGTCAGCCGAGCAACGTCAGCCATGCCTGCACGCGTGTCCGCCCCGTCAGCGCCACGTCAGCCCTAGCCGCTTGCACAAGCAGCCCGCCGCCTGCACTGTTCCGTGCGCCGTGCCCACCGTAGACTCAGCTTCCCGTGCGCCCGGTCCACAGCATAGTGCCATTTTCCAATTTTCCCGATTTTCTTTAGATCCAATTTTCCAAGAGCCCGTTCTTCCTCGTCCTAGCTCCGATTGAACCGATTCTTTTTCCTAAATTCATCTAAAATTGAGCTCTATCTTTTGGTTCAGGTTTGAGAATTTTTGGAGTTCATTTGAATTTTATTTGAATTTATTTTGTCTCTTCGTTCTGTTTCCTCTCTCGTTAGGTCACGCGTTCGAGGGAGCCGCCGTCGAATTTGGAGATCAAGAGCCGTCAACTGAGCAAGGCCAAGGCAAGTCGTGTCCTTTGATCATGTTGAACCCAGTTTGCAATCTATTATTTAAATATTTTGTTTTAAATTACATTGCATCGCTACTTTTATACAAACCTTGTAATTGGTAGTTATCACCTCAATTGAGTAATTCCCTCCTTGCTAAATTTGAATGCCATGATGCCATTGTCACCATAGGTTGGGAAACTTAGTAGTGATGCTATGTTACGATCACATTTGGGATGGTACGATTAGTATGCTTAGCCCTGCTTTTAGTATCGTTTGGGTTCATCATCACATGTGATTAATTAATTTGGCTTAATGATATATCGAATCGTGGTTGGTGCCACCAATATAAAATTTGTGCCATGGCATTGGTGTGTCATTGGCGTGGTTATACAAAATTGGTTTTCACTCGGGCGAGTGATCGTGCAAGTAAAGGGGGAAGTGTTGAAACACTTCGAGGGATGTGGTAGTCTCGCCCGAGAACACTTAAGGACTTAACTTTGTGTGCCATTGATCTGAGTCTTCCGTGCAAACCACATGTCTGGTATGGGACATACCTGGCTGATTAATTTGGGATGTTTCAATTTCAATCTCGCTGGGATGAACATGGTTGCTGATTTCCATGAGGCGCAAGGGGGGTGTGATGCGAAACCCTAGCGGGCGGGATTGGGTTGGAATTGAACGTTGTAAAGGCCTTGTTGTGATTACCTTAAGCTGAGGCTAATCACATCGTGTGGGTACAGTTGTGCAACCTCTGCAGAGTGTAAAACTATTCGAATAGCCGCGTCCTCGGTTATGGACAATGCTCAATGATTTCACACGAGGTATAGTTACTATTGGAAAATTTGTAGCTGGTCATTGGATGGTCAATTCACTGTTGGTTTAGCTTGTGGATGGGAGGTCCATAAGTAGTTTACTTTAATTCCTTGGATTATACATTAATGTTTTATTTACAATTCGCCTTCAATCTATTTATGGTAATTTCAAATGCTGTTTTATGCAAATTAACCCTTTCAGCCTTCCATTGGTAAGCCTTGCATATTATATTGCATCATTTGTTACAAACGGCTTGCTGAGTACCAATGTACTCACGGCTTTACGCCTATGTTGCTCAGTTGAGGATGAGGAGTGCTACCAGCAGGAGGTTCCAGGTGGAGAGTACTTCGACGACTACGCGTTCTAGGCTTCGTTCTCCACTCGATTGCCTGTGGGCATGTCGATTGGCCACTACGTTTTATTTTGGATTTTCCTCTGCTAATTTTTGTTAAGCCCCTAAGGCTATTGAGATTGTAAGCTTGACCATAAGGTCTCACTTTTGGATATTGATTAATAATTTGAGTTTCCCTTATTTAATATCGTGATTGTGGTGATGATTACCTCTATGTTTGACTGTGTGCACTAGCGTGATCCTGGACTAGTGCAGTATACACAGAGAGTCCGGATTTGCATATTCGGGTCTCGACAGAAAGCTTAGCAATAGTCTCAAGACTTAGAGTCTCACAACAAAACACAATCTTTTGGATGAAGGCAAACGATTCCATGAAGCCTTGTACTCAAACCCTAGAAATCGAGGATCAAAGCAAATGGTTAAGAAAGAATCTTTGATTCTTCTGAAGAGCTCTTGGAATTTTAACTGATCAAATGATCTAGAGACCTATTCCCATCAGAGAGAAATCCATTTTGCTCCTTCACAACACAAATCAAACTCTAAAACTCAAGGGCTAAAAATCAACAGAGAGAGCAAAAACAGCGAATAGACACTGAAATCCACACAATAAGGCACAGACTCAAATCATTTCCATGAATGATTACAAGAGATACAAAAAACTACGTCCCCATACATGATTGGACAACAGTTTCAATACATGCTTCACCTCTCTACTCCTCTCTGCTCAACAGGACACAAGAGAGACAGAGCTCCAACTCTTTGCCCTCTCTCAACCACTCCCAACTGAAAGCAAAAGAGAAAGCCAAAAACAAAGTAAACTCTAACCCTCTCCCCAAGCCATTTTCCCTTTCAAAAACACATGCCCAACAACCAGGAGACATGCACCTACTTATACCCTTCCCCTAATGGGTTTGCAACATGCTTTGCCCATTAAGCCTCCAACAACTCCAATGCTTTATCCAAAATCCACTTCCTTTAGTGCAGCTTTGCGTATTCACCAAAACGCCCCTCGTGCACCTTCCGGGAAGCTTACTCCTTTCTTGCCGCTCAAGCCTCGCAACCACCTTGAGTCTATGTCGTCTTCGGCACACCTCGACCGCTTTGACCTCGACACCACCTGCGTCTAGTCCGGTCATCACATGCCTCGCCACAACTCCACCTCAATGTCCTACAGCCATCACAGACAAGAAACACATCACATAGCACCGCTCGACACAAATAATCACAATTAGTATCATTAAATCATACTCAAGCATAAAATGGCCCAAAAGCTCAAACGGGAAGAAGAATATGCCTCAAGTCCGACTAACCAAACCCGACTGAGCCAAATGCCATCATGGCACGAAACACACAAACCAAACTCAATCTTCCAAAAAAACTCGTCAATTACTCATCACAAACATGGGGTCATAACCACATGGTATCTCACATCATGATTATTCCATGCTATCATCCCCGCCTGTGGGCAAGGCAGGTCCGTCCTCGTCCGTGGCCTACACCATCCGGGTGAAAGGGAGTAGCTCGGCATCCCGCAGCCTGCAAAACAAGTAAAGGTTAGCACGAAACCTACTTACAGCAACAATACTATGCTGGCGGAGTGCACACCTGACTGTCCAACGAGGGTCTAGTCTCCATGCCACTCGAGGTGTGCATGTCCGAACCACTCCCAAATCAGCTGCTCCTCCCCACTCCCCGCAGGTGGGACACGATGGGAAGCGTGATGCAGGTGGTCAACGTGCTTGTTCAACTGGCCGTACCTACAAAATGAATTCAAGTTAGCATTTGTACGGAATAAAAAAACGTCGCATGTACAATAACTGTAAATAGAACTTGTAAGTAAATAAACAGAACAATACTAGGCTACCAGCACAACAACTATATTACTTTAAAGGGGGATGTAACATAGTAGTTATACAAATGGTACATGAAATATACAATACATTTAGTACGACATTCTGCACGTCAAAAGTGTCTACTAACAAAATACAGTTTACAATGGAAATTTATTGCTAGTGTACACACCATGTTGCTCTGCCTACTAATTAGCACATGCGTTGCATCATCTAGCCGTGTGCCCCTCCTGACTGCATCGCTCGCAACGTGCACCAGATGTTCCCACTTGTGCTTCATCCATGTCATTCCTAATATGCCAGCTCTGTCACCGACCCTTCCTACCCTTCATCATGTTAACATCTGGAATCTAGGTCTTCCCTGCAAGGTCCAAGGTGGCGAAGTTCCCCACAACCCTGAACCCCTTGAGCTCCCCACCCCACGCATGCAGTACCCTCTCCTTGAAGAAGTACTCCGACATAAAGTTCAAAGGATCCATGCCCACGGTCCCGCATGCAGTGAGGACATAAGAGCATGGCTTGTGTAACAGCTTCAGCTTATTGCATGTGCAACTAGGTTCATTCACATGATCTCTAATGCATACCTCGTGGGTAACAAGTGAACGAGCCGTCCCAAATCCGGCTCTATCATAGAGTAGCACATCGAAATGATACTCCCTATTGCCCATGACATTCACTTTGTGCAATTGGCCCTTTTGTGCCTTCATCTCCATGTATGCCGTAATTTTCGACGAGTACAATGCTTGGAGATTAGCCGCATGAAGTGTGACATTCGCATGCCTCTCTCTGAAGTAGCCGATTGTGCTATGAAGAATACCTTCCACAATGGCAACAAGAGGCTGAGAATGAAGGCCTCTGTGAACCCAATTGTACACCTCTGCAAGGTTAGTCGTCATTATGTTGTACCTTGCGCCGTCTGTGTCATGCAACAGTGACCACTTCTCCAATGGTTCTCCCTCAATCCACTACGAGAAGCACTTGATGTTCAATGAGCTCCTCCTCCTCCTCAGACTAGCTGGGTTAGGCTCATTGAGTGCTGTCAAACATTCTGGTTGTGCTGCCCCAGGCATGACCGGCCCCTTACTCCTCTCGTTGACATGGTTCCTGCTGTGCTCATCCAACAATGCCTACAAAGCATCAAATTTTCTCCACTAGTTCTGCATAGCCAGCCCCTTGAATAGCTTCATCAATGGTCATTTTGGGAACTGTTTGAAAAAGTTCACCCCTAAGTGACGAATGCACCACATGTTCATCATATCTGGCCAAGAAAAGGGATCTTCGTGGTCTTCCTGAAGTTTTCTTATGGCCTTTACAATCCGGTGTGGCGATCATGGATTACGTACACACCAGGAAGAGCGCCGACAACTCCAACCCTGACATGTCTGAGGAACCACAACCAGCTTTCATAATTATCACTTTCCACGAATGTGATGGTCAGCAACAATATTTGGTTGTTGCCATCAATGCCTATGCCGCCAGGATCTGCCCATTGTATTTGCCGGTCAGAAAGGTCCCATTAATTGAGATCACCGGTAGCATGTGCCTGAATGCCTCGATGCAAGCACCAAATGCTAAGAAGGCCCTCTGCAGCACCGCTATCCTTATGGCCTGTGGAAGGCTTGTCCTGCACTGTGATATATGTGCTCGAGTTCCTGTCCTGCAACACCTTAAACATACAAGGAAGATTGTCATACGGCGCCTTAAAAGACCCGAAACGTTTTTCCAACACCTTCTGCTTCGCACGTCACGCCTTCGCGTAGCTAATCTTGTACTTGAATTTCTTCTCGATAGCTATCATGATATGCGTGGCCTCCATATCTTTCTTCTCTACTATCTCTCCATACATCAAATTGGCTATAAATGCAGACGTTAGGTTACGATGCCTCGCCAAAACACTGCTAAGAATGCAAGAGTGCGGCTCCACCTTTGACACAATCTAGTGATTCTCATACTTGGGTCTACATGCGTGCACCCTCTAAGGACAACCGGCCTACTCGCACTTCACAGTGTACCCAAAAAGTCCGTTGCATTGAAAGGGCCCACAGCTTGATGGCATCCTACAGTGAGCAGACAATGCTTGCTTCTGATGTCTTCATGGTAGGAGAATGGAATGAGAAGAATTGGTTTGACCTGGCCGACTATGTAGATCTCGACATGGGTGCCTACTATGACTATGAGCAGACAATGCTTGCTTTTGATAGTGAGGCTTCCTTTGGAGATCCATCCCAAGACCCTGGAGACTGCACCATAGGAAAGGCTGAGGAGGGATCCATATTGCCCACAGCAGTACGTCTAATGGAGGAACCAGTTCCCCAAAGGGCAAGGGTCAATTCGACCATGAACAGGACAATAGGCCTGCCCCCAAGTGTTTGAGTCCCGTAGTGACTACTCAAATGGTTTCAACGAGCCCTGGAGTCTGTCATTCTAGTAATTCATCGCCTACTGGTGGTTGTAACCCTATGGTGGAACCTGCAAAGAGAAAGGGTGGACTCCTTGTGAGTTCGCCCATACCATCGCAGAGTGCAAATCCAACAGGCAACAATTATAACCCATCATTCCCCTACCTGGCGGCGTTTACTCTAGACCGCGATGTGCTTTTGCTAGACAATTCTTCAAGCGAGGGGCCCTCCATCAAAAGTGGAGGTTCTAAATAGTAGATCTTTACCCTCCCCGCAGATTCTACTCACTCTCTCGGAAAAAGGCCTGAGGGTCCTCCCTACCGATCACACACTACCACCCCTCGTGAGGATGGTGAGGACACCTCCAGTGATGAACCAGGTCAGTTCTCTAATGAGCATGGGTGAAATCCTAGAAATAATCACTCTCCATTAAGGCAAACACAACTAGCCTCAGAGATTGAGGATCCCAAGACTGCTTGAAGGAGATGACTGGCCACCCAGAGGTCTTTGCCTGGGCATGCCCAGTACTAGTCTGAAGAGACTCGAGAAGTTTAATGCATCAATGAATTACTTGAGAACTCAACTCAAGAGCTTGCATGATGCCCAGATTCGAGCAGCCTTGCCGGCATAACTCCGGGAGTGGGACAGGTACGACCGCATCTAGTTATTCACAGAACTCACCTCGTGGGGTTTGACATGATGACAGGTCGAGACAATCTCCTAACCACAACTCTAGCCGAAGGAGAGTTCCTCGAATGACTCCAGATCAGCGAGTTTATCAAGGAGGTGATTAGTCACTGCTTCGAGCAAGGAATCTGCAGTAACAGGTGGAGTATCAGGGATACGACCCTCGTATGGATGAGGCCTACTATAGGTCAGGTCTGTCCACTGCTGAGCATCGTCATGTACGATCATCTGGTGATGCTAATTACCCTTTCCCGCAAACGAGGCATCAGGAACTCGTTACTGAATGTCTGGCGTTCATTCCTGAACTCCAAGTAGTGCACTAGCCACCACATTTTTGGCCAGTAAACATGGAGAAATTTGATGGGTCCCAAAATCCCATCGAGTTCCTTCAGATTTACATGATCGCGGTTCAGACAGCAGGAGGTGACGAGCACGTCATGGCAAACTATCTTTCAAAAGTCCTCAAGGGGTCTACTTGGTCATGGTTGCTCAGCCAACCATTCGAGTCAATCTACTCGTGGCAACACCTTTGCAATCTCCTATTGGCCAACTTTTAGGGCACGTACAATCACCCTAGGAAAGTAGACGACCTGCACTAGATGCAGCAGAATAGCAATGAGACCCTACGGCAATTCATCAGGCACTTTAGCCAGGTTCGCAATTCAATTCTAGAGGTCTCTGATGCTTCTGTCATCAAGGCATTCTAACAGGGTGTCCACAATAGGAGGTTCACAGAGGATATCGCCTCGCATCCTCTGACCACCATCGCTGAGCTCTTTGAGATGGCTAACCGTTATGTGACTACTGCCGAAGTCATTGAATGGACTAAGACCATTAATCAGGTCAATCAAAGTTCCAAAGAAGAAGGTGAAGGCAGTAAGAGAAAGGAGAAGGTCAAGAAATCCAAAAACAAGGCCAAAGGTCAGAAGCCTCACGCCGAAAGTTCGAAGAAAGTCTTTGGTTGTAGGCTATAAGGAGCCACGGATCCCCAAGCAATACTCTGATCGGGCAAGGGCAAAGCACTCGTGCGAAAAGACAACAAGCATAGGTGGTGTCCCTTTCATAAAAGGGAAGGGTACAACCTTTGTAATTATCGAGTTTTTTTAATGAAAACTTGAGGACTACTACTCCGGCAAGGAACCACTCCATACGATCCAAGAACTAGGACAAACGAGTGGCTGAAAACAATTGGAAGGTGATGAGGAGATGCCATTCTAGGATCCGAAGCACACCATCAAGCACATCTATGCAAGATCCTCAATATATGAGTCAAAGCGACAATACAAAGCTATCAAGCGAGTGGTAAACTCTATTAACCCTCCTCTTGTCAATAATCTTCCTAAGTGGTTGAAAGTCATTATCTCCTTTGAGAAAAGTGACTGTCCGATCCCTTCAACTTGACCATGTCGGTTTTGGATTGTGATCGAACCCATCATCAACAACTGTCGAGTGAATCATGTGTTGATTGATGGTGGCAGTTCTTTAAACATTTTATTTGTAAGTGCTCTAGACGAGATGCAAGTTTCTTGTACTAGAATAAAGCCTGTGCGATATTCCTTTCATAGATTCGTACCAGGATCTTCGGCCAAGCCTATTAGCCAAGTTTCTCTGCCTATCACATTTGGGTCTCCGGGCAACATCAAGAAAGAGAAAATCTCCTTTGACGTGGTTGACTTTGACATAGCGTATAATGCTATACTCAGACGACTAACCCTAGCACATTTCTGATAGTCACTCACTATGTGTATCAATGTACTCAATTGCCAGGTCCCAAGAGAGTGATCACAGTACGTTGTGATAAGAAAGTGGATATAACATGCGACCACAAGTCCCTCGAGATGGTCGGCCAATTACCGACTTGAAAAGATACCAAGGCGCAGCCTTCAACCAAGCACTCGAAGCCTAAAGCCGCACTGAAGCTGAACGAGGAAGTCAAGGAGGTTCCTCTGGACGGAGCGGAGCCTTCGAAGATTGTTTGCATCGGGGTTACTCCCGACCCCACATAGGAAGATGCTCTCATCACTTTCCTCTAGGCAAATGTAGATGTGTTCGCGTGACAACCATTTGACATGCCCGGGGTCCCCAAGGAGGTGATCGAGCATGGGCTAGCTCTACAGCCTGATAAGAAGCACGTAAAACAAAAATTATAGAGATTTTCACTAGATTGATGGAAGCTATCAGATCAAAATTGGACAAGTGACTCAAAGCAGGCTTTATAAGAGAAGTCGATCACTCCAAGTGGTTGACTAACCCTGTAATGGTGAAGAAGTCTAATGGTAAGTGGTGTATATTATAGACTATACCGATTTAAATAAAGCTTGTCGAAAAGATGATTTCCTGCTTCCTTGTATTGATAAATTAGTTGTCTCTACTGCTGGTCATGAAATGTTAAGTTTTCTAGATACATACTCTGGTTGTCACCAGAATAGTATGTCTTTAGAAGATGAAGAGTAGACCACATTTATTACACCATTTGGTGTGTTTTGCTATGTTAAAATGTCATTTGGCTTGAAAAATATCGGTTCGACTTTTCAATGTTTGATGCAATTGACTTTTATACATCAAATGGGCCGAAACAGGGAAGTCTATGTTGATGATCTAGTCGTAAAAAGAATCAAATGACTTAATCACATTTTAGCCATGTAGGAGACATTCGACATCCTCAGAAAGCACTGCTTGAAACTTAATCCCGAGAAGTGTGTGTTTGGAGTTTCTTCAAGAAAATTGCTCGAATTCCTTATTTTAGCAAGTGGTATCGAGGGAAATCCTGAAAAGATCAAGGCCATCGAGCAGATGTGCCCTTTGACCACAAAGAAAGAAGTTCAAAACTCACTAGGTGCATGGCGGCTTTAAGTCATTTTATCGAACTATTAGGAGAGAAATGACTTCATTTCTTTAAGCTGCTAAGAAAACATGAGGGTTTCGAGTGGTCGAAATAGGCTAACGATACCTTTGAGGATGTTAAGAGATATATCACAAGTGCTCCTATTCTGGTTTCTCTAAAACCAAGCAAGACACTGGTCGCAAAACGTGAAGGCGTTCAATGACCAGTCTACTATGTAAGCGAAGTCTTATGTGGGCCTAAGGAGCGCTATCCTCAAGTCCAAAAACTCTTATATGTCCTCCTCATTTCTTCGAGGAAGTTGAGGCATTATTATTAAGTGCACAAAATTATTGTACCGTCTGAGCTTCCCTTAGGAGTGGTCCTCAAGAATAGGGAAGCTGCAAGATGCATGGCCTAATGGTTGATTGAACTTGGGGAGTTCGACCTCCATTTCATGTCCTAAATCACCATTAAATCCTAGATCTTGATAGACTTTATCGTTGAATGGACAAATTCTAAACATGTTCAGGATCCCCAGTACGCTTCCCACGACCAATGGATGATGTACTTTGATGGGTCACTTGCGATTAGTGGCTCGACGGCTAGGGTGGTCCTAAAATCTCCTACGGGAGAGACCTTAAAGTATGTCATTCAATTACACTTTTCAGCTGCTAATAATGAGGCTGAATACGAAGGTTTGTTGGCTGGCATACGAGCCATGAAAGTGCTCAGGATTCGTCAACTACTTGTGAGAGGAGACTCTCAACTAGTCGTGAATCAGGTCAGAAAAGAGTGTCCATGCTCTAATTTGATCATGTCTCAGTACTTATTAGAAGTCAGAAAGCTTGAGAAGCACTTTTTTGATTTTGAGTTACAGTATATTCCTCGGAAGAATAACTTTCTCGTGGACCAGTTAGCTCGCCTAGCTTCTTCCTGATCATAAGTATCACTAGGAGTCTTCTTGGAGTAACTCCAGAAGTCGTCTCTGGTCATAGAACCAGAGACATCTCCTAATGAGGCAACCTCTCAAGAGTATGAGGATACCTAGATGGCTCCCATCTACGAGTATCTTTAGATGGGTTTAGTACCCAATGACGATCTCGAAGCGGTTCATCTACCCCGTAAGTCCAAAATATATACATTGGTCGATGGGGTACTCTATAAACAGAGTACTCAAGGGGTTCTCATATGATGCATATCACTAAAAGAAGGATTACAACTCCTTAACGATATACATGGGGGCATCTGTGGGGCATATGCTTCTTATAGATCGCTGGTCAAAAAAGCCTTTCGATAAAGTTTCTACTAGCCAACCGCCCTCAATGATGCCAAAGAGCTGGTCTAGAAGTGTGTAATATGCCAGTTTCATAGCAGGCAAATACACCAACCAACTCAGGCTCTTTAGACTATTCCTCTATCTTGGCCTTTTGTGACCTGGGGTTTAGACATCCTAGGACTGTTCCCAAGAGCGCCAGGGGGTTTCGAGTTCCTTTTCATGGCTATTGACACATTCACCAAATGGATTGAGGCTGAACCTATGACTAGGATAACAATAAAAGTCGCAAAAATGTTTTTGATGAAAAGCATGATTACTCGATTTGGTGTCCCAAGTTGAATAATTACTGACAATGGTAAGAAATTTTTGAATGCAAAATTTCATGAATTTTGTGATGAATTAGGTACCAAACTTTGCTTTGCCTCCGTTGCCCATCCCCAAAGCAATGGGGCAGTCGAGCATGCGAATGATCAAATAATGCAAGGAATTAAGACTCAAATCTTCAACCAGCTTGTAAAGCGCTCGGGGGCTTGGGTACAAGAATTACCTTTAGTATTATAGGCAATTCGCATGACTCCTAGCCGAATGACAGGAGAGACTCTATTTCTCCTAGTTTTTGGAGCTGAAGCCATGCTTCCCTCGGAACTAATGATCCAATCGATAAGAGGCGAGAATTTCATAGACTCCAACCAAGAGTAACTTCGAGTGGATGACATCAACCTACTCGAAGAGAAAAGGAATCAAGGCTTAATCTGATCAGTAGTCTATTAGCAAGCCATGTGTAAGTGATATGATCATAAGGTCCAACCTCACAACCTTGCTATAAGTGACTTGATATTGAGGAAAATTCAGTCCCAGTCTAATCGAAACAAGCTTTCCCCCAAATGGGAAGGTTCTCACAACGCGGTTGAAGTCACACGATCAGGCTCAGTATGACTTGCTATGGAGGATGGCCAGGTCTCTCAAACTCTTGGAACATCGACCAACTGCATAAATTTTACGTGTAACATATATACTCTTTCAATAAAGCTTTCAGTCTTTTTTCAAATCTTTATTGTCATATGTCCAGTAGAGCTTCTTTTATGTTTGTTAGATCACTTCTAGTATATCCAATTTGTTTAACTAGTCAAAGAAGGGGACACCACTAGTCGAGATCTCTCCTCTCCGCACGTGGTCCTGCCCACTAGAAGGAGCTTCCTAGTGACAATCTGTTCCTGACTCTTGCTATCAGCATAAAACAATTGAGTTGTCTACGAAAATATTGAATAGAAATAAGGGAAGAAACTTTGAGTGTTTATACTATCCTCATTTATGTTTTTGATTTGATTAACCTAGTCAAAGAAAGGAACACACCTAGCAAAGTCTTTCCTCTTTGCACGTGGTCCTACCCACTAGAAGGAGCTTCCTAGCGTCGACTCGTTCCTAACTGTTGTTGCTAGAAACATGACAATCAAATTCGACCACAATATACAGACGCTCTCTGAATGTTTATCCTATCCTCATTTATCTCTTCGATTTGATTAACCTAGTCGAAGAAAGGAACAACACCTAGTCGAAGTCTCTCCTCTCTGCACGTGGTCCTACCCACTAGATGGAGCTTCCTAGTGTCGATTCATTCCTAACTTTTGCTACCAGAATATGACAATTGAATGTGACAACGACAGTCAGATAAACTACTCTATACTCTACATATGTTATTATGTACTATTTGCTTAGTTTATTCATATAAACTAAGTAAATAGTTGGGGGTTAGGATAGAGTTATCAATACAACTTTATTTCTTAGTTGTAATTTCTTTCTCTTTCATTTCTTTTTTCGTCTTACGAGTACTAACTACTCGAAAAGATGAATTGCAGGAAAAAGAAGAAGTTTTCATTATCCAAAGGTAAATCTTTACAAAGTCATTATTTACAAACTAGCCTGAAGAAGAGGAGTCGAGTTACATCTCCTCTACGATCCTTCAACCAGTTCGCTCTAGTTCTTAAATCAAATGGGCTACCTCTACTTCAGAGCAGCTAAAGTCATGATCTATTGGGTTAAAGTTGAGGTTCCAATCATATGCCTTGAGTTTTTCCAAGGCATAGCGTACAACACCTTTAACTGTCTCCCGAATTGACTCGGCTTGGTCGATCTTCAAAGTGGATAAATACTTCTCTAGTGCTCCGACTTGTAGTCCGATCATACTTGCATGAGCGGTTATGGTGTCCTCGAAAGGACTCATTTTCTCCACACCAAACCCACCGAGTAGATTGTTGAGAAGTACAACGTTGTCGTAAAGGATTGCCTTCATCAACTTCATTTCCTCTTAACTACGAGTCAAGGCTTCTGAGAGATGCTTTATTTTGATCACACTCTCTACAAATGAGTTAAACATTGCTAGAGCAATACTTGTCAAAAAAACTACTTACTAAGAACTAGTCGATGGTAAATTTTTCCTTACCTGCAAGTCGAGCATCAAGTTTATCAACTTCAACTTTATGTTGTTCTTCTAGTAGCTTTATTCTCTGGTTGGACTCTTTGTTGATACGAGAAAGTTCTCTTACCACCTTCGACTTTTCTTTGACCTTGGTGTGGAGCTTACTCATTTCAACCTCTTTATTTGTCAAAAGACAATAGTTAGAGGAAGACAAGAATGATAACCAGATAAATAGTCTTAAGTCCAGAACTTACTGTTTAATTTCTCCTACAATGTGTTCATTGTAGAGTTGGCTTTCAAAAGACTTATCTGTAAGTCAACATTTTCTTTCTTTAGCCTCTGTGTAACGACCTTCTCGTTGTCGAGCACATCAGCCAAAAACTTTGCATTGCTCGTAGACCTAAAAAGGTTAAAGAGGGACATGAAAAGCTGAACAAGTAGTTGAAATAGAGTTCGACTATACAAACTAGTGACTTACCATTCCTCTGCCTTCATGGAGAGTTTCGTATGTTGTTGTCGTAGGAGCGTGAGTTGTCTGTGGTACTCAGCCACAGTTACCATGTCTTCTAATGCTCTCTAAACAAAGAAGGATGGTGAGAGATCAGAAAAGACCAAGTACTCGATACTTACATTCATGCTCCTACGAGCAAACTTGGCGAGTACCCATCTAGAATCTTCGAGTTGATTGAGCTCATCAACCTTGTTCCACCACACCTTCTCAAGACGTCCATCGTCGAAGAGGTTTCCCATGTTGAGAAGATCTTTCGGGTGTGGAACTTGGCTCAGAAGTTGATCAGTAGAAGATCCCACTATAAACATAGGATTAAAGAATGCAGAGAAGAAGTTAGGTTGTTTCATCCTTCTCCAGCTATACCTTCCCGAAGACAAAGAGGATCTTCCTCGGTGTTTTCCTCCTCGAGGTGATAGTCAGAAGGACTTTCAACTTTTTGACCAGGTATTTCTACCCTGTCTTTAGCTGCTTGCAGCTTCTGTTGCTGTAGTATCATCTCTTCGACCACCATCTCCACCGCATCTTCGACTGTGGACAGAGCTGCATGGGACTTCTCAGAAGAAACATCCTCACGTAGTGGAGAATCCAAGCTAAAATCATGAAAAGTAAATCGGCATTTAGGAAGATATAGAGGTAAAATACTATGTTTATGCTTATGTTTTTCATACCTTGCTTTTACGCCCTTTATCTTTAATTTAGAAGAAACTTTTTTGGAGATTAGTTTCTTCAAGTTCTTCTATTTGACTATGCCTGGTCGTACAAAAACATCTTTGACCTTATCCGATCGATAGTCTGCAGCAAAAGCAAGTTACTGCTCCTTGTCCCTCTTGCCCCTCATGGTAGTCGAAACAAGTTTTGACCACTTGGAGGGTGGTCTCCTTTTCGATCACAAATTCTACTCCTACAGTAGTCTCCTTCACAAAGGATATATTTTTTAGTTTTCCTTTTTGAGTTGCTTCATAAAGCCTCAAGAAGCGCCTACTGAGTGAGTTTCGGTATCGTAATAAAAGGGTACGCTGATCTTGGGAGTCTGTTGCTCGAGTACGGCTGCCTCTATCTCATCTACGGTAGTCATGTCCATAAAGAACTGTTGGATGGGGCCGGTCGTAGCAGCAGGAGGAAGGATGGTAAGAGGAACAACAACACTTGTGCTCCCCTTCTTGTTTTCGATAGCTTTTGTCAGTCGATCCCTCTTGGCTAGAGGAGCTTTAGCTTCTCTGCCTTTTCTTTGATAACCATCTGTTCAACCCATTGGTCGTCCTGATGGTTAATCATACCTACATTCCGCGAGAAAGAAGAATGCTATTCAGTCATTCTCTACGACTACATAGTCCTAAAGACGAAATCGATTTTTTGATTACCCTTAGGCATTCTTCTATTTCTTCGGTGGATACATCCACTAGAATATGAGAAGCCTCCACTTTGAGTGGCAGAGCCTTCTCATAGATGAGCTTGACTCGGGATTCAATTTTCCCCAAATCAAGATATGTTCATGCATATGACTTAGTCAGTGCATGGTGCTCGAAATCTAATTACGAGAATGAGTATGATAGCTACTTACGGTTTTCGTAGTCTTTGGTCATATTGGTAGCTCCCGGGTACATCCACATGGGGTGTGCTCGTCGCTTTAGAGGGCTGATGCGACAAGTGATGAAGTTCTTCACCACATGACAGCCATGAGTCTCTTATCCCTTAGCTCTTTGATGGCTGAGATGTTAGGGGCAATCTGAGTTAGGTCCTTAGGAACCGAGTTCTAGGTAGTGGTCTTCTCCATACCCTTCCCCACAAAAGAAAGGTTGTCCTCGCTAGTTGTCTCCTAGTAGAACCACCTCTTCTTTTAGGTTGATCATGAAGACCGAGTGAATATCTGGATGTACTGCTCCGTCTTACCATCATGGAGCTTCAAACCACAACTCCTGGCAATTCTGGTCTGCGGCTCATTTCACAGTAGTACCGAAAGAGCTCGAGGTCCGGAGGAATCCCTAGATAAGCCTCACACAAGTACACGAATACACTAAGCATGGTAATCGAATTGGGAACCAAGTTCACCAACTCGACCTCGAAGTATTTGAGCACGACTATAAGAAAGGGGTGAGCTGGAAGATGAAGGCCGCACTCACAGTATACCTAGAACACTAGGATTTGTCCAATCTCCCCAAATGGCCAGGTTTGCCCGACAGCTTCAATCCACTTCACGAATTTCTACAGAGGAATCTTAGCATCCTCCAATGCCCTCAATTTTGCACCAACCATCTCCGACACTGGCTAATTTAACGATGGCTTAGTCATTTTCCTGGGTTGGATTTGGAAGAGATTCAAGGAAGAAGACGACTTGGTCGGTGACGGAAAGCTCGAAGTAGATCGGAGTGCAAGAGGAAAGTAAGGAGACCAAAAAGTTACCCTGAAGTAAGCTTTTATAACCATGTGAGTTATCTGTCTTGGGAACCGAACGGTCATCTCAGGAACCGATCTGATGGACAGATTGGCGGAAATCGATTGGAATTCATTAATTCCTTTTTGAAATCTATCTATCTTCATAATTCAAGCAAAATTATCTTATTGACCAAACTCACTTTTAGATAATGAGAGTCGAAAAGGCTTTGCTTTTCACCATCTTTCATCTACGACCTCACTTTCTCAAGTAAGTTACTTTCACTTGAAATTGAGGGTCTAAATGACAAGGATATAATAATCCTCTAATTATTCCACCATTATATTATCCGAGTATATCCCTTATCGATAAGAGAGAAATTTCACAGGTAGTCATAAGTCGTTCTACAACTACATGGTCATAAGTCTTTCCATGACCACATGGTCATAAGTCATTCTACGACTACTTCTTAGTCGTAAGTCTTTCTACGGCCACATAGTCATAAGTTGTTTTGCAACCACCTTATGGTCATAGACCTTTCTACGACCAGTCTATCTCTGACTGGCTTGTCTATGACAACCGACTATATAGTGGGTTCGTCTGACAAAGCGGTTAGAACGTACGCTTATTCCTAATAAATCGCACATGATATCTCTCTGACAACAACCGTCACATGACGAACATGTAACATCCTAAAATTCGGATGTTCAAAAGTATAGGATTTTTTTTAAAAAAAATTCTTGCATTCTGTTGACATTCAAATTTCTTTTGAATATTTATTTGAAATTTTCTGAGTTTCATGCTATGCAAATTAATAACCAAGAATAATCCCAAGTGCAAATAATGATCATGTAAACAATAAAAATGGAAAATGGCATTACAGATCATGAATTTAAAATACTAAAATCTTGAATTCAAATTCAAGTCAATAAAATGAAACCAAAAAGAATATTAGAATATATCTCTAAATAATTAAATCAAAAATCCCTTCTTTTATTTCAATTAGCATACAAAACCCAAGGTTGGATATTCAAAAATTTATGTATGCAATCCAGAACAAAGTAATACTAAAAATTGAAATCCAAGGGCAAACTAAATAAAATCAAAAATAGAGAAATATTAGATTTTGTATCTGGATAGTTGAACCAAGAGTTGAATTGAAAATCCAAAATTTGCGATCAGTAATCTTAAATATGAAATAGAAATTTAAATTAAAAATCTAAAATTTCATAACTAGCTTAAGAATTTTATCTTCTTCTATTTTCCATTTTCCCTTCCCTGTCACTGCATGTGGGCCCAGCCCCTTTTCTCTCTCCCTTCCTCCCTCTCGCTCTCTCTTCCTTCACTGGCAGCCGGGCCTGGCACCCCCTTCTTTTCTCTTTCTTCTTCGCCTCTCCCCATTCTTTCTCTCGCTGGAGACCGTGTGCCCGCATCGACTTATTCCTCCGTGCGTCTGCCCAGTTGGCCCCGCTACTCCTGTTCATCTGTCACCACGCCTACACCAGCCCGTCACCTCCGTTGTGTCCCACTCTAGTCCTCCCACACTGGACCCTGCTCTTCTCCCTGTTTCGGCGTTAGCCGACCTGCTCGCCGTCACGTACATGTCGCATCGCGCGTCGCCTGGCCATGCTTTGCCCTATGCTTCGGTCGACCCCAACAGCACCAGCATAGTGTCTCTCCTTCGACTATAAAGAGACCCACGCTCCTCCCATTGCTCCCCGTGCCTCTCCCCTCTTCCCCCTTGACCCGGCTGAGCACGCCCGAGCACCGGCCGCCGCCGCCTCACACCGCCCCAACTCCTCCGGTGAAGCCCCGCCAATCCAACTGCATCACGGCATGCTTGCAGAAGCCTTCTACCTCTTCCCTCATTTAATTGAACTCTGGTGCCCCCAGCTCGCCGCATGGCCGATCTTCCATGCCTCCGGCTAAAGCCAACTCCATCGCCGCCATTTCTTCCTCAGAACACCACCACCCGATTCCTCGCCTTGGGAGCACCTCCTCGGCATCCTTGAGCTCCCCCAACCGTCGCCCAAACCTCCCTTCACCTAAGCTCCTCCCTCTACGTGAGCCTCCCCGCGCTGCCCACGGCTTCCGTCGCCAGCTCGCCTCGATGCCTCCCCGCCAAGCCGTCACCACTGTTGAGTTTCTCTAGGCCCCCTTATGCTCATGCCCATCCTATTTTACTCCCCCGTCCTCTTCGGTGTTGTTGCCCCATGACCACCTCGCCGCCAGCCGCTCCGGGCTGTCGCCTATCCACCTCGCTGCCACCCCGACCAATGTGCCACCCCCAGAGCTCCCTCACCTTCCCCACAACCCATTTTGGCGGTTGCCACTCCCTCCCTGGCCACCGCCTACTGCTAGCAAGCCCAGGACCGAACACCGGCTGCTTCCTCTGTTTTGCCCCAGCCACCACTCACCCATCTAATTTATCCCCTCCCTTCATTCATGAATAGGCAAATGCCCAGTTGGTCAGCCAAGTCAAGCCAAACACGCAAATGCACAGGTCTCTAGTTCAATTCCCATCTCCCACGCTTTTTCTTCTTATTTTTCCTTAATCCATTTCAATTTTTCTTTAATCCATTTCTATTAAGGAAAGTTAGAAATTTATTCATGGAAGCTAATAAATTTAATTAGCATGAAAATGAGATTATTTAAGATTTAATATTGGATTAATTATCATATATGAGCAATTAATGTGGGTTGAATATTTATCTAAAGTCTAGTTATTAATAAAGGGGCATTAATAATGGCTTTGGTGAAATATCTAAATTTAATAATCCCAACCCGAAGGTAACAAGGTGAATGACAAAATCAAGCCGCTTCATACAATTAATTAAACGATATGCCGTAACCATTTAAAATGAAATATGTATTTAAATTAGAAGGTCATAATTTAAAATATAATCCCTGCCATTAGCACGTCACCGATAAATAAATCTCAACGGTGAATTTAGTTAATAATGATAGTGAGATATAGTTGTGTATAGCAAGCTCGGCCTTATGTAAATAAGAGTTTAATTAAGATTAAATTATGCCATATGCTAAGTAAAAGATGATTGGACATTGGAATTAAAATACCTTCAATTAAAATATAATGTCAGTTGATTCCCAAAGTACCTTCAATTAAAAGATCATAATTAGGTATTAAAATATAATGGCCTTGGATCATTGGACATTGGAATAATTTCGCCAATGAATAATCTGAAGGACAAATGTAATATTATGGCCAATAATCACATATGAGTAGTAAATAAGAATATACTAAAATTTACTATTAAAACATCAATTAAATAATTAAATGTCCCCGTGCTTCCATAAATTATTGAACTAATCATTCTGTGAATAATTTGAATAAATTGGTAAATAGGATCACATAAAATACCACCGCTTAAATTGCTAGGAATACAGACTCTAAAGATTAATTTAATAAACTAAACACATACGTCTGTCCGTAAGTCTAACCTAACTCAGGAAACTTCCTTGATAAATATAAAATAATAATAAAAGAAACTATTAGACTAAAGGCTGAGTCATGATCTGCCATCAGCTATACCTAGCCATCTCCGAGTTCTAAGTGAAAATATTCCCGTGAATATTCCTTCACTATAAACCTCCCTTGGCACCCATCTTGACAGATTTCCCTTAGCCATTTATCACTTCGCTCTAACCCCTTTGATTCCATCAATACTCTGCGCCAATCAACCTTGTCTCAAACCACCCATTTAATCATAATAAAAATAAATCAAGTTCAATTGAATTTATTTGGATCTTTTGAGTTATTTGCCTTTATTTGGATTCAGTTGTTTAGCATGTAATTAGGATTGGAGTCCTGAAGTATCAATGGATGAAGCGAGACCAAGATCCAGATGGAGATAAAGACCATAAGATCAAGACCTTCAAATGAGAAAGTTTTGAGTGAGCTCAAGACCATGGCAAACCACGCAAGGCGAGTCAATAATTTGATCATGTTGATCCTACATTTTCTGTAAATTACTTTAGTTTAAATTATCAAATTGCATGTTGTTATTTCATATGCAGATATATGTTTGTTTTAAGATTCTAGTTATATGCCCATTACTTGACTTGTTAAGTATTCTACATCCCTTGGAACATTTGAACAAATGAACCTTGTCACCCTAGGAAAAATTATAATGGTAATCTTTCACAAATAAGTCTATATTTATTCGCCATGCTTAGTATTGCTTAGATACTCGAGGCACCAAAATGTCCCAAGCATCACTTGTAATCATGAGAAACTAGTTTGGGAAGTTATGGTGAAAATGGCTGATATATTTTGATATGGATATTTTATACTCCCAAAAACTCCAACTTGTTTAAATATCTGAGCAGATGGTTTGGAGAAAATTGCTATAATGGGACTCCAAAACAACGTGTTTCGCTATAATGGGACTTCTAACGTTGACATCGCTAAAATGACACCCGAAACATTGGCTTCTTGTAATATATGACATTTAGCTAATGTTTCGAAATACCCGAACATTGGAATTAAAAGAGCCAAATGTCATGTATTACGAGATGCCAATGTTTCGGGTGTCATTTTAGCGATGTCAACGTTAGAAGTCCCATTATAACGAAACACGTTGTTTTGAAGTCCCATTATAGCAATTTTCTCGATGGTTTGGGGGTGTGGTGTAGTGGAAGCATAAAGGGCATAGTAATAGAACCGCTCAGATAACCCTAAGGACCGAATCTTGTGATGACCTCCCAGTGTACAACAGTACAACCACAAACTGGTAAATTGTAGGCAGGGCTAACTAATTTGCGTTGCCCTAGTGTGGTTATGTGAAGGTGTGCACAGGTGCAAAGGGAAGGATGGTCTCATCCCCGCCTCTGCCCGTGATGGCTCAAGAGGGACCCTTCTCGAGGATGGTCATATCCTACGAGAAGATAGACCTTAGTGGGCGTAACCACATTAGGACGACGCATTGTAACAGCCTTGTGATGATCTACTCAACCGCATGACTAAGGAATCATGTGGAGCAACGAGCAGATTGTCTCTTGTGGATAAAGTGTACAAACTCTGTAGAGTGAAAACTATTCAAATAGCCGTGCCCACGGTCAAGGGCAGACATGGGAACTTAACAAGATATAGTTCTATTTCAAAAACTTTGTGGGTGGAATTGGAAAAGTGGAGGGCAGTGGAAAGCCCTAATTTGTGTTGCCCAAGGTATCACCCCAGTGATAAGGTAAGCAGTTATAACGCTGAAAGGTTAGCATATGGTGCAGAGGCCATGTAACGGTGGATGGAATCTAGATCGCTATTATTATTGCATTTTTTCACACATTATGTTTAAGTTCAAACTATTAGGTCTTAGGATATTTCTATGTAACATATTTCAAAAGTAATTTATGGCAAATAAAATAACACGAGCATTCCCTTAATAAGCCATGCATGTTATCTATTTGCATCCTACGTATTGGCTCGTGAAGCACGGTGGTTTGTGCTCACCCTCGCTTACTCAATTAATCCAGAGTTAGGAGTCAGACTATTATACTTCAGCAACACACCTGGACATGATGGTGAAGAAGATGAAGGTGTCAAGAATTAGGTCACGAACCCCCAGTTGACTGTCTGTGGGCACGTCCTGAGGGTCCCACCTATGTGTTCTGTTTCCGTTGCTGCATTTTATTGATTTCAGCCTGATCGGCCCATGAGTAAGTCTAATATTGTATTTACGCTTACGCATGATATGTGTTTTGATGTTTAATACTGTATCTGTGAGCACTATCTACTGATCCAGGGAATAGTGCGGTGGAATCACAGAGAATTCTGGATTGTAAAATCTGGGTCCGACAGAACGGGCCATCACGTCTCTCTGAAAAATAACTTCCGTCGAGCGGTTATCTCCCAAGCGTTGAGGCGTCTTTTAGCGTGGGACAGTGACCGCCGCTTCATCAACTATATAAATGTTGATGTCTGAGGGGGAAGAGAAGATAGTCTAAGTTAGACTTTGTACAAGGCAATTCACATTATTTTGTTAGTTGTAATCAATCCTCTAAGTAATAGCCATACAGGATGTAGGGTTATTATTTCCCTAAGAGAAGGTCTGAACCTGTATAAAAATCCACATGTCTCTACTCTGTATGATCATAGTCCGAGTCTTCAAAAACTTTCTCCGAATTTAAATAAATCATACATAAGATTGGTATTAAAATACCGATAATAAATATATCATAATTAAAATTAGTGATTAAAATTATATTTTAAAGATCGTGTTGGTATTTAAAACAATGTATTAGTTACTTGAAGGGGTACGGTAGTAGTATGTACAGAGTGATGTTTCTTTGGTACTGACATGCGGAAATAACGTAGGATATGTGTGAATTGCCTGTGTCTCCGAGTGGATGAGACCAACGGTTTGTGGACGAGACCAGCTAGCTAATCAGCTCACCCCCGTAGGGACTCAATACATCTGTCCATTGTCCAAAAGGAATTGTAGTCGTGCTAGGCAACCAGTGGCAGAGCCAGGATTTCAACTTTGGGTATTCCTATTCCCACATAAAAAAATCCAATCCATAGATTTAAAATATAGTTCAGAGTAGTACGTTATCGATAATTAAAGTCACAAAAATAGTCAAATAACAAATTGTTCCGCTCTAAAATATGCATGAAACAAATTAATAAGTAATAAAGAGAACTTACAAAATACTATAATGTTGCTTTAACCTTGCGATTCTTCATGGCTTGGAAGCGGTTGATGATGTCTTTGTCCTTAACTTGTAGAAAGATCTCCCGCTCAATAAATGTAACCAAACAATCATTCAAGTATTGATCCCCAATCTTATTTCTCAATTTGTTCTTCACATAATTCATGACAAAAAAGACTCTTTCAACACTTGCAGTTGCTACTGGAAGCACTAGCACCAATTTGAGAAGCCTGTAAATAACTTCATGTCTAAGATGCTTCTTTGTTTCAACAAGCTTAATGGAAAGCTCAGCAAGACTTCTCACATTTCTAAACCTTTCATCAGTGCGCATATCAGTAATGTACAAATTGAGTTGAGGAGGAAGATTGAGAAATCCTTAGGATAAAATCCAGCAAGCTTAACTAATTTGTCTTTGTCAAAAGCAGCAAATGAATCAATAGGACTGAATGAAGCCATGCAAATAAGCAATTCTGTGTTTACAGGCTTCTTAAATTGGTGCTAGTAGGCTAGAATAGCGAAAATATCACAGAATACATCATTATACATTTATATATATAAGTATACATACATATATACTACAGATTACACCAAAAAAGTTGGGTATTCCCGGGAATACCCAGGAATACCATTGGATCCGCCCATGTAGGCAACTTGCTACCAAGGCATTGGCTTGCTTGTCAACGTCCTGACCCGCCTAGTTTTTCCATGGTTGTCGTCGATCGTCCTGAAAATGCGGTATAGATCGTCCTGAATCTCAGAAATGTTTGTCTATGTTGTTGGATATATAGTCAATTTTCGGCATATTTTAATCCAGAAATTTAGCATATAAAACATGACATACAAAGATATGAGTGATTCAATGATGATATATTCATATTCGCTAATGAACAAGCTAACAGCTGCACCTATTAACATATTCATAGCGCACAGAAACAAATATACCAGAGAGGTTGTAAGGTAATACCCTCGGGCGGGGCCAGTGTCGGTGACACCGGAGGCGCCGTTTCCATCAGTCGACATGATGGCCTGTTCGATGTAGTCGATCTAGGCGTGATGCAGGACGAGGCGTGATGCAGGAAGATGTTCGCCGTGCAGTGTCGCAAACAGTTCACCACCAGATTGAGCAGTCGCGCCAATGCGCTCCCCAAAAACTTGATCGCCCGTCTACCCGTGCAGGTACGCAAACGGACGGAGTTCCGGAGGCCTACTCGCCCAGAAACTTGTGCGCGCAAGGTTCTGGACCGGAGATTGCAGAGAGCAGCAACAAAACAGAGGGAGAGAGAACCGTTCTTTCGTATGGAGAGAAGAGCCTTCTTATGCTGTTCTCTTGTAACAGCAAAAATCTGAAGAGACTGGTAACTGCAGCCATTAGTCACTAGTAACAGCAACCATTACTCGAAAGTAACTGCAGCCATAATCCCTCACCGTTACTGCCAGCCATCAGTGCATTTCGTTTTTCGAATAGATAAAGAAAAACGCGCCCGCACCTGACACGCCTGCGCGCGTACGCACGCACACGCACCGCACCGCACCGCACGGCTCGGCTCGGCGTGGCGTGGCGTGGCGTGGCGTGGCGTAGCGTGGCGAGGCGAGCGAGCGCGCGCGTAATGGCTCTCTCCAATTTCACAAGGGGGTTTCCACGTTCCACCTTTTAAAGTGGTGTAACTCCCATTCAACTCTCCATATGGGACTAAACAGTTTTTCCATGTGGGCCTAGGAATTTAATTTGATTAATTGCTAAATTAAATGGACCAAGCCCAATTAATCCAACAATCCCCACCAAATTTCAAGGCACACGAGAAATACTCTCAGTTCTGCTGTTGTTTGATATACCAGTGTTTGGATGGAGACTGTTAAGTTGAACATCCATCTAAGAAAGGAGTTACACTCATCCACAACTGAACAATGGACTATGCCTTGAATTGACAGTTTTGTGCGAACAAGCTTTACCCAATTCCTTTACTAGTACTAGGCTGCCTAAAGCATCCCCTCTGGTTGGAGCGTATAAGTCATACTCCATGCCTATTCATGAGTATCTAGAGATCACCCAAATCTCATAGACTGTGACCAGCAGTCGAACTCATATAGGTGTGTTCCTTCTAAGATGTCCTGTAGGCCGACATCTCTACTCTAAATAAGCCACTCGGATCACATTAAGGTAAAAACCAACCTGCCATACAGAATAGGAGAGAAGCGCATCATTGAAGAAATGAGCCCTGTAAAGGTCTCTCCTCCCAGTCAACCAACAGCTTGTTTCACCATCCTACTTCACGGGATCTCCGATCACGTAGAACAGGTTACCACTGTTGTATGACTCATGTGGGTCTCAGGCCCATCTCACTCGATGCACTATCTATCACATTACGTGATAAACCCTTTATAAATTGGTCTGCCAGATTCTTAGCTGTCTGGACATAGTCCAGTGCTATAACTCCGGAGTTTTTCAGCTTTCTAACAGACTTCAACCGCCTCTTAACATGCCTAGATGACTTCATGTTGTCCTTAGAACTGTTCACCTTGATAATTACAGTCTGATTATCACAGTTCATCAGGATAGCCGGTATCGGTTTTTCAACCACCGGCAGATCCATAAGGAGTTCACGAAGCCACTCAGCCTCAACAGTGGCGGTATCTAACGCTGTGAGTTCTGCTTCCATTGTTGACCTCGTTAAGATGGTCTGCTTGCAAGACTTCCAGGAAACAGCATCACCTCCAAGTGTGAACACATATCCACTCGTGGCTTTTATCTCATCAGCATCAGAGATCCAGTTTGAATCACTGTAGCCCTCCAGTACTTTTGGGTACCCAGCATAGTGAATTCCATAGCTCACGGTTGCCTTTAGATAGCGCATTACTCTCTCAAGAGCACGCCAATGATCATCTCCCGGATTTGAAACAAACCGGCTTAGCTTGCTCACAGCAAACGAGATGTCAGGCCTCGTAGCACTAGCTAAATACATCAATGAGCCAATGATCTGGGAGTATCTCAATTGATCCCTTGTTATTATTCGGTTTTTCCTCAATAACACACTAGGATCATAAGGAGTAGAAGCAGGCTTGCAGTCACTATAACCAAAGCGACTCAAGACCTTATCCACATAATGGGATTGCACGAGTGTAACCCCACCATCACCTTCTCTCAGTAGCTTAATGTTAAGAATCACATCAGCCACTCCCAAATCTTTCATCTCAAAATTCTTGGACAGAAAGTCCTTGACCTCCTCAATCACATTGAGGTTGGTCCCAAAAATCAGTATGTCATCAACATACAAGCACAAGATCACTCCTTCTCCCCCACCATAGCGATAGTACACACATTTGTCAGCTTCATTCACAACAAAGTCAGCAGATGTCAAAGTTTTGTCGAACTTCTCATGCCATTGCTTAGGTGCTTGCTTTAGGCCATACAAAGACTTTAACAACTTGCACACCTTTCCTTCTTGACCTTCTACCACAAACCCGTCTGGCTGATCCATATAAATCTCCTCCTCCAACTCTCCATTTAGGAAAGTTGTCTTAACGTCCATTTGATGAACGAGAAGACCATGAGAGGCAGCCAGGGCAAGTAGTACTCGAATTGTGGTCAGTCGGGCAACAGGTGAATAAGTATCAAAGAAGTCCTCGCCTTCTTTCTGGGTATAACCCTTGGCCACAAGCCTTGCCTTGTACTTTTCAATTGTACCATCAGGCCTAAGCTTTTTCTTGAAAATCCATTTACATCCTACAGGTTTACACCCATAAGGACGGTCAACGACCTCCCAAGTTCCATTAGACATAATAGAGTCCATCTCACTCCGTACTGCTTCCTTCCAATAGTCAGCGTCAGGAGAAGAATATGCCTCTTTCATGGTTCTTGGAGTGTCATCCACGAGATATACAATGAAATCATCACCAAAAGACTTTGCAATCCTCTGTCTCTTACTCTTTCGAGTAACTTCATTGTTATCCTCTTCAGGATTTTCCATAGGCGTTTCCTCAACATGTTCTATCGGCACAAAGGAATCAAGGGAAATTATAGGTTCTTGACTAGATGAGCTAGGTACATCACATTTCATAGGAAATTCATTCTCAAAAAATGTAGCGTCTCTGGACTCTATGATTGCACCAACACGCATGTCAGGTACTCCAGTTTTTATAATTAAGAACCTATAACCCACGCTGTGCATAGCATAACCAAGAAATACACAATCTACGGTTTTTGGTCCAAGTTTGCGCTTCTTGACAATTGGCACGTTAACTTTGGCCAAACATCCCCAGGTGCGCAAGTATGAGAGAGTCAACTTCTTCTTTTCCCATTCCTCGAATGATGTTACTTCTTTATTCTTTGTAGGAACTCTATTCAGGTAATGACACGCGGTCAATATAGCCTCACCCCACCATTCCTTAGAAAATCCCGCAGTGTCTAACATGGCGTTAACCAAATCAGTTAGAGTGCGATTCTTTCTTTCGGCAACCCCGTTTGACTCGGGATAATAGGGAGGCGTCCTCTCATGAATAATTCCATGTTCCTCGCAGAATAAAGTAAACTCATTTGAAAAATACTCTCCCCCACGATCAGACCTTACCCGCTTGATTTTCCTCTCAAGTTGGTTTTCTACCTCAGCTTTATAGATCTTAAAGTAATCCAACGCTTCATCTTTTGTTTTTAATAAGTACACGTAGCAAAATCTAGTGCAATCATCTATAAGCGTCATGAAGTATTTCTTTCCACCTTTAGTCAACACGCCATTCATCTCGCATAAATCAGAATGAATGAGTTCTAACGGTGCCAAATTCCTCGCCTCTTTTGCTGCCTTGTGAGGCTTGCGAGGTTGTTTCGATTGAACACACGCATGGCACTTAGAACCTTTGACCAAAGTGAATTTCGGGATTAAACTCATATTAGCTAAGCGCGTCATACACCCAAAATTAACATGACAAAATCGTGAATGCCAAACATTAGACTCATCATCATCATTACACACATGGTTCACAATTTTATTACAGGAATCCATCAAAGAAAAACGGAACAAACCTCCGCTCTCATAGCCTTTACCAACAAATGTTCCATACTTAGACACGACACATTTATTGGACTCAAAAGCAAGCCTAAAACCATCTCTACATAGTAGAGATCCGCTAACGAGATTCTTCTTTATGGAGGGGACATGCTGCACGTTCTTCAACTGCACGGTCTTTTCCGAAGTAAACTTCAGATCGACCGTACCAACACCATGAACAGCTGCATGTGAACCGTTCCCCATCAACAAGGAGCAACCTCGACCGACCTGATAAGATGAAAACAAGAAAATATCAGCACAAACATGAATACTAGCACCAGTGTCAACCCACCACTCAGGTGATTGACAAACAGAAAGAACTGTAGGTAAATAATTACCGTACCCCGATGTTCCTCCAGCATCACTAATAACCATGTTGGCAGACTTCTTCTGCTTATCCTTGCGATCTGGACAATCCTTAGCCCAATGGCCAGAATCACCGCACACAAAGCAGCTGCCCTTTCCTTTGCCTTTCTTCTTAAACTCAGTAGTAGCCTTGGGCTTGACAAAAGGCTTATTTTTCTTTTTGTTGTGGAAAGCCTGAGGATTCTTCTTCTGCACCAAATTGGCGCTAGAACCTCCCTCAGCAGCAACTTTCTTGCCACGAGTATCTTTTGCCCTCGCCTTCTCTTCAACACCAAGAGTGCCAATGAGATCAGTAACACTGAACTCTTGCCTCTTGTGCTTTAGAGAAGTAGCAAAATCCGACCAAGAGGGTGGTAACTTAGCGATAATACCGCCAGCCACAAACTTGTCCGGTAACTCGCACTTATTGTTCTCAAGCTCCTTTGCCAGCGCCTGAATCTCATGAGCTTGCTCTACTACAGAACGGTCATCGACCATCTTTTAGTCATAGAACTGCTCCATGACATACAGCTCACTGCCAGCATCGGAAACTCCGAACTTGGCCTCAAGTGCATTCCACATATCTTTGCCCGTAGGCAAATGCATGTACACATCCACAATGTTATCTGCCAGTATGTTGACAAGTGCACCTCGAAAAAAGTTATCCGCTACATTGAACTTGCGTTCATCCTCATCAGAAAGAGGCTCAGCGGGCTTTCCTTATGCAACATGAAAACATTCCATGGCAGTAAACCACAGGATCGCGCGTGCACGCCATCTCTTAAAATTTGAACCATCAAACGGAGGGTGTGGCTTAAGCGACGCAGCAAAGCCAACTACCGAAAAAGACCTATCAAGTTTTTGGATTGTTGGATATATAGTCAATTTTCGGCATATTTTAATCCAGAAATTTAGCATATAAAACATGACATACAAAGATATGAGTGATTCAATGATGATATATTCATATTCGCTAATGAACAAGCTAACAGCTGCACCTATTAACATATTCATAGCGCACAGAAACAAATATACCAGAGAGGTTGTAAGGTAATACCCTCGGGCGGGGCCAGTGTCGGTGACACCGGAGGCGCCGTTACCATCAGTCGACATGATGGCCTGTTCGATGTAGTCGATCTAGGCGTGATGCAGGACGAGGCGTGATGCAGGAAGATGTTCGCCGTGCAGTGTCGCAAACAGTTCACCACCAGATTGAGCAGTCGCGCCAATGCGCTCCCCAAAAACTTGATCGCCCGCCTACCCGTGCAGGTACGCAAACGGACGAAGTTCCGGAGGCCTACTCGCCCAGAAACTTGTGCGCGCAAGGTTCTGGACCGGAGATTGCAGAGAGCAGCAACAAAACAGAGGGAGAGAGAACCGTTCTTTCGTATGGAGAGAAGAGCCTTCTTATGCTGTTCTCTTGTAACAGCAAAAATCTGAAGAGACTGGTAACTGCAGCCATTAGTCACTAGTAACAGCAACCATTACTCGAAAGTAACTGCAGCCATAATCCCTCACCGTTACTGCCAGCCATCAGTGCATTTCGTTTTTCGAATAGATAAAGAAAAACACGCCCGCACCTGACACGCCTGCGCGCGCACGCACGGCACGGCGAGGCGAGCGAGCGAGCGAGCGCGCGCGCGCGTAATGGCTCTCTCCAATTTCACAAGGGGTTTCCACGTTCCACCTTTTAAAGTGGTGTAACTCCCATTCAACTCTCCATATGGGACTAAACAGTTTTTCCATGTGGGCCTAGGAATTTCATTTGATTAATTGCTAAATTAAATGGACCAAGCCCAATTAATCCAACATATGTCAGCCTAGAGCAAGATTCGCTGAGTTTTGGCAGAAACATGGAGCATCTCATTTTCGGTATTAATTACTTGACGCACACATCAGGACTGAGGTGCCTATTGAAAAGAACACGAGACAAAGGACATGACGATTCCAAAAGATAAGCCAATGCCTAGGCAGCAAGTAGCCTAACACCACTGCAAAATTCACTTGTTCAATTTTCGCTAGCTAGCTACTCCTAGCGCACCTTCACAAGTTTTGATACACTTACCCGCGTACATGGGAAATAAACACATACCAACTTCTTAGGATATTATTACTCCCTCCGGTCACACTTTTCAAACTTTTGCTATCCATACTTTTTTTATTTTTTTTAGATTAGGTATATAAAAATTATATATATATGTCTCACGAAGTAAAATTATAAAATTATAATTTTATTTGCTTTTATAATTATATGACAACATAACTTAGTGGTTAAAGTTGCGTTTTAGAGACTGTGTAGATATCTAAAATGACATGTTTTTATTATTAAAGTGAGTATAAATTTTATGCTTTAACCAAAATTAACCCTAACAAACAACACTCAACAATCAGCCGCAGAGTGGCTTCTCAAACAACTTGTCGCAGAGTGGCGAGATGATTGGACTTTGTCGCCACGAGTTGTTGTCCCCTTATTGCAATGAACCTTTCTTTTAGATATATTTCCTGTATTAAGATCAGTCTTTCTTGGCATCGATCATTTGGGGCATCACATTCATCGTAACAGAGACAAAATACATTAATTGCAAGATAGATTGATTCCAAAGAAAGATCAACAAGCAACAAACATGTCCCTGCATGATCCCTCCTTGTAACAGGGAAATAATAAATCTTGGGATTGGCAACGGCAATCGCAGTTTATTGCCCCTTTCATATTTGGTGGGGTACTCAGTATAAAAAATCTTGACCAATCTGATCTGATCTATCGGATTAAAAGGATTAGACGGTTGAGAAATTTGGTGGGTGTACTTCACTCGTCGATTGTCGCAGATGATGCATGCGGCCTCTGTAGCTACTACGATTATTATGGTTGGGCAAAAGGCTTCAATTACCGGTCATGCGCGTACGTGGCCGGCAAGTTTATGTGAACGAACTGAACAGCGTCACGACTGCGTTTTGTGCCAGCAGAGCGCGGAGCTCCCACTTCGATCGGGCGCAAAATGAGGGACGACGGTTGCGAACTCGATCGAAAGGAGTGGAGCATGCGTGGATCAGGCAATGGCAAGCACGCCGTGACAGCGGATGTCACGATGCCTAGCTCAGTCGCTCGTTTGGCCCAACATTTGGACATTTCTACAAGCTTAATTTGCATGATCACAGGCTCACAGCCTCTCTCTCACTCTCTCTCATGGACCATGGCGGCAAGGAGGCTCACAGAGCCGATATTTTCTACGGCGATCGAGCATCTAGCTAGTCAGCACAAACCAGTCAACCGTGTACGTCCCCTTCCTTGGTTGGCATGCGGCGTTCCATTTCCACAATCGCGGCGGGTGAGGTACAACAGGATAGTTGAGCGCTGCCTACTACTACATACTGACCTTGCGCGTGGCAGCAGCTAGCTAGCTCAGTCATGGCGGTCGGCGAAGTCGTTCCCGATAGCCGCGAGGGGCACCGCTATGGCGGACGCATCACCACCTTCGTCGTGCTCTCCTGCATCACCGCAGGCATGGGAGGGGTCATCTTCGGCTATGACATCGGAATCTCCGGTACGTGCTCTCCTGCCACTCGCATGAGCTAGCGTGCCTCTCCATCGACATAGATCCGCCGAGCCAGTTTTACTGCAGCAAAATTCGGTATATGCGCAACTGATCAACGGCTCATGAAGGCGGCGTGACGTCGATGGACCCGTTCCTGAGGAAGTTCTTCCCCGAGGTGTACCGGCGGATGAAGGAGGCGAGCGTCAGCAACTACTGCAAGTTCGACAGCCAGCTGCTCACCGCCTTCACGTCCTCGCTCTACATCGCGGGCCTCGTCACCACGATCCTGGCGTCCTGGGTCACCGCCAGGTGCGGCCGCCGACCGTCCATACTCATCGGCGGGGCCGCGTTCCTTGCCGGCGCGGCGATCGGAGGAGCGGCCGTGGATGTCTACATGGTGATCCTGGGCCGGGTGCTGCTTGGCGTCGGGCTGGGCTTCGGTAATCAGGTTGCTCATTCTGCTGCTCCTTCAATTCAAGCTTACCAATTCCGCCGTCGATTAGTTACGAGGATTTAAAACTGTGCAACAAATCAAGAAACAAAGGAATCCTAGGGGACAGCTACTCTCGAGACTTAAAACAACCGGGTAGTCGTAGAATAAAATTTGCAAAACCTCACGGGATGACTAGTTCGCTCGATCGTACTTCTACCATTGCCAAAGAAACAAATTTTTGAAAGAATACGAATTGAACTCATCCTAGATTAATTTTTGCATCAAACTTAAGTCCGAGAATATTATACAACTATAGTCCACTACTTCCACCAATCAAGGTAAAGCTGGGGAAAAAAACTTGCAACAGCAACTAGTCAAGCAGCTAGGCATGCAGGTGTGCACCTAGTTCTAAGTATCAAACTTGGCGTGGGTGTCCACTGAGTTTAGGAGTACACATATATGTACGTTTAGCAGAAAAGCACGTGCTGCGCTCTGTAAGGCCTTATGTGCCTCCGATAATACAAACATATCCGAGAAAGATGGAGACGTCGCGCCGCCGAAGCCACCACCTTTGCTGGCGCTGCGCCGCGGCCTTTACGTCCCCCACCAGCACTGCATCCCCTCATCCCTTGCCGGCGCCGACAGGGATCTAGAGAGATGGAGATCGAGAGGCCAATGGGAATGAGAGTAATTGAAGATTGAATGGGCCGAAAAAATTTAAATTGGACCAAAATTTTTAACAGAATTAGGCCTTTTTCGAATTGGACCGAGAATATCGGATTTCACCGACTTTAGGATGAAATTGATTTCCCTGGCAACAAGTGGCAACACGAACTTGCAAACGGACAAACACATAGCGGCGCATGAAGTTGGGTCGAGCAAAAAATAGCCCGGCCCATTATAAGCCAGGATGCTGGACGAGCGTAATGCCTTCTTTTGTCAGGCGGTGCCACTATACCTGTCGGAAATGGCCCCTGCGCGGTACCGAGGAGCGTTCAGCAATGGCTTCCAGCTCTGCGTCGGCGTCGGAGCCGTCACGGCGCACCTCATCAACTTCGGCACGGACAAGATCAAGCAAGGCTGGGGCTGGCGAGTGTCGCTCGCGCTGGCCGCCGTGCCCGGCGGGTTCCTCACCCTCGGCGCGCTCTTCCTCCCGGAGACGCCCAACAGCCTCGTCCAGCAAGGCAAGGACCACCACAGAGTCAGGGTGCTGCTGAGAAAGATCCGAGGCGTCGACGACGTTGACGACGAGCTGGAGGACATCGTCGCCGCCAATAGCGACGAGGCGAAGGGCAGCCGCGGCCTGCAGATGATCGTCACCCAGCGCCGGTACCGCCCCCAGCTCGTCATCGCCGTCATGATACCCTTCTTCCAACAGGTCGGTGGCCTACTTATTTACGTACCAAAAACAACAATCTCTTTCTTTTTCAGTACGTACACCATGCATGTTTAGCGTTCATACAACTTGCTCACGTTTATAGGTGACAGGGATCAACGCGATTTCGTTCTATGCGCCGGTGCTGCTGCGCACGATCGGCATGGGGGAGAGCGCGTCGCTGCTGTCGGTGGTCGTGACGGGCAGCATCGGCATGGCGTCGACGTTCGTGTCCATGTTCGTCGTCGACTGGTTCGGCCGGCGGACTCTGTTCCTCATCGGCGGCACGCAGATGCTCGCGTCGCAGCTCTTGATCGGGGGCATCATGGCCACCCAACTCGGCGACCACGGGCAAGTGAGCAGGACGTGCGCCCTGGTGCTCATCACCCTGATCGCCATCTACGTGTCCGGGTTCGCGTTGTCGTGGGGCCCGCTGGGGTGGCTGGTGCCGAGCGAGATCTTCCCGCTGGAGGTGCGGTCGGCGGGGCAGAGCATCACGGTGGCAGTGAACTTCGCGCTCACGACGTTCGTGGCGCAGTCGTTCCTGACCATGCTGTGCCACATGAAGGCGGGCATCTTCTTCTTCTTCGCAGCGTGGCTCGTGGTCATGACCACCTTCGTCTACCTCCTGCTTCCGGAGACCAAGGGCCTGCCCATCGAGCAAATCGGGAGCTTGTGGAGGGAGCACTGGTTCTGAAAGAGGTTCGTCGGCTCCGGGGACGCTCGCACAATGTGCGACAAGCTCTGATGTTCCTACGACACCGTTGTCCCATTTCTCTGGTGCTCACTATTCCGAGCATACTCGTCCTTCATCAGCCTTCTCTCCTGGTATCTCACTGACACCTTCATCTGACTCTCCTAATGATGTTCCTTGTTATGCCCTTCGTGACTCGACATTCCTTCGGCCTCCTGATCATCCTGTTTTTGCTCCAACAGTTTATGCTATTTCTATCACTAATCCTAGTTCTTATCGTGAGACTGCTCCTCGTTATGCACAGCAGCTTGATGCTCTTTGGCGTACGGAGACTTGGAATATTAATTGTACCGACACCTGTGTATACTCGCCCTATCATGTGCAAGTGGGTGTATAAGATGGGAAATTTTACCATCCTTGAGGGGGAAGAGGTACCAAATTTGAGCCGTTGATCACACTGATCGAACGGCTGAGATTTGGCAGTACCTAGTGGTACCGGACGCGAGGTACCAAGAGGTACAAGGTACCAAGAGGTACCAAATTTTGAGCCGTTGATCACACTGATTGAACGGTTGGATCTAATTTGGTACCTCTTGGTACCTTGTACCTCTTGGTACCTCCTCAAGGATAGGAAAACTGCTCGTATAAGATTAAGATCTAGTCTGATGGTACCACCGAGGGCTACAATGCTCGTGTGTGGCTCACGGTTTCCAGTATGAGTACATTCATGACTATATGAGACTATTGCCCCTGTTACCCACATGACCACTGTTCGCACTTTTATTGTGGTTGTTTCTGTTCACCGGTGATCTATATCTCAGCTAAATATTAAGAATGCATTTCTTAATGGTGTTTTGCATAAGGAGGTCTACATACAGCCATCACTTGGGTATTCCATTCAAGATAGGCACGGTTGTCATCTCTGTCGTATCCTTTATTTCTCAAACAGGATACTCGTGCCTAATTTGTGCGTTTTACGTCAGTGATTACTGTTGTCGATTTCACTGCCAATTCCTATAATCTTGTATTTTTTATCCATGTCTCACCTCAAGGTTGTACGTTGATTCTGTAGCACTCAAAAATAGAAAATAAAGGAAATAATAAAATAATAAAAAAATCCTAATCTAGTTATGGCTTTAAATGGGGAGAGAAACCCTAGCTTTGTTATTTTTCTCCCTGTGCGCCGCCGCAAAGTTCTTCGTTGCATGCCAGAACCGCCCTTTGAAAATCACGTCGCCATGCGCAAGGCCAGCGCTTGCGCAGGCCACTCGCGTTGCCACGCTGAAGAAAATTCTTCGCTGGTCGCCACCTGCTACGCGGCCGCCCATGCGCGTGCTCGCCTATGCATGATTTCGCCCGGCGCCGACCGGTTTTCCCCGCGCAGTGGCGGAGAGAGGGGGGGCTGAGGGGGGCCTGGCACCCCTCAACCTTTCTGATGTGGTGCATGAGCCGAGGGGTCAAGGCAGGCAAGCGAGGGAAAAGAAAAGCCAGGTCAGAAGCAAGCGTGACGATCCAAAATTCATGGGGGACGAGGACGATACGACTCACCCAAGGGCCGGGCGATGCAGTGCACCAGTCTGCCTACCAGACGACAGGTCAATTGGTTGCGGCTGCAGTGCAATGTATCGCACGCATCAAGTTGTTCTACTGTCGTCTTTAATTTGTCTACCCTTCCTTCCCCAGTTCCGCCCTTTCTCGCGCTTTCCCGCGCATGTCTGCATGCGCCAGTCTTAGACAAAGGCCAGTACACGGTACACTTGAATGCTTAATCATTTGGTACCCAAATTTTAGCAGAACAGCTGCATGTGAGCAATGAGGTTTTGAGCTTCCTGATCCTTCACGAGTACCGTCGGCATCGCCAAATCTTGCACCCCGGTCAAACGCCAGGTAGTACACTCCTCCATGTTGACATGCAGAGTTTAGTCTGGATTAACACTTCAGAATCCAGATGTCGTCGGTGCTTCTTGAGCTCCTTAGCCAGTGACACAGAAAAGGCGGTCGGCCGTCTCAAAGATGCCGTCTCTGTGCACTGGGATCATGCGACGCCGAAACCTTGTACGGCCTGCCAGTTGCCCCCCTATATCTAATTCCTGGCTCCGCCCCTGTTCCCGCGCCACACATAGCGCCCGAGCGTGCCAACGTCGCCTGCCGTTTCTTGCTCACCACGTCGCCTGAATCCTCATGCACCAAGCTGGCTGCCCGTATCGCAGGATTGCAAGCCAGCCGCGCGCCGCCGTTCCGGTCGACTAGAAGTGGCTTTGCATGATGTCTGCATGTGAACGTGTTGAGGGCTGCTGACTAGAACATGCATGCGTACCGTCGACTAGATAAGGGATGCTACAAGTGCATGATACTCTGTTGCCACGAAAGGTCAGAAGAAGGGTGCGACATGGCAGAGAAGGGATACCACAAGATTGATCACAATTTTGGTGTACCTTATCGGGTTCGCACGCAGCTGTTGAGGGAGCAGTTGGGCAATTGCGCATTTCGGATCCGTCATACAGCGTGTTCGTCGAACATGCTCAAGGCAAGTACCTCGAGACCATAACCTGTTTCTTTCGCACGTTTATGTCACATGATTACATATTGTCTTAGTGTGATTTCCGATCATTGCACTTTATTAATTGACCGTTGTAGTTTGTTGTAGCTCTTTAGTAGCTTCTGAATATGATGAATTAGTTAGTATCGAATACTTGTAATTAATATAATGTTAACCATAAAATTCATGTGTGATTAGGGATGTAAATAAACGTCTAATGGTAATTAGGGTTGCGAATAAGCATGTTTCAATTTAAGGTTAACCACTAGTAATCTTTAACACTGGACGGTTATGGTTATGTCTTGTTTTGTGAATCCTACTTGTTGATTTTTAACTGTGAGTTGTAATTGATTTAGTTGTTGCGCATTAACCTGCCTAATAATCACTTATCACCTAATAAATTGTATGATTGACAACCCTGGTGTGTGACTCTGGTTAGTATCCTCTACATCGATAGATCTTATTCCCATCACCTAGTCTTAGTATCCTCTACAGTATTTCCGATATCAGTTGTTCATTTTTGCCTTATGTCCATTGCTTACTTGTCATGCTTGCCCTTTATTTCATATGGTTGCTGTTGTAGGGGTGGCCCCCACCTAAGCCCAGCAGGCCTGTTAAGGGAGTGTAAGGCCCAGAAGGGGACATGTATAGTGACATAAGTACCCCTGAGGGGAGGACTCATGTGTAAGGGTATAATTGTAAAGGCACTCCCCATGTGGATGTAGAGATATAAGAACTAGGCCATGAGGAAAGAGGGCTAAGCCATTCATTTACTCAACTCTCCACTACTACACACTCTCTCTGTTTGGTCTGTAACCACAACAGTTGCATTACCTGTCTTACTCTCGTGTTGTGACCGTTGTTAGGTACTTGCTGAGATTTCCAAATCTCACACTTGCTCTTTCCCTCTCAGGTAAAAGGCCAGTGGATTGATAGCAACATGCATGGGTGGGAGCACTCGAATTTTAGCACTGTGGCTTGCCACAAGTTTTGCCATTTACCTTATTTGTCATTTGATTAGAAGTGGAGCGGTCCCATATTTCAAACATTATTTCAGCTTCCGTTGATTATTTAATAAAGTACTTTAAATGTTTTAATTAGTATATGAATCTCTATTATTGTCTTTTATTATTATTAATTTTATTTCTTGGCGATGACATTCCATAGTAGTTTTCCTCCTTGGCTATATGTGGGGTGCTACAGTTGGTATCAGAGCCAGGTTGTAGTTTCTAGAAAAAAAATCTATTTAATAAATAAAAATGGCATGTGCACAGGGCTTCAGGTTAGTTTACTCATGCATGCATATCTAGTCTGTGACACCCTGGCCCATGTTGGCCCGTGTGTGTGCACATGAATTTCTGGGTTAGTCCCACCTTGCTAGCTTAACTTGAGTATCCCTTACATATAAGCCTTGGAGTTCCAATGGTAGCACCCTCGGTTAACCGTTTTACGCGAAGCGAGGACGAAAGCGCAAGCGGGTTGCTACGTGTGTGTGGCCTATCCAGAATGTGGTTAGGTCTGAGCCGGTTTGGACCCTAGGGCGTTACAAATGGTATCAGAGCCGACTCTCGCAGTTACATGGGCGCATGCGGGTCAGGGGTGCGGGCATATGGCGCATGGCGCGTGTGGGCCCGTAGCGGACACACGGCATGGCATATGTGCTGGCACTAAACGTACGGACATGTGCCAAGAGAGGAGATCCTTATCATTTGCCCCGATGTGGGTATGTTGGTCCGACGAGGACGTCGGGTCCTTTGAGGGGGGGTGTATGTGACACCCTGGCCCATGTTGGCCCATGTGTGTGTGCACATGAATTTCTGGGTTAGTCCCACCTTGCTAGCTTAACTTGAGTATCCCTTACATATAAGCCTAGGAGTTCCAATGGTAGCACCCCCGGTTAACCGTTTTGCGCGAAGCGAGGACGAAAGCGCAAGCGGGTTGCTACGTGTGCGTGGCCTATCCAGAATGTGGTTAGGTCTGAGCCGGTTTGGACCCTAGGGCGTTACATAGTCACTGGCATATTACTTGATTCAGTATTCCATTGTCACTCTTTTCACTTATCATTATCCCTTATCCCGTTCCCATGTTTCCTTTCCCTGCAACAGTATGCCTCCGGCTAGGCGTGCCAGCGCTCGGGTGCGTGGACACACTAGCGAACCGGGCAACCAAGATCAGATCCCTTCACCCTCAAACTCTGCTTCTCATGCATCGACTTTATCCCCACCGGCGGATCCTATCTCAGGCATTCCTTCCTCGTCGACGCAAGCTGCTTCTCAGAGCAAGGTGCAACAGCTTTCGGCTCAGGTGCAAAGCCTTGTCACGTTGCTGCAGACCGCTCTTCTGGTGATGCTTGCAAATCAGGCCGCGACGGCTCAGGCAGCGGCTACTGCTGTTGCACCTGCTCAAGCGCCGCCCCCTCCTGCTCCTCGCACGACAATAAGGGAGTGGCAGTTCTTGGGTCTGTGGACCTTCAGTGGTTCAGGGCCAGTGGAGGCCGACGACTGGTTCGCTATATGAACAACAAATTCGACACCATGGAGCTCACGTCCTAGGAGAATGTGTTGCTCGCCTCTCAGCAGCTGATGGGAGAAGCGGATTTGTGGTGGGCTGAGGTGCACAGCTCTCGCGGACCTCATGCAGGGCCACCTACTTGAGAGGACTTCACCACCGCTTTTGCAATGGAGTACTATTCTTTTGCCCTAACTAGGGCGAATGAATTTGAGCTTGACTCCTTGCGGCAGAAGGATGTCAGCTAGTGGAGCAGTATGAGAAGGCATTTTGAGAGATTTGCCGCTTTCTTCCGGAGGTAAATTCAAATGAGCAAAAGAAGGCACGGCAGTTCATTGGAGGCCTTTAAGAGGAGATCCATCACATCCTACCTGCTAAGGACATACGCACCTATCGGGATACGGTGGATCGCATCCCGATAGGTGCGTATGTTCAGAGCTTGCCTGGGAGGGAGAGAACTTTGCTGTTCAGACTGGAAGTTAGAAAAGTTTTGAGCTTGCCGAAGCAAATCGTTGCAGAGTGCCAGAGTCCTTGACAGGGAAGGATATCGATCATCTGAGTACACTTGTCTGATTGGTTGGGCCGTTCATTTCTTTCTTTTTAGTTTCTACTTTGCTGTATACATATTCGTGTTAGAGAGGAAATCTCAGGATTGGCTCTTGCCTTGCATGGCACTCACCGTATACATGATTTCTATGTATAGATGACTACCTTATTTAGGCCTTCCATGTACAGTTTCTTACCATGTATACTCGCCTGTAATCTCTATAATAGCAATGCATGCATACGCCCAGAGCGTGGCCAATTCTCCCAATTCCCTCTCTCCCGTTCGCATGGTATCAGAACATTGCTCCTGACCTGCACATCTCGCTTCCGCCATGGGTGAGCCCTCCAGCGCTGCTCTTACGACTACTGCCTTTTCGGCCAGCATGAACGCCATGGTTTCTGCTGCTCCTGCTCCTCCGTCCTTTGCTGCGCAGGCCATTAACGTGGCCAGCGTCAAGACTCATGTTCCCATCACCCTCGACCTCAAAGCCTCCAACTACTCGATGTGGCGCACCTTCATGAACGTATTGCTTGGTAAATACGAGCTGATGCAGCACGTCGACGACACTCCGCCACCAGTTGCAGCCGACGCCAACTGGAACCGTGAGGACTTCATTGTCCGGTCATGGATTTATGCGTCCGTGTCAGAGGAGATTCTCTCCATCATCATGGAACCAGATCAGTCCACTCGCACTGCATGGACAAGCGTCGAAGACCTCTTCCTCGACAACAAACTCAGTCGCGCCGTCTTCATCGACGCCGAGTTCTGCTCCCTGGTCCAAGGAAATTCGTCTATCACCGAGTACTGCAACAAGATGAAAATACTCGCCGACTCTCTCCGCGACGTGGGGCAACCGGTGTCGGACCAGACACTGGTTCTCAACACTCTGCGCGGCCTCAACGACAACTACGCCGACATGAAGACCCTCATCCCAATGCAGTCCACGTTTCCCAGCTTCATCAAGACCCGTTCGCTGCTCCACCTCAAGGAAATCGGCATCAATGCCGCGCCCGCCGCCGGAAACGGTGGTACCAACGGTGGCACAGTCCTCTTCTCTTCTGCCAGTTACCAGGGCACCAACGGGCGTGGTGACCACAGCGACCGTGATGGGGATCGCAGTGGTGATCGCGGCAACGGCGACCGGCACAAACAAGGAAACAACAGCAACCGCAATAACCGCCGCAACAACAACGGCAAGGGCGGCGGTGAGCGGTCCGGGCGCTCAAGCACATCTACCACTGTCGGCCCGTGGATTTGCTTCAACCCCTTCACTGGCCAAATTCAGACCGCGTAGGGCACATGGCGCGGCGCTCCCGTCAGCAACCCCGGCGTAGGTCTTCTTGGACCTCGGCCGACGTCCACTCCAGCACAGGCCTACACCACCACGCTGGCGCCGCTCCATGGCACATCACCAGTGCTGCCTGCCCATGTCGGTTGGGACCAATCTGGTCTGATTGCGGCTCTCAACAACATGGCGATCCAGCCCCAGTCGGTCGGTGATTGGGTCCTGGATTCAAGCGCCTCGTCGCACATGTCCTCCGACGCCGGTATACTCTCCTTCCATAAGCCCTGCTTATCTTCTTCCCGTGTCACCGTAGGCAATGGTTCTTCCATGCCCATCAGCCACATTGGTCATGTCAGCTTACCACCGTTCCAACTACACAATGTCCTTTGTGTTCCTAATCTCGTTCGCAATCTGATTTCCGTTCGAAAATTTACTTCCGACAATTCTTGCTCTGTGGAATTTGACCCTTTCGGTTTTTCTGTCAAGGATCTTCGCACCAAGATAGAGATTCTACGCTGCAATAGTGGCGGGGACCTCTACTCCTTCCCGTCCGACGCTACCATCCCGCAGCCCCATAGTCTTCTCGCGTCCACCGCCTCCACGGAGTTGTGGCATCGTCGGCTTGGTCACCCCGGCCGTGACTCCCTGTCGTCCCTCCACCAGTCAAAATTTATTTCTTGTAATAAAATAGCCCACCCGATCTGCCATGCTTGCCAGCTCGGGAAACACACACGGCTGCCATTTTCTCGCTCCAATTCGGCTACAGTTCGCCCTTTTCAATTAGTTCATTGTGATATTTGGACCTCGCCCATTTTAAGTAATTCTGGGCTTAAAAATTATCTTGTAATTCTTGATGACTTTTCTCACTTTCTATGGACTTTTCCTCTCCGTCATAAAAGTGATGTTACAAACACCATCATCAAGTTTCTAGCTCTTGTGCGCACTCAGTTCCACTGCAGCGTTCAATCCATTCAGGCTGACAACGGTTCTGAGTTTATCAACTCCACCCTTCGGGACATATTCCATCGTGACGGTGTCATCCTCCGCCTCTCCTGCCCATAAATGTCCCAGCAGAACGGTAAGGCCGAGCGCGCCCTCCGCACCATCAACAATGTGATTCGCACCCTCCTCTTCCAAGCGCACATGCCTCCACACTATTGGGCTGAGGCCCTTGCCACCGCCACCTACCTTCTCAATCGGCGCCCCTCCCAGCCCCTCAAACTCGCCATCCCATACGAGCGCCTCTACCACCAGAAGCCCACCTACGATCACATTCGCGTCTTCGGCTGCCTATGTTACCCAAACACCTCAGCCACCGCTCCACATAAATTGGCTCCTCGCTCCACCACCTGCGTCTTCCTTGGCTATCCCGACTCCCACAAAGGCTTCCGCTGCCTTGACCTTTCCTCCCGCCGAGTAATCATCTCCCGACAAGTCATATTTGATGAAAACACTTTTCCTTTTTCCCAACAAAATTCCAGTGCTTCCTCTGGTTCATTGGATTTCTTGGACATTGTCACTACAGCACCGCCGCCCCCAGCTTCGCCTACTTCATCGCCATCGGTACCTGCCGCAGTGCCCCCGACGTCTTCTCCGCCTCCCGCGGCGGTGGCTTCCTTAGACCCTGCCGCGCCGATCTTCAGCCCCGCCACGGCGGCCAGTCCCACCGGTCCTGTTCGAAGCAGGCTGGCCATGCCGCCCGCATCCCCGGTGACGCCGGCCCCGTTTGATGATGCTGCGGAGCTACCACCCGTCAACAACACATCCGCAGCGCCACCTGCGGTCACGACTTCGCCTGCGGCGCCACCCGCGGCCACGTCCTTGCCCACAGCGCCATCCACGTCCACAACTTCGGCGCTACCGGCGGCTCCCCTTCCTCGCCCCGCCACTGGGCCGCATCCCATGCTCACCAGGGCTAAGGCTGGAGTTGTGCGGCCCGTCGATCGGATGAACCTTTCGGCCGTGGACAACAACGACCTGTCGCCGGTACCCCGCACCTCCCGCAGCGCCCTCCATAATCCACACTGGCGTCGTGCCATGGAGGACGAGTTCCGGGCGCTCCAGCAGAATCGGACCTGGTCCCTAGTTCCTCGGCCACCGGGTGTCAACGTCGTCACCGGCAAATGGATCTACAAACACAAGTTTCACTCCGACGGTTCCCTCGCTCGCTACAAGGCTCGGTGGGTTGTGCGCGGCTATTCTCAACAGCCGGGCATCGACTTCGACGAAACCTTCAGCCCCGTTGTCAAGCCAGCCACCATACGCGTGGTCCTCAGCATCGCCATCTCGCGCAGCTGGCCCGTGCACCAACTCGACGTCAAGAATGCGTTCTTGCACGGCCATCTTCAGGACACGGTCTATTGCCAACAGCCTACTGGCTTCGTCGATTCAGACCACCCGGACTACGTATGCCTGCTGCACAAGTCACTCTACGGGCTCAAGCAAGCTCCTCGAGCGTGGTACCAGCGGTTCGCCCACCACGTCCATCGGCTCGGTTTCGTCGCCGCTCAGTCGGACGCCTCCCTGTTTGTGCTTCACCAGGGCTCCGAGCTAGCCTACTTGCTCGTGTACGTCGATGACATCATCTTGACGGCATCATCGACAACGCTCCTTCGCTCCATCACCAGTGCCTTGCACACGGAGTTCGCCATGACCGACCTCGGCCCCTTGAACTACTTCCTCGGCATCTCGGTGCAGCGTTCCAAGGCAGGGCTCTTTCTGTCTCAACGCCAATACACCCGTGAGCTCTTGGAAAGGGCCGGCATGCTGCACTGCAACCCCTCCACGACGCCCATCGACACCCGGTGCAAGCTTTTAGCCACCAACGGTGATCCAGTTGCCGATCCCACCGAGTACAGGAGCATCGCTGGTGCCCTGCAGTACCTCACGCTCACCAGGCCAGACATCGCCCATGCTGTTCAGCAAGTTTGCCTATATATGCATGATCCCCAGGCATCGCATCTCAACCTTGTGAAGCGCATCCTCCGGTACCTGAAGGGAACCATCGACTTCGGCCTCCAACTGCACGCCACCGTCGGCCCCTCTCTCACGGCATACTCGGATGCCGATTGGGCTGGCTGCCCCGACACTCACCGATCGACCTCGGGCTACTGTATCTACTTCGGCGACAACCTCGTGTCTTGGTCCTCCAAACGGCAGGCCACCGTGTCTCGGTCTAGTGCCGAAGCAGAGTACCGCGCCGTTGCCCATGCCGTCGCCGAGTGCTGTTGGCATCGACAACTTCTCCAGGAGCTGCACCAGCCTATCTCTTCGGCCACGGTCGTCTATTGCGACAACGTATCCGCCGTCTACATGTCCGCCAACCCAGTCCAGCACCGACGGACGAAACACATTGAGATCGGCATCCACTTTGTCCGTGAGAAAGTCTCTCTCGGCCACGTGCGTGTGCTTCATGTTCCGTCTCGCCAACAGTTCGCGGATGTCATGACCAAAGGTCTGCCCACGCATCTCTTCCACGAGTTCCGTTCCAGTCTTTGCGTTCGACAACGTCACGCTTCGACTGCGGGGGGATGTTAGAGAGGAAATCTCAGGATTGGCTCTTGCCTTGCATGGCACTCACCGTATACAGGATTTCTATGTATAGATGACTACCTTATTTAGGCCTTCCATGTACAGTTGCTTACCATGTATACTCGCCTGTAATCTCTATAATAGCAATGCATGCATACGCCCAGAGCGTGGCCAATTCTCCCAATTCCCTCTCTCCCGTTCGCAATTCGGTGCAGTTACTTTCTTTTTCATGAAATATTTCAACAGAGTTCTCTCCTCAGGAAAGAGTTAGCATCACATACATGCCATTAGTTCTACAAAGTTGTTTTTACAAAATAGTAGACAGGAGACACAGGAGTATACACATACATGAATATCCTACTAGTTCTTGAATCCTGAGTTTCAAGCAAGTGTAAAAAAACGACCCCCAGACGAATTAGACCATATGCAGCTCACTAATTACACATGCACTCAGTATATATTCCCTAGGGGAATGCATAATACCTGCACGAAGCTTCCAAAGCAAACACATAACAATATTTTTTTTTCTTGAGGAAGCGTTCAAAAATATGTTGAACACCATCCATGTCATCGTCCTCCTGAGAGACCAGAGAATGTGGCGAAGCTCGTCATCAGCTGCGGATATGACACGACGGATGGATTGAATCCGTTGTTTTGCATCAAAGGCAGCATGCTGAAGCTCAAATGTGTTGGTGTCAACTCTGGTTGTGGCATGTCCTTGTCGAGGTATTGCATTACTTGGCGCATGTTGGGCCTTGAAGCAGGAAACGGATGCAAGCACACAAGCCCTAGTTTCAGAACCAAGCATGCCTCATCAATGTCGTAGCCATCTTGGAGTCTCATGTCGACCGTCTCCGTCAGTGATCCATTGTGCCAATGTTCAAGAACCCAATCAACCAGCATAAGTCGGTTGCCTTGCATGTCCTGCTTGATAGGCCTTCGCCCACAAGTAACCTCAAGAAGGAATGTGCCGAAAGCGAACACATCTGTGAGAGGAGATGCCTTTCCTGTCCGTACCATCTCGGGGGCTAGGTACCCCATGGTGCCAACCACATGTGTAGTCTGTGGGTCAGTACCATGATCATACAATCTTGCGAGGCCAAAGTCACCTAGTCTCGCGTTCATTTCACGGTCGAGGAGCACATTGCCTGCCTTGATGTCTCGGTGGATGACAACCTTTTCCCACTTCTCATGGAGGTAGAGCAAGCCACATGCGACATCTTTGATTATCCGAAACCTTTGAGCCCAACCAAGGTTCTTGTCATAGGCTTGTCCTCTACATCATATAGATACTTATCAAGACTACCATTTGGCATGTAGTCATACACCAAAAGTAGTTCTTGTTTCCGCCGGCAGTAACCGAGTAATGGCACAAGGTTGCGGTGTCGAAGGCGGCCGATGCTGACAACCTCTGTGATGAACTCCTTCATTCCTTGTCTAGACTCATGGGATATCTTCTTCACGGCGACCTCCAATTTAGATGTCGGAAGAACTCCCTTGTAGACCTTTCCAAACCCTCCAACTCCAAGTAAGTTTTCGTTCTTAAATCCTTGAGTAGCATGGAACAGGTCCTTGTATGAGAGCCGTTGAGGCCCAAAATCAACCTCCCAATCCTCCCGCAGCTCAGCATACCTTAGTTTCCTCCGCACAAGGAAAATGACAGTGGTGCCCACAGCGAGGATGAACATTGCGCTGGCTATTGGAAGGACGATTTCCAAGACCTTGGAACGAGGTTTGGAGCCCACACGAGGTAGCTTTGGCAGTTTAGTGATGTCAATGGCCGGAGCTGGAACATTCATGCCAAAGCTCCAGCCAAGCACGATGTGTCGAGTGATGACTGGGCCCGTTGCACCTGAGAAGCCAATGTGCACGGGGTCTGTGAGAACAGTTGACAGATCACAGGTGGCTGAGAGCAGAGGCCTAATCGGTTTGGGCACTTCTAGGGGAGCCATGGTCACAGTGATCTGTGTGGTCTCTTCATTATAGTCCAACAAAACTTGCATGGCCTCACCGCTATATAGTGTCAGGTTCTTGAACATACCGGTCTTGTCATCATGGAAGCCAGAATAGAAGGATTGCACAGAGCGAAGGCCATTGATGTCAATGCCAACATGATTGCCGTTGATATCCCCCCACTCATCGTTCTGGAAGGTGTCGAGCTCGACTGCAAAGATGTGGTTACTTGAGTTGCCAGTGTTGTTGTTGAAGAGGCCCAAGTGTCCACCCGACCATGCAGTCGAAAAATTATTGCTCGGAGCGACGACGAACGCCATGCCGTCGTAACTTCTGTCGGGGTAGAAGGACTGGATGCCGAACACGAAGCTCACCGAGAAGGACTGCACTGTGCCGTCGGGTGACTTGCGGAAGTGCAGAGGAGCTGGGTAGAATGCGTGGCCATTCATATCAGTGCTGTCGCTAGTCAGCTCAAGGAGTCTTTCCGGTGTGATCTTGGCGGTGCCGTCGAGGGTGAGGTCTGTGCCAGTGAAGCCATGGTGGAGAAACTGGTCTTGAGCAGTACAAAAGTGTTCAAGGTTCAAGCTAAGGGAGAGTACAAGGAGCACAAGGAAGGGGAAATGCTCCATGTTTTTAGGACTTGCACGGTGGTTGGCGCTTGCAAACTCCCAGAAGTAAGGCTGCTTTTAACTATTTTCAACGGTGCTTCCAGGCCTCCACCCCGCTGGACTACCATGTCATTGTCAAGGTCTCTCCTGTTTTCCACAAGTGTTTTCTTCCTAACTATCATCCAGATTTAGGACCATTAGATTAGAGATCAAATGACCATGAATTCTCCCCTTTCCCCCTTAAATTCTACCCCCTCCCCTTTGAAAAAATCTCCCCCTTTCAAAAACAAAGGGTCCCCTGATTTCTAATCCAAAGGTCACAAATTTGGATGATAATTAGGAAGAAAACATCCGAGTGATGTCTACATACTCCTAAAGAATGCGATAGTTTATTCGAGATCATATTTCACTCAAAAATCTCCTAAATTCGATTTCACAGTTTTTTTAAATAGTTCTAGTAACTCTTAAGTATTTTTTTGTTTGTTAGAGTTGACCCTGATAGTATCCAAAATTAATTCACGCATGATCCAATCCAACCCCGCTCGGTTGGGCTGAAAAGCTGTGACTTATGACTGAAATTGCACTATAGCGGCTGAAATTTCATTATAGATGAAGGTGGCTTATTTGGATTAATTAAATTTTAAAAAATTTAAAAATAGAAAAAATATGCTAGCTCATCACGGACAATGCAAACGAATACGAAAAAAAGAACCGGCAAAAAAGCCAAAAGTTTATAAAAGGACGAAATTTATGAATAGTGAAAAATAAGCTAGAAGCTAAAAGCTGAAGCTGAAACGAGCAGTTCATATAGTATGTAATATCTATATAGTTAAAAACTAAAAAAGAAAACTAACTAGCGGGATTACCAAGCAATTGCGTGGTAATATTAGCCACGTAACATCAATATGTTGTATTTGTTATATATCTCTAATGTCTAGCTAAAAATATAGTTATATCTGATATACAACTATAACATATGTAGGCTGAAGCATTATACTTTTAATTAATCTATACTATTATAATATAATCTCACCAAATAATTGGTTTAAAGATCCTTCTTTTCTTCTTTCGAATAATGAGAGTATTTCTAGTTTCTTTATATATTATTGTGGGTATTTCTAGCCCTCAAAGAGATGCCTTAATTTCACCGGTTGTTTTTAAATGCATAGATCAGAAGGGAGTCGATATCTTGGTTGAACTTCTTTGATCCTGCTTGGTTTTTGAGAGTTTGGAGATGATGTTCAAAACTAATAAGGTTCCATTTGGAATGCGTAATTTTGACAGGAATTTCGTAGGAAACTTTACATTTACTGAGGGTGGATATCTCCTTTTCTACAAAGTTCTAGCGTTCTCCATTTGTATGCTTTCCTAATTTTTTGTGTCTAATCAACGTTGAGCTTTCATGCTATACATCGGCGTGCTCATTCATATAGGTAATGATAATTGATTGGTATGACCTGTTAAAACAGTTTTTTAAAATATATAAGATCTAATAGTCAAAATTACTAGAAGAAGTACCATCAAAGAAATTTTCGTTATGAGTCACTTCCTCCATCTCGCAATATACGTCCAAAGCTCACTATACATATATACCAATGAGACATTAAATTTAAAAATTTTAATACAATTATATCATGTATACCTCTATTAAACTATATACTATAACTTCTTATTTTTTTCAATATTAAAGTATGAATATGTGATAAAAAAAATATTATAATAACTAAATATTTAATCTCTATAATGGACTTATGCCGTGAAACGTTTTTTAAGAATGAGAAGTTATATGACGGCACGGATGGAGTTGATAAGTACAGTGGCAAACCCAGAATCAAAATTTAGGGGGGTTGACCCCTGGTGGATCTGCATCTGCCTCCCATCATTATCGAGCGGTTAAGCGTGCATTCTTATATATATGCAAATAGTTATAAGGGAGAAATACAATGACGAACCAATGAATTTTTCGTTGAAATTAAGCTAGATAGTCATTGTATTTCAACGAAAAATACAATAGTTATGAGGGAGAAATACAATGACGAATCAATGAATTTTTTGTTGAAATTAACCATCTTTATTCATTTTATATCTTGATGGTTGTTGGACACACTGCTCTATACCGAGATATTGTAGTTGAATATTTGCTTCAATTATTTTTTGTGCAAATATTGATTTTTAAATGTATTAAGTACTTGAACTCTAGCAGAGATGAAAAGACAATAGCAAGCTCCATCTAATGCTGATTATTAAAATTATAATGCGCTTTGAGAATCCTCCTTGTGTCTCTTCTAGTCGTTCTAAATTTCTGAAATGTGCATTCTTTTAGGTGTTTCAATGTAATAATGCATCTTGTGGGCACTTTCTACCACCTCAAGTGTGTTGCAAAATTACTTGAGTCTGATGACACTGATGATTACTGGCCAGCCGTAGGGGGGGCGGTGGGTCCATCCCTGGATAAGTATGATATGCAAAAATATACGTGGTGTGTATGCATGCGTAGAATTTTTGGGCCTGGCAGATTTGGTATCCGGTCTTCAATGCAATTATTGTGCTATAGTCCATGAGACCATGACATCCCGAATTCCGTGGGTGATCTGACTCCGGCCCTATTATTTTCAGCTTCTAAAAAGCTGTTTTTCAGTTTTTCTACAGTAACTAATTTTTATAGAGTATTTTTTAAGATATGGTCTACTAATTAATTATAGTACATATTTTACTGACTTCATTTATATCGACAAAAACCGCATGTGAGTTTTTGTTATTCTGTAATCTCTCGTACAAACAACCCAAAAATCACAAACCACAACTAAAAACCATATACTGCAGCAAAAAAAAAAAAAGAACAGGCCCTCCGACTCGTTTCTAATACAGTCCCAAGCCTGACGAAGTGCAGTCCGAAAATTCAATGCTTGGCCGGCCGGGTTGCCCGCTGCCAGAGGCTAATGCAGTCTACATGACAATGACTTGGAAAGTTCGACGACAGCCTTTTGTTTGTAGTTACGCAACAATGACTTGGATGTTCGACACCCTTTTTTTTGTAGTTACGAAAATATCTTCCCCTTTATATATCTGTTTACATAAATCTGAACAAATAGATGATTTAAACTACTACTTCAATCATCAAACATAGCTACCAATAACATGAAATCTCATGAGGTTCAGATTATATATATTAATGGTTCTACAAGATTTCACAAGTTTTATTTGAACAAAAGAGGTGTTACAATTAGTTCAAGAACAGTTTTCTGGACAACTATATGATATTAATATGGACCAGAATTCAAATATTTCGATTATATATTATTATATTGTAACACTCTAGGGTCTAAACCGGCTTAGGCCTAACCCCATTCTGGATAGATCACGCACACGTAGCAACCCGCTTGCACTTTCGTCCTCACTTCGCGCAAAACAGTTAACTAGGGGTGCTACCATTGGAACTCCTAGACTTATATGTAAGTGTTTCTCAAGTTAAGCTAATAAGGTGGGACTAACCCACACCCTCATGTGCACACACACATATAGGCCATCATGGGCCGGGGTGTCACATACACCCTCTCAAAGGACCCGACGTCCTCAAAGGACCAACATACCCACACTGGGGCAAATGATAAGGATCTCCCCTCTTGCCACATGTCTGTGCGTTCAGTGCCAGCGCATATGCCATGCCGTGTATCCACTCCAGGCCCACACGCGCCATGCGCCATATGCTCACGCCCCTGACTCGCACGCGCCCAAGTAACCGCGAGAGTCGGCTCTGATACCATTTGTAACACCCTAGAGTCCAAACCGGCTTAGGCCTAACCCCATTCTGGATAGGCCACGCACACGTAGCAACTCGCTTGCACTTTTGTCCTCGCTTCGCACAAAACGGTTAACCGGGGGTGCTACCATTGGAACTCCTAGGCTTATATGTAAGTGCTTCTTAAGTTAAGCTAGCAAGGTAGGACTAACCCACACCCTCATGTGCACACACATATAGGCCATCATGAGCCGGGGTGTCACATATATAGTAATATTATTTTGAATCTCTCATTTTTTAGTTTATAAAAGTTGAAAGTTCATATTCTAACGAAAGTATAATCTGTATTAAGTTTTTAAGATTTTTTCTATTGTTCACTCAAATTATTTAAGATTTGGACATTTTCCATTATTGTACAAATCAAACTTGGATTGTGGTTATACACACAAAGATATATACCAGTCTGTGAAAGAATAAGTATTCTATTTCATTATAGTCATAGTGAAAAGTGATCAAAAGATCAAGAGAATCATATCAAAATATTAAAACTCCAGCTTTGCAAGAATTTGCACAAAAACTCCAAATCAAATTCTACATATGTATTTTTATCAATCTTTCTCCCTATTTGACAATGGAGTCATCAAGATGCATAGAAGAAGATAGAGCATGAATGAAATAAAGGGGGTTGTAATATATTTATTTTTAGCATAGGCAGTCATGAAAATTATCCAAAGTGATTCTACAATTATTATACCAAGCCATATTATGGGAAGTAGGTATTCTAGATTATGGCAAACAATATATAGTAAAAATAAAGCCAAATAAGAAATAATATTAAATTAAATTAAATAGTTTTTTTAGCATGTCAAGTTGCTCAAGATAATGGTTTAGCCAAAAAGTATCAAAAAATGAGCCAAATCATACCAATAAACTAAATGGAACCAAGAAACTATAATTGAGTCTATTTAGAGTGCTACAAGTTCAATATTAAATCATTTTATTCAAGCACTTTGAATTAAGCATAATTAGCATAGCTGGTAATTTTTAAAATACATTTTGGTCTTATTTTAGTATAGGAAGCCTAGAACTAGGAGCCATCCACAACTACCTCCTAAGTTTCAACCTTTCTTATATTTTTGATTTCTTAGTCATGTGCTAGATCTCAAGCCATATTACAACCATCTAAAGTAAGAAACTTAAAAAAGTGGTCTTAGTCATTTAAAACTTTCTCTAAATTCATACCTAGTGCAATGACAAACCATCTCATAAAAAAGAATTGGTGAGATCAATTTTTCATACAAAAGAGATTATTTTTTATATTTTATTTTTAGTTCAAGAACAATGAAGAGCTACTCTGAGAATGGTCTGCCACAAGTGCCATCGACTCTTTCTTCGAGAGATGCAAGATGAAGCCAATCTCATGCGTCTTTAACTTCAAGTAGTGCTTATCCACGATAAGCTCACTCATAACAATTTGTCATTGTTAGAAGTAATCTTCATTCCCCAAACATTCATATCAAGTGCACCCAACATCTGGTATGCATTCTTAGAATCAGAAAAGGTCAAATTAACAAAATGAAGGACATGAAGAATCTTGTTGAACCTTTCCCATAACTCATCCAAAGATTCATCTGGCTTTTGTTCAATTTTTTAGTATTCTTTCTTCAATTAGTTCTATCTAACTTTCTTGATCACAGTAGATCCCTCATGGTAATCAGTGAGGGTTTTTTAGATCTTATGAGCAGACCTCAAGTGACCAACTTACTCAAACTCAGCGACTAAGCTCTTGAATCAAAAAATTATGAGCCTTGTTTGCCTCTACATCCGGTGTAACCTAGTTATCGACCAGCACCACATATAGATTCTTAACCGTAATCCAAATTGCGTGTCCTTAAGTCTCAATGTAGGATTGCATTTAAGGTTTCCAATAAGAGAAATTGACTATCGAAAATAGGTGTCTTGGTTGAATACTTGTCTGATACCATGGCTTCTAAGACCTGTTAAGATCTACAAAAAGAGCTAACCAGGCTTTGATACCACTTGTAGGAATTGTATGCCAACAGAGGGGCTGAATGTTGCCTTCGAATTTTGCTCGTGGGTGGATGATGAATGATGATCGAGATGGCTCTAGATGTGTTCTCATATGTCACAGTAAGCAAAAAAACACCAAAGGAATAAAGCCAAAATAACTGATCAAGAAATCACTAGAGAAGGTCAAATCTAAGCAAAAATGGCAATTTCAAGAATTTACTAAACCTGATGTCTAGATGGATGGAGATTGATTTTCATGAAATATCTCCATCACTAACTCATCCTTGGCATCCAGCACGATCAAAAAGAGAAGATAGAAGATCAACCAATCAAATCAATAGCAAATCAACCAACACAAAAGGGATCCATGGGAGATGAACAAAGTTGATATATTGCTACTTGACAATGAATATTTTACAGGTACTCCATCTAGAGAACAAGAGTGTACACCACAGTATACACACTTCTCAAACTCTAACAAAGGTAGGATGTTTAACTAGCAAGTCTCCATCCTAACCCGTTAAATAGATAGGAAACCAATACCTATCTAATCCTAGTGGATATTATCCACTTAGCACAAATAGGAAAAACTCGTTAACCCCTCATAACACGGGTTTTACTCACATACACCACTTATGCACACTATTTGAAGCACATAACCCTGAATCCGCTAAGTACTTAGTCTTTATCCAACTTGATTTTCTTAGCTTCTCTTTAACCTAAACAGCTCTCCTAAGCACCACTCAAGCGTCACGGTTTTGATCCAAGATAATTTCCAGTATTTTGGTTAACTTACTAAAATACCCTTTCTTAACCGGTTTTTATTTTCCATTGCAAGCAATCGTCATACTTGACACGTGTAGATGCACCACTGGATTGTTACGCGTTAGCAAGTCTCTCCCGTTTTAGTTCCACCTGACCACGCTTCGTTTGGATTGGCCAAACCATATAGTACAATTCGTCGCTCGAACTTCTCTTCAATATTTTCCGTCTTTCTCGTGCTATGCTTGAACTCAGCCATCTCACACAACATTTTTTATTGTTTTGAGCCTTGACTCCTCTATGAGTGTAGCACCGATCCTCACCATTGACCCTGCAATCAAAAATAAAGAAATCATTTTCGGACATAAGTTCTCTACAACATGACCCATATTAGCTGTAGCATACCTCATGCAAACACATATGCACTGACGTAGATCAAAATAATTCAACCCATAGCTCAAATTCCATAATTCCCAAAATCAACTGAGAGGAAAACTGGTTGGCCGGTGAGACCTTAGGGGGGGGCTAGGCTAACGACAGGCAATGGGTGGTCTGGTTTGACCGCCATCTCTGGCTGATCTGATCGCCAAATCTGTAGATCAACCAGAAAATCTGATAAATTTATAAATTCAAAATCTCATTCTTTTTAAATGACAATAATTCATTGTAACATACTTCTGGACTTCTTATATTGTCCTTGAGATATTTTCTTTAGGAGTTACATAAGTATGATACTGCTATGACCATAGGCGGAAATATATGTGGTGTGCATGCATGCGTAGAATTTTTGGGCCTGGCAGATTTGGTCTCCGGTCTTCAATCCAAATATTGTGCTGGATTCATAGCTCATGACTTCCCGAAATCCGTGCTGGCTTGACTTATGTTAGGCCAGTCTCAGTGGGGGTTTCATGGGTATTAAATACGCTGATATGGCACTGTATTGATGAAGAGAGAGATGATAAAAGTTTCATGGGAGTAGAGAGAGTTTCATGGGGATGAAACTCTTCTGCACTGTTTCCAAAATATGGGTGTGTTGGAAACTGGGACATGAAACCTCCACTGAGACTGGCCTTGCCGTAGAGAATAAGATCGATATCAGCCAATCTGGATTGGAACTTGTTCTTCTCTCACTCTGACTCGTTTCTAATACATGCCCTGTTCTTTTCAGCTTCTAAAAGTTGGTTTTTGATTTTTCTATAGTAACTAACTTTTAAACAGAGTATTTTTTTCAAGATAGGATCTACTAGTTAATTGTAGTACAAACTTTACTGATTTCATTTATATCGGTAAAAACCGCACGTAAGTTTCTGTTACTCTATAATCTCTCATACAAACAGCCCAAAAGTCACAAGTCGCAGCCAAAAACCATAAGTCGCATCCAAAAAGAACAGGTCTGTACATAGTACAGTCCCAAAATTCAATTCTTGGCCGGCCGGGTTGCCTGTTGCCCAGGAGATTACCCAAGGTGGACGGATGACTATATATATCACGCAATTTGTGGATACTTGATGACTAAGATAAAGGTAAGCAAGAAATTTTGGACCATTGATTGTTTCAATTGAGACCCAGTACTGACTCGTTGTTAGTGCATTTTCCTGCAATTGTCTAAACTTTATTTTCAATATTTTCGTAGTTATTTAATTATGTTTTTGTATGCTTTCCTAAATTTTTGTGTCAAATCAACGTTGAGCTTTCATGCTTACATCAGCGTGTTTCATTCATGTAGGTAATGACAATTGGTTGGTATGACCTGTTAAAACAGTTTTTTAAAATATATAAGATCTAACAGTCAAAATTACTAGAAGTACCATCAAAGAAATTTTCTCTATCAGCTACTTCCTCCGTCCCGTAATATAAGTCTAAAGCATATCATATACATAGAACAATAAGACAACAAATTTAAAAAAATAGTTCATAGAATTATATCATACATGCCCCTATTAAATAGTATACTATAACTATTTATTCAATTTTTCAATATTAAAGTATGAATATATAATAAAAATATTATAATAACTACATATTTAACCTCTTCAATGGACTTATGCGGTAGATCATCGCTTACAAGGGCTTATATTTACGGGCGGATGGAGTAGGTAAGTAAGACACTGCTATGACTATATGGGGAAATATACGTGGTGTGTATGCATGCGTAGAATTTTTGTGCCTGGCAGATTTGGTCTCCAGTCTTCAGTACAAATATTGTGCTGGATTCATAGTTCATGACTTGCGGAAATCCGTGCTGGTTTGACTTATGTTACCGTAGAAAATAAGATGGATATTAGCCAATCTGGATTGGTACTCTGACTTGACTTGACTCGTACTCTGACTCTGACTATGTTACAGTTAACGAATCTGATAACAATGACTTGGATGTTCGACAGCCTTCTGTTTTTAGTTACGCAAATATCTTTCCCTTTACGTCTCTGTTTACATAAATCTGAACAAATAGATGATTTAAACTACTACTTCAATCATCAAACATAGCTACCTAATTTCTCAAAAAAAACATAGCTACTAATAGCATCAAATCTCATTACACACACAAATATATATATATATATATATATATATATATATATATATATATATATATATATATACACACACACACACACACACTAGCTAAATGCCCGTGCATTACTACGGATTTTTAAAATTTATCATACTACATGTTTTAAACTCACGGGTGGTAAAAAATTTTAGAATATACATACAAACATATTCTAAAAGTTTTTAAATCCGTCAAACAAGTCGGAAGCAATCGATCACACCTTGTGTTCATAAATCGGAAGTCATTGACTACACCTCATGGTCATAGGTCGGGAGCCCTTGAGCACACCTCGTCATCGCAAGTCGGAAGCTATCGACCATCGCGCGTGATCGTAGGTCTGGAGTGGTCGACTATCACTAGTGGTCGTAAGTTGGTAGCAGTCGACGATCGATCGTGGTCCTAAATCGGGAGCCTTCGATAATGGCTCATGGTCATACATCGGAAGCCGACGACCATCGTTTGTGGTCGTAAGTCAGAAGCCATCGAGGATCCTCGTGGTCGTAAGTCGGAACACATCGAACAATGCTCGTAGTCGTAAGTCGGAAGACATCAACCACACCTCATGGTTGTAAGTCGAAACACATTGACCGGTGCTCATTGTCGTAAATTAGAAGCCGTTGATCACACCTCGTGGTCGTAAGTTAGAAGCCGTCGACCATCACGTGTGATCGTAGGTCGGGAGTGGTCGACCATTGCTGGTAATCATACGTTGGCAGGCCTTTGATGCACTTGTGCCATGTCGCCCAACTGCCGGTGCCAGCCTGCTTAGCCTCGACTTCGACCACGGCCCAAACTTCGACCACTACCCCCTTCAACCACTTTCCCCTTCGACCATGACCCTTCGACGTCGATCACTTCCCCCTTCGACCATCGCTTTGACTTCGACCACCTTGTGGGTTTTGCCGTCGAGGGTGGGGAGCTCGATCTTAGGGGTGACCTGGGGGTAGGTGAAGGAGATGCCAACTAGAGGGGGAACTCGTAGCGGTGGAGGTTGTGGACAAACCAATAGGTACCCTCTAGGTTGGCGCTACGACTACGACCATGACGGGCTATGAACGAAGAGCAGGAGGAGGTAGAGAGGCCCATCAGGCGAGCAAGCACTAGGCGGCAGCGACGAGGGGAGAGCCACGTGGGCGAGCATAGTAAGAGGAAGCCACCGCCATCGCTGAGTGCCCTTCTCTCTGATCCACCAGCCGTTCTCACCAAGCACCATTCTCTCCGATCCACCGGTCGCTATCGCCAAGTGTCGTGCCGCTAATTGGAGGGGCGATGGGAGATAGAATTGGTGGCGGCGCCTTGGGAAAAGTTGGGGGATTGTAACTAGGCCGCCGCGTGGAGAAGGAATTGGTGGTGGCGCCGAGGAGGAGGAGGAGGCGTGGCACAAGGGTTCAGGGGAGAAGGAGGCGGCTGCGACCAGACGCTTGCCGTACGGAGAAGGAATTGGTGGCGGTGTTGAGGAGGAGGAGACGCGGCGCGAGGGTTAGGGGGAGAGAAGGAGGCAGCAGTTGCGGGAGGTAGAGTGGTTGCGGGAGGCGAAGGATGCGGAGAAAGAGAAGAGGAGGAGCGTGGCCCACGCGTCGACCCGACTTTTTTTATGAGAAGTAGAAGAACTACCTACATGCAGATCTAGATGGCTGGTTTTTTATCAGACGGTTAAAAAGAGAAGAGAGAGAATGGACCGACAACCACTAACTCACATTTTTATAATAGTAAAGATACACACACTATTATATAAAGAGGAGTTGGTGGTCGTCGGTGCATTCTCCCTTCTTTTCTAATTATGGCTTGTGACTTATGGCTTATACTACAATAACTAGCTTTTAAATTGTGCATTTTTTAAAACGGGGTCAATAGGACGACTGAAGTAAAAAGTGTACTGAGTTCAGCTGTACCAGCCAAAATCACATTTAACTATATTTTCTTTGCGTACTACCTCCCATGAATAGCTAGAATTTAAAATTTTACGAATAGCTAGTATTTAAAAATTTAAGCTATAAATTATTAAAAAACCCCACTTATATGTGGTGTGTATGCATGCGTAGAATTTTTGGGCCTGGCAGATTTGGTCTCCAGTCTTCAATAGAATTGTTGTGCTGGATTCAGAGTTCATGACTTCCCCAAATCCGTACTGGCTTGACTTATGTTACCGTAGAAAATAAGCCAATCTGGATTGGAACTTGTTCTTCTGTCACTCTTGACTCGTTTCTAATACAGTCCCAATCCTGACGTAGTACAGTCCGAAAATTCGATGCGTTTGAAGTACAGTCCCAAAATTCAATGCTTGGCCGGCCGGCCGGGTTGCCTGTTGCCAGGTTCAGTCTACATAACAATGACTTGGATGTTCCCCAAAGCTGGTCATCTTTTTCAAAGCAACGAGACAGATCTGGTAGGACTAACCTATTGAGGTACTTAATAACGTGACTTATTATAGACACTTCTAACCATGAATCATCTATGATAATTTTTTATCACAGACGATTCTTAACAAGAATTATCTGTGATAATTATGTATCACAGACAGTTCTATCTATTGCCACTAACATAGACGGTCACACATATAAAACCATCTGTCATAATTACAACACTAATAGATTAAGGAACCGTTTGTGATAAGATGTTCAGTGTGGCATTATCTCAAGTAGTGTTACTTGGTTTTTGAGAGTTTGGAGGTGATGTTCAAAACTAATAAGGTTACATTTGGAATGCATAATTTTGACGGGAATTTTGGATCATTGATTGTTTCAATTGAGACCCAGTACTAACTCGTTGTTAGTGCATTTTCCTACAATTGTCTAAATTTTACTTTTAATATATTCATAGTTATTTAATTATGTTTTGTATGCTTTCCTAAATTTTTGTGTCAAATCAATGTTGAGCTTTCGTGCTATACATCAGCGTGTTTCATTCATATAGGTAATGACAATTGATTGGTATGACCTGTTAAAACAGTTTTTTTAAGAAAAAATTGATCATATACCCTCCATTTAGATGGAAATTGAGGATTTACCCTCCTGGCCCACGTGTCAGTGACTTATGATGACCCCACGTGTCATTGAGATGTGGAGGGTAAATCCTCAATTTCCCAACTAAAGGGAGGGTATATGATCCAATCTCCCTGTAATACAATCAGATCATACATACCCTTATTAAATAGTAGATTATAGCCACTTACTTATTTTTCTAATATTAAAGACAAATATGTAGTAAAAATTTTAAAATAATTATATATTTGATCTCTACAATAGACTTGTGATGTGGAACAATATTTTCTAAGAATAAGAACTTATATTACGAGACGGATAGAGTAAATATGATACTACTATGACGATATGTGGAAATATGGCTCCCTCCTTTTTATTTATGTTTGTGGCTTATGACTTATACTACAATAACTAGCTTTTAAATTATGCATTTTTTTAAGACGGGTTCAACAGGGTGATTGTAGAAAAACGTGTACTGAGTTCAGCTGTATCGGTTAAAATCACATTTAACTATTTTTTTAGTACTGTCTCTCACGAATAGTTAGAATTTACAAATTTTAGCCATAAATCATTAAAAAAACCACTTATATGTGGGTCTCCAGTCTTCAATACAATTATTGTGCTGGATTCATTAGTTCGTGACTTCCCGAAATCCGTGCTGGCTTGACTTACGTTACCGTAGAAAATAAGCCAATCTGGATTGGAACTTGTTCTTCTCTCACTCTGACTCGTTTCTAAGGGCGTCTCTAACAGCTGGCTATTTAGTTAGCTAGATCTGATGTGGTAAGGAAAAAGTAGGAGAGAGAGTAGTCACTAGCGACGAGCAAATAGCTGATCTATTTCACGTAGTCCAAGAACATGAGAGAGAAGCATGTGGGTCCAACAGTATAAAATAGTCTTTGCTTTTGTCTCTCACCTCCACGTCAGCTGACTATATAGCTAGTACTAGCTATTACCATTGCGGACGCCCTAAGGGCGTCTCCAACAGCTGGCTATTTAGTTAGCTAGATCTGATGTGGCAAGGAAAAAGTAGGAGAGAGAGTAATCACTAGCGACGAGCAAATAGCTGATCTATTTCACGTAGTCCAAGAACATGAGAGAGGAGCATATGGATCCAACAGTATAAAATAGTCTTTGCTTTTGTCTCTCACCTCCACGTCAGCTGACTATACAGCCCCAATCCTGACGTAGTACAATCCGACAATCCGATGCGTTTGAAGTACAGTCCCAAAATTCAATGCTTGGCCGGCCGGCCGGGTTGCCTATTGCCAGAGGCCAATTCAGTCTACATAACAATGACTTGGATGTTCGACAGCCTTTGGTTTTTAGTTACGCAAATATCTTCCCCTTTATATCTCTGTTTACATAAATCTGAACAAATAGTTGATTTAAACTACTACTTCAATCATCAAACAATAACAAGAAATCTCATGAGGTTTATATACACCACACACACGGCTGTGTTACTCTAGGCCTGTGTGCACTGTGCTCGCCGGAAAGTTACTGTTATGCATGAGTGAAGTTAGTGTCAAATACATATAAAGTTACTGCAAGTTGTGTAGCGTTACTGATAGTAACTCTACATATGTTTAAAAATAACTTCACTCGCACACGGCAGAAATTTTCCGATGGTGCGCATGCTAAATCGATCTAAGCCTAAACATTAACATTAGGTTTAACCCTAGGTCAAAAACATGAACACCTAGTGTAGATCTTTAGAGCGGAAGCGTAATCGACTTACCCGAACTCGAAGATGCCATGGGGTCTGTGCTCGGTTCTGTTGATGTAGAGGTGGTCGACAGCGTTGAAGCCGAGGTCACCGGGCCTACGGTTGTCGCCGTGTACAGGGACGGAGAGGTCCGGCCTTCGCTCATCGTAACGCGCTGAGAGATCGGATCTGTGCGGGCTTTTCGAGGTGTGAACAATGTGCGTGTCTCAAACCCTGCCGAAACCCTAAGTTTTTATATGCGCTAGGTGACCGGGACCGAAATCAATATCGGTTGGTAACGCCCCCGATCAGGGCGCGCGAGTGGAGGCGTGCCTCCAGGGGCGGATACAGTAGTTCATGGGTGTTCAGCAGAACACCCAAATTTTTTGACAAAAAATCTAGTATATACAAGATATAATACATATGTATATATTTAGTTGGGCCAAAATAGCTATATTTGTAACCATGAATCAGCCCACAGACGCCTGGGCCTTGCCCATTTTTTCACGTGTCCGGCCGCGATCGGCCCATCGGCCACCCCCCAAACCCCACCCCCACCCCCCGTCCCGTCCCATTTGCGAATCCGCGCGACCGGCCGCCTCCGCCTTCATAGACTACATTAAAAACCTTCATCGTCCAATAAAAAAACTGAAATCAAATTTCTCCTAATGGAAGGAACATAGACTACATTATTAAAACAAAGCATGAAGCCGCTATCTAAAACTAATGAAACAGATCCAACTGATTCTACTTCGGCTTCCTTTCCATCCGCGACTCTAAGACTTCGCTCCCCCTTTCTTAGTGTTTTCGCGGTAAGGAATCCCTGTAAAGAGTTGGTAACGTGCACAGTTTCACCTGAGTCAATCCACCTGCATGAATTAAGAGAGAAATCAGCATAAAGAGTTTCATCAATGAACGTTATTGTATCATTACCCCTTTTGGCAAACCACTTTAGAAAACCAACACAATCGTTTTGAAAATGCCCTGGCTGCTTACAGAAGTGACATTCCCCCTTTAGGTGCTCCAGTGGAAGCATCATGAGGCTTAGGTGCATTGTGCACTTTAGGCCCGACTTATCTGAATTAGGGGAGAACTGCAACTTTTTCTTAGATTTGAAGTCCCCTTGGAACTTCCTTTTGTTAAAGCCACCAACTTGAAGAGCAAAATCCTTCTTTTCCGTCCTTATTCTCTCTTCCTCCTGGACACATATGACGATTAAATCGCTCATGCTCCATTTTTCTTTCTGAGTATTGTAATTAATCTTAAATGTCGTGTACTCAGAAGGAAGAGAAGTCATAATAAAATGGACTACAAAACCATCAGATATCTCCATGTCCATGCCTTGAGCTTTTCTGCCATATCGGTCATCATCATGATATGTTCTCTTATGCTGCTGGACCCATCATACTTAGTGGTTAAGAGCCTCTGAATCAAAGTACTGGCATAAACTTTAGTGGAGCCTTTGAATTTCTCCTCTATTGAAGCTAAATACTCCTCAGCATTTTCGGAATCGGGGATTGCTTCCCTAATCCCGATTGAAATAGAGGTCTTCATAATCATTAGTGATAAGCGGTTAGACTGTTCCCATTTTTCAGCATTAGCTTCATAAATTTTCTTTTTTTCATCATAATTTTTCACACCTTCGGTGGGGGGAACAGGAACAACTACCCTCAAAGCATAATCAAGGTCCAAAACTCCAAGGACAACATGAATTCTTTCTTTCCATGTGGGAAAATTGCTCCCCGTGAGCTGCTCAATGTTATCAATTGTGGCGGCAACGTTTGATGCATTAATTGCTGAATATCAAAATCCAGGGCAAAAATTAGAAATATCATAAAGATATATATTGCATGCAATTAACCCTATGCTGGTCTGATTAATAACATGCAAAATTACAGTTCTAGTTCATATCACCGTTGGGCAGAAAATGAAAAAGAACTTAACAATTTTATATGGCGACACATGATTACAAACAACGTTGGTCAGAATGTAATCATATGCATACATAATGCCAAACTAAGACATAAAAATCTCCAATTAAAATATCTCATTGGTTCAATTTTAATCGGAGACAAGACATAACAATATGGTAATGATACATCATAATTTGGGCCACTGAAAATAATTAAAAACAGTGCATAAAGGGAGGTGTTGTGGTTACAGACCAAACAGAGAGAGAGATGGTAGTGGAGAGGTGGGAGTGTTCTGCCTCAGCCTCCCCCTCATCCTGATATATATATTCACATGGAGTATGCTTTTACAGTTATGCCCTTACTTCCGTACCTCCCCATTAGGGGCACTTATGTCGTTACACATGTTACTCTGGTTCTTATAACCTCCTAACAGGCATGCTGGGCTTAGGTGGGGGCCACCCCTACGACAGGAGCCTCTCATGGTGAAGGGCTTCACAGGGCCGAAGCCATGTCGCCGAGTCCTTTGGCCCCCTCTGTCCCCTGCGGCCTGTGAATTTCTCCAAGCTTGTGGCTGGGGAGCCCGAGGTCTGGGATGGAAGGTGCCTTGTTGCACCAGACACGCGCGCGCTCCGTCCCCTATCCTTCGAACGGGTGGCAGCGGAGGCTGGCGCCTAAGTCGAAACCGAGGCGCGCGCGCTCCGTCCCCTACCCTTCGAACGGGTGGCAGCGGAGGCTGGCGCCTAAGTCGAAGCCGAGGCGCGCGCGCTCTGTCCCCTACCCTTCGAACGGGTGGCAGCGGAGGCTGGCGCGTAGCTCGAAGTAGACGCGCGCGCTCCGTCTCCTACCCTTCGAACGGGTGGCAGCGGAGGCTGGCGCCTAGTCGAAGTAGACGCGCGCTCCGTCCTCTACCCTTCGAACGGGTGGCAGCGGAGGCTGGCGTCTAAGTCGAAGCCGAGACGCGCGCGCTCCGTCCCCTACCCTTCGAACGGGTGGCAGCGGAGGCTGGCGCCCAGTCGAAGTAGACGCGCGCTCCGTCCCCTACCCTTCGAACGGGTGGCAGCGGAGGCTGGCGTCTAAGTCGAAGCCGAGACGCGCGCACTCCGTCCCCTACCCTTCGAACGGGTGGCAACGGAGGCTGGCGCCTAGCTCGAAGTAGACGCGCGTGCGCTCCGTCCCCTACCCTTCAAACGGGTGGCAGCGGAGGCTGGCGCCTAGTCGAAGTACACGCGCGCTCCGTCCCCTACCCTTCGAACGGGTGGCAGCGGAGGCTAGCGCCTAAGTCAAAGCCGAGGCGCGCGCGCTCCGTCCCCTACCCTTCGAACGGGTGGCAGCGGAGGCTGGCGCCTAGCTCGAAGTAGACGCACGCGCACTCCGTCCCCTACCCTTCGAACGGGTAGCAGCGGAGGCTGGCGCCTAGTCGAAGTAGACGCGCGCTCCGTCCCCTACCCTTCGAACGGGTGGCAGCGGAGGCTGGCGCCTAAGTCGAAGCCGAGGCGCGCGCGCTCCGTCCCCTACCCTTCGAACGGGTGGCAGCGGAGGCTGGCTCCTAGTCGAAGTAGACGCGCGCGCGCTCCGTCCCCTACCCGTCGAACGGGTGGCGGCGGAGGCTGGCGCCTAGTCAAAGTAGACGCGCGCGCGCGCTCCGTTTCCGCGCTAAAATTGGAGCTTGGCACCGATATTGTTGCGCTTCGGAGCTGTTGTGACCTTGCAGTCCGGTAGTGCGCTTTTATGGCGGCTGGAATCACGCCGACGCCTGGCCTGGCATAATTCAGGCTGTCGCATCGTGCAGTCTGCTATTCTGGAGGTGGGACACGTGGAGACTCACGACTGGTGCGTCGTGGGATGTGAGCAGTTGCGTGACCGCGGCCGTTCGCCTCTTCCCCAGAGAAGTTGGACGCGTGTTGAAGGCGTGTAGGCGTTGTGTGCTGCCTGGTCACCTACCAGGCACAACCCTCTAGACCCCGATGGTTCTTCTTTCCAAATCTTGGGCAGCCGAATCGCTGCGAGTTTGATCTGTCTGTGCTTCGAGCCATATGAGAGGCGAGCGGCCTTTATAAGGTGCTAGTGTTGAGGTGGAGGCACCCTTTCTTGCTTTGCTTTTTGATCTGCCGCTTTGCTTCCGCCCGTGCTAATTGTAACGCCAGTTGCTGCTTTCCCTACTTCTTCCTCCCTGGTCGCGAAGAGCGATGGCTAGCCATGACGACGCCACCTACCATCCCCGCAGTGGCTCCTTGCCTAGCCAGGGCGAGGTGTCCCATGCTTCCAGGGAGTACAAGCTGGTGCCGCGGGGGAGCTCGCGCGCGCCAACAAGTGGTGGGACGCCATGGAGCACTCGGGAGGCTGCTGTTCCCGTGTGCTGGGGAAGAGCCGCATGACCGAAGGGACGCTGCAGCGACTCGTGGATGAGAGGAAGATCGTGGATCGCGATGGGGCTCGCCTACCCCGTCGGGACGAGACGGAGCCGAAGCCCCGGGCAATGGAGGCGATTGTTTTTGTTGCGTTCTTCGACGCCAGCCTTCGAATGCCCTCCACGTTGTTCGTGGGCGAAGTCCTGCGGGCCTACAAGTTGGAGCTAGCCCAATTGACGCCCCACGCAATACTCCGCCTAGCTGTCTTCACGTGGGCGATGCGGACAGAGGGGTGGCGTCCCAACGCGAGCTTATTCGCCACACTGCACGACGCACACTGTCGACCCATAAAAGTTGACGGGGCGGTGTCCAACTTCGGCGGTGTGGACTTCGTGCTCCGGGCGTCGTGCGCGACGTTGTTCCCCGCGCCAGCCTCGCCGGGGCAATGGGAGTCCGGCTGGACTCGGCAGTGGTTCTACTACACCGTGACCGACAAGAGCGGAATGCAATGCCGAGGTGGGCCGATCTCGTTTAATAGTACGCCGAGTCTGAAGGCGGAGATTGACGACACGCAAAAGCTACAGAGTCTTGTTGGTGTCGCCCGTCGAATGAGCCTGCGCGACCTAGCCGAGGAGTTCACAATGTATGGGGCGGCGCCACTCTCCTCCCGGGGGAAGTATGTTGGACAGAACGGCCCCCGCGAGGACGGGTTCAGCCCATCCGTATCTCGCCTGCTTCCGCCCTCCGCTCCTCGTAAGTCGCCCAGCACGTTTGACGCGTGCTATTGTATCTGTTTGGTCTCCGCTTGACTGACGTGATCTCCTGCGCAGTGGCTCGCCTAGAAGATGCGGAGTGCGCGGTTGCGGCGCTCCTCGGCCCGTCGCGCACAGGAAGGCTCTTCAAGGAGCGGGCATAAGCCTCGGCGCCGCCAGCGCAGGTCACAGGCGGCCCATCATGTCCTCGACACCGAGAGCACCCGCCAAGGACCCGACCCCGCCTCATGGAGGGGAGACCGGAGATCGGAAGGCGGACCCGATTACGGCGGCCAACCCCACGCAGAACAAGAGCTCCTACACTATGGCAAGTGGTGCGAGGTACACGACTACGGTGATCATTACACAAGGGCATGCACCACAGTTATGGAGCTGCGGAGGGTGATGGCCGGGTCTCGGGCTCTGCCTCCTCGGCCCCTCGCTGGAGCCCACGGGGGGCACCCAAGGTGTAGCCCCATACGAGCCACCGCAACGGAGGGCGCGCAGCATCGCACCGTCAGCGTCATCACCGGAGGCTCCTCCTCAAAAGCCCCGGGGGAGCAGCCGCAACTGTGGATGCCGCCCCGCAACATCACCTTCGACTTGAACGACGCCAGGGGTGTGGAGTACCCTCACCAAGACCCTCTAGTCATCCAGGCCCACATAGCACGCTGTGACGTCAGGCGCGTCCTTGTCGACGGGGGAAGCTCCGCGAATATCTTGTTCACAGAGGCCCTCGACCGTATGGGGATCCCCCGAAGCCGGCTAGAGCAGCCAGGAGCTCCACTTCAAGGCTTCGGGGGTCAACCGCTGCAGGCCTTGGGGCACGTGTCCCTTCCGGTCACTTTCCGTCAGGAGGGCAACAAGGGTAACATCCGGACCGAGCATGTCATCTTCGACGTCGTAGATATCCCACATCCCTACAACGCCATACTGGGTCGACCCGCCATCAACTCTTTCGAGGCGATCCCACACTACGCGTTTTTGTGCGTGAAGCTCCCGGGCCCAGAGGGTGTTATCACCGTCTTCGGCGATCAGGACCTGGCCAGACGTGCCGAGGTCGGCAGCCGCGTTCCGCATCGCCCGGTGCATGCCCTCTCTGGCACGCTCGGCGATGGGCCCTCCGCCCCCGGGTGGACGCCCAAGCCTCGGCCCGAGGGCGGAGTCAAGAAGGTGCCGCTCCAGGCGGAGGGGCAGTTTGTGTCCATTGGCGAGGGGCTGCCGCCGGGGGTCGAACGGGATCTACTCCGAGTGCTTCAAAACAATGTTGACATTTTTGCATGGTCCCCGGAGGACATCAAGGGCGTAGACCGAGCAGTAATCGAGCATCGCTTGGCGGTCCGCCCCGACGCCAAGCCGGTCAAGCAAAGGCTTCGGCGTATGTCGATGGATTGGCAACAGGCGGCCAAAACAGAGGTGGCGAAGCTTCTTCGCGCTGGGGTCATCCGCGAGGTCCACCATCCAGAGTGGCTCGCTAACCCGGTGCTAGTCAAAAAGGCCAGCGGGGCCTGGCGTATGTGCATCGACTTCACGGCACTCAACAAGGCGTGCCCGAAGGACAATTACCCCTTGCCGCGCATCGACCAGCTGGTCGACGCCACTGCTGGGTGCGAACTCATGAGTTTCCTGGACGCCTATTCCGGCTACCACCAGGTATACATGGCCGAAGACGACGAGGAGAAGACCAGTTTCATCACACCACTTGGGACGTTCTGCTTCGTCAGAATGCCCTTTGGCTTGAAGAATGCAGGCGCAACCTTCACCCGCCTCGTCGCTATTGCCCTGGCCGCCCAGCTCGGGAGGAACGTCGAAGCTTACGTCGATGACGTGGTGGTCAAAACTCGGCAGCTTGCTCTGCATGGCCGGGACCTCCAGGAGACCTTCGACAACCTCCGGAAGGCGGGCATCAAGCTCAACCTCGACAAATGTGTCTTCGGGGTGCAGGCGGGCAAACTCCTAGGTTTCCTCGTGTCCGGACGGGGCATCCAGGCGAACCCCGACAAAGTAGACGCCATCCTCGGTATGGAGCCGCCCAAGACAACGAGGGAGGTCCAGAGGCTGGCGGGCCGCATGGCAGCACTAAGCCGCTTCCTATCCAGGGCGGCGGAGCGGGGCTTGCCATTCTTCAAGATGCTCCGCGGGTGCGATGGATTTCGTTGGGACGAATATTGCGCGAAGGCCTTCAACGAGCTCAAGGAGCACCTGGCCAGCCTCCCCCACGCTGGTCGCCCCAGCACCAGAGGCTCCCCTCCTGCTCTATCTGGCCGCGTCAGCGCCGTTCTCATCTTAGAGGAAGGCGCCATGCAGCGGCCCGTCTACTTTGTCTCCGAAGCCCTCCAAGGCGCCAAGACAAGATACACGGAGCTTGAGAAGCTCGCCTACGCGCTGGTCCTGGCCTCCAGGAAGCTTCGGCATTATTTTCTGGCCCACCCAATCACAGTGCCTTCCTCATTCCCCCTGGCAGAGATGCTACACAACAAGGAGTCCACAGGGCGCATCGGTAAATGGGCCGCCGAGCTCGCTCCCTTCTCCTTGACGTATGCTTCGCGAACGGCAATCAAATCCCAGTCCTTGCGGATTTTCTCGCCGAATGGACCCCACCGGCCCAACCCGTCCAAACGCATGATGACCCCGTCTGGACGCTCACAATCGACGGAGCTTACAGCGTCGCCGGCGCGGGCGTAGGTGCGGTGATCGTCACGCCCGAAGGACAGCGTTTACTATACTCGGCGCGCCTTGCCTTCCCCGCCACCAACAACACGGCTGAATACGAGTTACTGCTCTTTGGCCTGGCGAAGCTCAAGGTAATCGGCGCGAGACGGGCGCTAGTCCGCACCGACTCGCACTTGGTGGCTGGCCATGTGGACAAGTCATATCAAGCCAAGGACCCTGAGTTGGCCAAGTACCTCGCGGCGGTGAGGGCGAGGGAAAGGCACTTTTTGGGCATCACCGTCAAGGCCATCCCCCGCGCGGAGAACGAGCAGGCCGACGCCCTCGCTAAGGCGGCCAGCCAGCAACTGCCCCCCCTGAGGGGGCGTTTTACGAGATATTAGTGCAGCCGGCCATCGCGCAGGACAACCGGGACGCGGCACTCGTCCACCACATTGACCGGCCAGGTGATTGGCGAGAGCCCATCTTCAATTTCTTGCAAGGCATCGCCGAGCCGGAGGACCCCGCCGAGCTTCGGCGCTTGCAGCACCGCGCAAGGTCCTTCCAGGTGTTCAAAGAGATACTCTACAAGAGAGGGGTTTGCGCACCGCTCCTGCGCTGCCTCTCGACTGAGGGGGGAAGAGAGCTCCTGGCGGAGATCCACGCGGGCGTGTGCAGATCCCACCTGGCACCGAGGTCATTAGTCGGCAAGGCGTTCAGGCAAGGCTTCTACTGGCCAACTGCCATCACCGACGCCCAGGACCTCGTCCGTCGGTGCCAAGGGTGCCAGTGGATGGCGCGCATCATCCGCAGGCCCCCGACGAGCCTCAACCCCATTCCCCCGGTGTGGCCACTGGCACGCTGGGGCCTCGACATAGTAGGACCACTTGCCCGAGCTCCAGGGGACCTCCGGTTCGTGGTAGTCGCGCTGGAGTATTTCTCCAGATGGCCGGAAGCGGTCGCCCTGGCCAAAGTAACTTCTGCGGCCATACAGCGCTTCCTCTGGCAAAACATCATATGTCGCTTCGGCGTGTCCCGGGAGCTCACGGTTGACAATGGCCTGCAGTTCGACGCCACCCTCTTCAAAGACTATTGTGACAGCATGGGCATCACCTTCCGATTCGCCTCGGTAGGGCATCCCCAGTCCAACGGGGCGGTCGAACGGGCGAATGGCGCCATCTCCGCTGCCATCAAAAAGCGCCTAGTCGGATTGCCGAAGGGCAAGTGGCCAAGCGAGCTTTACAGCGTTCTTTGGTCGCTTCGCACAACGGTAACGCGCCCGACGGGATTCACGCCGTTCAAGCTCCTTTTCGGTGACGAAGCGGTGACGCCCGAGGAAATCAAGGCCGGCTCGCGGAGGGTCCTCGTCCAAGCACCCGAAGAGGAGCGCCGCGTGTCCTTGGACCTCCTCGACGGGATACGGGCAGATGCAGCCCACCATGTCGAGAAGTATGCGCGGCAGACAATGCGTACTCGGGACCGCTCTATATGCCCGCGGGGGTTCAAGCCTGGGGATCTCGTTCTCCGAGTGGCGCTCCAGGCGGAGACCGCTGGCAAGCTGGAGTCCAAATGGGAAGGCCCGTACATCATGATGGAGGCATTGCCGAAGGGGGCGTACCGCCTCGCCACGCTCGAGGGACAAGCCCTCCGGCACACATGGAACATGGACAGGTTGCCGCGATACTACGCCTAAAAGCAGGACAACAAGCGTAGAGCCACCAGCCCTTTGTCGTGCGATGCTCGCCCGCACAAACGGGAGTTCAATAAAGATTGCTGTTCCCAGAGCATTGTCTGTCCGCGCTGAGCAGAACAAAGTCTACGGACTTTAAATAAGACGTAGCGTCGAGGTCCGCCTCCGCACGTGCGAGTCTCCGGACTATAAAGGAAGTCGTAGCGTCGAGGTCCGCCTCCGCACGCACCAGTCTACGGACTTTAAATAAGACGTAGCGTCGAGGTCCGCCTCCGCACGCACCAGTCTACGGACTTTAAATAAGACGTAGCGTCGAGGTCCGCCTCCGCACGCGCGAGTCTCTGGACTATAAAGGAAGTCGTAGCGTCGAGGTCCGCCTCCGCACGCACCAGTCTACGGACTTTAAATAAGATGTAGCGTCGAGGTCCGCCTCCGCACGCACCAGTCTACGGACTTTAAATAAGACGTAGCGTCGAGGTCCGCCTCCGCACGCGCGAGTCTCTGGACTATAAAGGAAGTCGTAGCGTCGAGGTCCGCCTCCGCACGCACCAGTCTACGGACTTTAAATAAGACGTAGCGTCGAGGTCCGCCTCCGCACGCGCGAGTCTACGGACTTTAAATAAGACGTAGCGTCGAGGTCCGCCTCCGCACGCGCGAGTCTGTGGACTATAAAGGAAGTCGTAGCGTCGAGGTCCGCCTCCGCACGCACCAGTTTACGGACTTTAAATAAGACGTAGCGTCGAGGTCCGCCTCCGCACGCGCGAGTCTTCGGACTATAAAGGAAGTCGTAGCGTCGAGGTCCGCCTCCGCACGCACCAGTCTACGGACTTTAAATAAGACGTAGCGTCGAGGTCCGCCTCCGCACGCACCAGTCTACGGACTTTAAATAAGACGTAGCGTCGAGGTCCGCCTCCGCACGCACCAGTCCCAACGAAATCTACGTTGAAGGCCATGACCAGCGTTGGCGGCTTAGCGCTGCCATGCGGCCCGCCAGCCTCTGGACCTTCCTCGTTGTCTTGGGCGGCTCCATACCGAGGATGGCGTCTACTTTGTTGGGGTTCGCCTGGATGCCCCGTCCGGACACGAGGAAACCTAGGAGTTTGCCCGCCTGCACCCCGAAGACACATTTGTTGGGGTTGAGCTTGATGCCCGCCTTCCGGAGGTTGTCGAAGGTCTCCTGGAGGTCCCGGCCATGCAGAGTAAGCTGCCGAGTTTTGACCACCATGTCATCGACGTAAGCTTCGACGTTCCTCCCGAGCTGGGCGGCCAGGGCAATAGCGACGAGGCGGGTGAAGGTAGCGCCTGCGTTCTTCAAGCCAAAGGGCATTCTGACGAAGCAGAACGTCCCAAGTGGTGTGATGAAACTGGTCTTCTCCTCGTCGTCTTCGGCCATGTATACCTGGTGGTAGCCGGAATAGGCGTCCAGGAAACTCATGAGTTCGCACCCAGCAGTGGCGTCGACCAGCTGGTCGATGCGCGGCAAGGGGTAATTGTCCTTCGGGCACGCCTTGTTGAGTGTCGTGAAGTCGATGCACATACGCCAGGCCCCGCTGGCCTTTTTGACTAGCACCGGGTTAGCGAGCCACTCTGGATGGTGGACCTCGCGGATGACCCCGGCGCGAAGAAGCTTCGCCACCTCTGTTTTGGCCGCCGGTTGCCGATCCATCGACATACGCCGAAGCCTTTGCTTGACCGGCTTGGCGTCGGGACGGACCGCCAAGCGATGCTCGATTACTGCTCGGTCTACGCCCTTGATGTCCTCCGGGGACCATGCGAAAATATCGACGTTGTTCTGAAGCACTCGGAGCAGATCCCGTTCGACCCCCGGCGGGAGCCCCTCGCCGATGGACACAAACTGCCCCTCCGCCTGGAGCGGCACCTTCTTGACTCCGCCCTCGGGCCGAGGCTTGGGCGTCCACCCGGCGGCGGAGGGCCCATCGCCGAGCGTGCTAGAGAGGGCATGCACCGGGCGATGCGGAACGCGGTGGCTACCCCTTGGGTGCCCCCCGTGCTCTCCAGCGAGGGGCCTAGGAGGCACATCCCGAGACCCGGCCATCACCCTCCGCAGCTCCATAACTGCGGTGCATGCCCTTGTGTAATGATCACCGTAGCCGTGTACCTCGCACCACTTGCCATAGTGTAGGAGCTCTTGTTCTGCGTGGGGTTGGCCGCCGTAATCGGGTCCGCCTTCCGATCTCCGGTCTCCCCTCCATGAGGCGGGGTCGGGTCCTTGGCGGGTGCTCTCGGTGTCGAGGACATGATGGGCCGCCTGTGACCTGCGCTGGCGGCGCCGAGGCTTATGCCCGCTCCTTGAAGATCCTTCCTGTACGCCGGTATCGCTGCCTCGGGGAGGGCCTCCCCGGGGCTCTCGGCTGCGGCCCTGCTTCGGGTAGGGACCACCCGCCCCCCCTTCGCACGGGGGGCGCTCCTCATGGGCGAGGCCGAGGGCGGTAATGCTGCGTCTTCGCGCATCTTCCTCCGCCCGCGCATACTCGTCCATTTTGTCGAAGAGCTTGGCGACTGTCTTGATTGGCCTCCGCGCGTTGTACTCGGCCATCGGGCCCGGACGAAGGCCCTGTATGGCTGCATTAACGATGGTGGTTTCATTAACGTCTTTTACTTGGCATCGAATCTTGGCGAAGCGCTTGAAGTAGTCCCGGAGCTTCTCCGAGGGTCTTTGCTTCACGGCGAAGAGTTGGTCCGCATCGACTCGCTCAACATAGTGTCCTTGGAAGTTGTTGTGAAGGCGGTCGCGGAGCTGCTCCCACGCGTAGATGGAGCCCGGTTCTATGGTAAAAAACCAAGAGATCGCCACTCCTTGCAGCGCGAGGGGGAGTCCCTTCGCTTTCGTGGTGTCGTCTCCGCCCGCAGCCTCGATCGCGGTTTCGTACACGCGCACGAACTCGTGAGGATCCGTGTCACCTTTGTACGGGTCGGTGACGCTAGGGAACTTGAAGTCTTCGGGCCACGCCGCCTGCTGCAGCCCCGCCGAAAGCGGGGACTCCGGATCTACGCGTCTCAGCGGTACACGGCTAGACGCGGGGGCTTCGCGGCTGTTCGTCCTCTCCGGCGTGGGCTCGGGCGCGATTACTGGCGCGGCCTGCTGGCTCCGAACCTCTTGTATATCTCGGACGGCTCCGCGAAGGTCCCCTAGTTCTCGCTGGAACGCGTTGAGGGCTGCTAGTAGGGCGCCTTCCACCGCAGGTGCTGTTGGGGCCGCCGGAACACCCAGCGGACGGGTCAGTGCAGGGACCCTCGCCTCACGATCTCCGGATCCGCCGGATGCTTTGTTGCGGCTACCCCCGGCCGTCGGATCCGCGCTGCCGGCGAGGGCGGCGGGGGCTGTCGTTGCAGTGCCAGCGATGGGGTTGGATGTCGTTGTAGCGGCGCTGGCGGGGTCAGTCGTTGTAGCGCGGGCGTCGACGCCCGCGACCCCTGCGCCTACGCCGCCGCCAGCTCCTTCGGCGGCCGATGCCGAAGCCCTGGTATTCACGCGCCGCTCCGACCCAGCCGTCTTCTTTCCCTTCGCCGCCGCTGACGAAGCTTTTTTCGGTGCCATCCTTCTTCTTCGGTCTTCAGGCTTGTCCTCGTCCTCCCCACGGACGGCGCCAACTGTTGTGGTTACAGACCAAACAGAGAGAGAGAGAGAGATGGTAGTGGAGAGGTGGGAGTGTTCTGCCTCAGCCTCCCCCTCATCCTGATATATATATTCACATGGAGTATGCTTTTACAGTTATGCCCTTACTTCCGTACCTCCCCATTAGGGGCACTTATGTCGTTACACATGTTACTCTGGTTCTTATAACCTCCTAACAGGCCTGCTGGGCATAGGTGGGGGCCACCCCTACGACAGAAGGCTTAAAACATAAGAAAATGCACTGAAAAGAAAAGAAAAAACATCATTTCAGTCGGCCCCAAAAGAAAACCAGCCCAAAAGCATCCGGACGGCCCACAAATTACATGGCCCAAAAATCTCCCGCATGGGCAAAAAATCCCGCACGGGGCCTAAAAACCAAGCGCGCAGCCCATCAGGAAAAAATGCACACGCACGCGTGGCCTAAAAGAGCTCGTACGGCCCAAATGGCCAGCACGGCCCGGAAACCGCACGGCTCAGCATAACGAGCACGCGGTCCACAACGCCAGCGCGGCCCATAAACGCGCGCGTGGCCAAAAATTTCCCGCGCGGCCCACAACACTGGCGCGACCCACCTCACGCGCGCTTGGTCCAATTCACGCCCGCGCCGTCCGATCTCATCAGACGGCTCACGCGCGCGGCCGGCCCAACTGACCGCTTGATTTTGATCGGAGGGCTGATAATGCGCCGCCGAGTCATAAGGCGTCGAAAACCTAACCCTAATTTCATTTCCACCGGCTCCTCCTGAAAAACACGGAGCGGGCGGCGTTAGCGTCGGCGGCATGCGCGCGAAAAGGAGTGGCGCGGCGGGGCGCAAGGCGGCAGCCGCGGCGGCCCTCGTGTGGGGAGTGGCATCAACGCCCTTGCGGAGCGGCAGTGCGTGGCGACATCGGTGGTGGCCCCCGCAGCCCTCCTCGCCGGCGCGCGCGTGCGACCAAGGTTGCGCGCGCGGCCGTCGAGTGGGGCCACGGCGGCGCCCATTACTGGAGGTTGGCCGGAGATCTAAAAAAGTGAGTTTTCTGCTGCCAATCTAAATTCTATTCAGTTGATTTGGGTTTTTAGGGTTCGGGTGGGCTGATTTTGGGGATTTCTTTAGGGTTTCGCAAAAGAAAATCGTAAATCCCCTCCTTCTAATTGCTAAACCGAGCACTAAAATTTAGATCCGAGTTCGGTTAGGGTCAACTAGGGTTCATGATGCGGCTAGGGTGGCTCTGATACCAAATGCTAAATCGATCTAAGCCTAAACATTAACATTAGGTTTAACCCTAGGTCAAAAACATGAACACCTAGTGTAGATCTTTAGAGCGGAAGCGTAATCGACTTACCCGAACTCGAAGATGCCATGGGGTCTGTGCTCGGTTCTGTTGATGTAGAGGTGGTCGATGACGTTGAAGTCGAGGTCGCCAGGCCTGTGGTTGTCGCCGTGTACAGGGACGGAGAGGTCCGGCCTTCGCTCACCGTAGCGCGCTGAGAGATCGGATCTATGCGGGCTTTTCGAGGTTTGAAGAACGTGCGTGTCTCAAACCCTGCCGAAACCCTAAGTTTTTATATGCGCTAGGTGACCGGGACCGAAACCAATATCGGTTGGTAGCGCCCCCGATCAGGGCGCGCGAGTGGAGGCGTGCCTCCCTAAAATCTCGGTACTGTTAGCCGAGATCAACCCAATAGCGCATTATGCACCTGTGCGCAAAATAGTGCATGTGTGTGTATGGTTCTACAAGATTTCACAAGTTTTATTTGAATAAAAAGGTGCTAGCAATTAGTTCGAGAACAGTTTTCTGGACAACTATATGATATGAATATGGACCGGAATTCAAACATTTCGATTGTATATCATTATAAAATGATATTATTTTGAATCTCTAATTTTTTTTTAGTTTATAAATGTTGAACGTTCACATTATAGTCAAAGTATGATCTGTATAGGTGATCTATATTTTTTTTCTATTGTTCACTCATGGATTATTTAAGATTTTGATATTTCCCATTATTGTACAAATTAAATTAGGATTGTGGTTATACACACAAAGATATATACCAGTCCATTGGATTGTGATTCGGTACGAATCACCTGATGCACACTGCCAGACTACGACGCACGGGGAAAAACTAAAGAAGAGAATAAAAGGCCATGAGTAGGTTACAAGTTGCCTTAGCACTGGAAGTTAAAACTGCAGTGCAAGCTTCAACAATGCCCAAACACACACCCTCTCTTCTTCCCTGAGCATCGTTCATAGTCAATGTCCGCCATGAAGCATATGCCCTTACTTCTACCACTATTGTTCCTTGGCCTAGACGTGGTAGCCTTCACATATGGTAAGGACAAATTCATCTACTCTGGCTTTGCCCATGATAGCCTCACTCTCGATGGTGCAGCCATGGTGACGGCCAACGGCCTCCTTGACCTGACCAATGGCTCTGTCAGGCTCAATGGTCATGCGTTTTATCAAACTCCGTTGCGCTTCCGCAAGTTCTTGGATGGCGCGGTGCAATCCTTTTCTACATCCTTTGTATTCGGCATCCAATCTATCTACCCTAGCCAAGGCTTCACATTCTTCATTGCACCAAGCAAGAATTTTTCATCCGCAATGCCAATACAGTACTTGGGCCTCCTTAACAGCCAGAACAATGGTGACATGAATAACCACATCTTCGCAGTTGAACTCGATAGCATCAAAACCGTCGAGTTCCAAGACATCAACAACAACCACATTGGGATTGACATCAATAGTCTCATCTCCATGGAATCCTACCCCGCTGGTTTCTATGATGATACAAAAGGTACCTTTAGTAACTTGACCATGACCAGTGGTAAGGCGATGCAAGTCTGGGTAGACTACAATGGAGAGGTGGCACAGATCAATGTGACCATGGCGCCCATGGGTACGGCCAAACCCATAAAGCCTCTAGGCTCAGCCTTCTATAATCTCTCAACATTACTCACAGAGAAGGCGTATGTCGGCTTTTCATCTTCCGCCGGCAGGGACAACACCCGGCACTATATTCTTGGGTGGAGTTTTGGTATGAACAGTCCTGCTCCAAGCATTGACGTCTCCAAGCTACCAAAGATGCCACGTTTTGGCCCGAAGGCTCGGCCAAGGTACCTAGAAATCATTTTGCCAATAGCAACAGCGGCGTTCGTCCTTGCCATGGGCACCGCCATTTTTCTACTCGTGAGAAGGCATCTAAGGTATTCCGAGCTACGAGAAGAATGGGAGGTCGAGTTTGGACCACATAGATTCTCCTACAAGGATTTGTTTCATGCCACAGAAGGATTCAAGAACAAGAACCTGTTAGGCATTGGAGGATTTGGAAGGGTATACAAAGGAGTGCTTCCAGTGTCAAAGCTAGAGATAGCCTTCACATATGGTGAGGACAAATTCATCTACTCTGGCTTTGCCCATGACAGCCTCACTCTCGATGGTGCAGCCATGGTGACGGCCAACGGCCTCCTTGACCTGACCAATGGCTCTGTCAAGCTCAATGGTCATGCGTTCTATCAAACTCCATTGCGCTTCCGCAAGTCCTCGGATGGCGCGGTGCAATCTTTTTCTACATCCTTTGTATTCGGAATCCAATCTACCTACCCTAGCCAAGGCTTCACATTCTTCATTGCGCCAAGCAAGGATTTTTCATCCGCGATGCCAATACAGTTCTTGGGCCTCCTCAACAGCCAGAACAGTGGTGACAGGAATAACCGCATCTTCGCAGTTGAACTCGATAGCATAAAAAACTTCGAGTTCCACGACATCAACAACAACCACATTGGGATTGACATCAATAGCCTCATCTCCGTGGAATCCTACCCCGCTGGTTTCTATGATGATACGAAAGGTATCTTCAGTAACTTGACCATCACCAGTGGCAAGGCGATGCAAGTCTGGGTAGACTACAATGGAGAGATGGCACAGATCAATGTGACCATGGCGCCCATGGGTACGGCCAAACCCATAAAGCCTCTAGGCTCATCCTTCCATAATCTCTCAACAGTACTCACAGAGAAGGCTTATGTCGGCTTTTCGTCTTCCGCGGGCGTGGACAACACCCGGCACTATATTCTTGGGTGGAGTTTTGGTATGAACAGTCCTGCTCCAAGCATCGACGTCTCCAAGCTACCAAAGATGCCACGTTTTGGCCCGAAGGCTCGGCCAAGGTACCTAGAAATCATTTTGCCAATAGCAACAGCGGCATTCGTCCTTGCCATGGGCACCGCCATTTTTCTGCTCGTGAGAAGGCATCTAAGGTATTCCGAGCTACGAGAAGAATGGGAGGTAGAGTTTGGACCACATAGATTCTCCTACAGGGATTTGTTTCATGCCACAGAAGGATTCAAGAACAAGAACCTGTTAGGCATTGGAGGATTTGGAAGGGTATACAAAGGAGTGCTTCCGGTGTCAAAGCTAGAGATAGCTGTGAAGAGGGTGTCACATGATTCAAAGCAAGGCATGAAGGAATTCGTTGCAGAAGTTGTTAGCATAGGCCGCCTCCAAGACCGTAACCTTGTGCAACTACTTGGTTACTGTCGACGAAAAGGTGAACTACTTTTAGTATATGGTTACATGCCAAATGGAAGCCTTGACAAGTACTTGTATGGGCAAGGAAACAAGCCTGTTCTCAGTTGGGTTCAAAGGTTTCATATCATCAAAGGAATTGCATCTGGATTGCTCTACCTTCATGAGGAGTGGGAGAAAGTTGTCATCCATCGAGATATCAAGGCAAGCAATGTGCTCCTTGACGCCGATATGAATGGGCGACTTGGTGACTTTGGCCTTGCAAGGTTGTATGACCATGGCGTCGACCCACAAACAACACATGTGGTTGGCACCATAGGGTACCTAGCTCCTGAACTAGCATCTACCGGCAAGGCAACCCCTCTCACCGACGTATTTGCCTTCGGTATATTCATTCTTGAAGTCACATGTGGGCGAAGACCCACTTCGCCCATCGAGGAAGACTCGCAAGGAAACCAGCTGATGTTGGTTGACTGGGTGCTCGAGCACTGGCAAAAAGGATCACTTACCTATACAGTAGATATCAGGCTCCAAGATGACTATGATGTCGGTGAGGCAAGCATGGCACTACGGCTAGGACTGCTATGCTCACACCCATTAGCGGATGCTAGACCAAATATGCGGCAGGTCATGCAATACCTTGAAGGAGAGGTGCCCCTACCGGAGCTTATGCCACCTCACTTGAGCTTCCAGATGCTAGCGTTGATGCAGAACGAAGGGTTTGACTCATATGCCATGTCTTATCCTTCTTCAGTAGCAAACCATTCGATGGCGAACCATTGCTCATTAATGTCCGGCCTCTCTGGTGGAAGATGGTAAGCATGGTCCATGTTGTTGCTGAAATTAACTGTGTCATGATCTGTATTATTATATATTTGCATGCAAGGCTATGTAATCTATTAGCTACTCTAAAAAATTTGCTTTTATTTTGGGTGATAAGCTTGTAACTCTCTGAAATATCTATGAAGTTCCTACCTGTATTTGACAGAAATTTCGACTTCGATCTAGAAATTGTAGTTGATTGATGAGGCGGGTGTGCATCAACCGTGGCAATAGGTGCTTGAACAGAACAACTTGTAATTAGGGGTGGAAAACGGTAACGGATAATTCGTTTTATCCGATATTTGTATTTGAAAAAACGCGAATGTGGTAAGCAAAATCCGTATTTAAAAATATTCATGTTCGTATTCGAGAATATTCGTATCCGTATTTGAGAATATTCGTATTCGTATTTGAGAATATTCGTATCCGTATCCGTATTCGAAACTATTCTATTCGTATTTGATCCGTTTCTATAACCTATGAAAAATCCGTATGAATTTTGTGATTCAAAATTTGAATTTATGCGGTTTAAAATCGGTAACCGGTCAAAAATCGGTGATAAATCGGCAAAACCGCTAGAGAAATCCGTTTTATCCGGTATTCGTATCCGAGAAAATCCGTATTCCAAAATATCAGTATTCGTATTCGAGAATATTCGTATCCTTATTTGAGAATATTCGAATTCGTATTCGCATTTGTTTCAAAAATATGGATTCGTATTCGTATTTGAGACTATTCGATCCTTTTCCACCCCTACTTGTAATACAAAACATAGGGTTAAAAACTGCTGTCCCTGGTACAAACCACTCGCTGCTAGGATTTAGTCACCAAATCGATACACAAAAATTTCCAAATTGGAGAGTTCGTTGGGATCCCTTGCACTGGATTGTGCAGGTCAGTATCTCATTACCAAAGACCTGATGCTTCACGTGGATGTTTTAGTAGAAATTTTGTTTGCTTAAAACTAGAAGAGCTGTACCATGAAATATATTGCGCTTATAGTTCTATTCTAACAAAGAGCACATTGACGTACAATCAATGTTCGAATCAATTAAAAAATGTTATATATTCATGTTTGTATATACGTATTGTATGTTCGTTAAGATTCAATATAAAAATCAAATCCTTGTATGCGTTGTATTTCTTATTGTACAGAGTCCTTTTAAAAATAAATCTCATTCATGTATCATCTAATAGATGGGTCAGATTCTTTCTTTTGCCTGATTAATTTTGAAGTGATTTTCGTAAAAAAAGATTGCAACGTGTTTGTGCTGACTAGCTAGATGCTCGCCGTAGGAAATATCGGTACCATATGGGCAATGTGTATCATCTTTCTCTCAGCCTCCGGTTGTTCTTCTTTCTGCCTTCTCAGATGCCGCACGTTCTTCTTTGCAATCTATCTATCTTTCAATTAATGAATTTTGTCCATGTCAGGATGAATGTGATGCCCCAAACGATCGATGCCAAGAAAGATTGATCTTAGTACATGAAATATCTCTAAAGGAAAGATTTCATTGCAATAAGGGGATAAAAACCACGTGGCGACAAAGTCCAATGCATGTTGGCAAGTTGTTTGAGAAGCCACTCTGCGGCTGATTGTTGAGTGCTCTTTGTTAGGGTTAATTTTGGTTAAAGTATAAACTTCATACTCTCTCTAGTCACAAAAGCATGTCATTTTGAATATCTACAGTCTTTAAAATGCAACTTTGACTACTAAGTTATGTTATAATATAATTCTAAATATTGTAAAAAGTATGGATAGCGAAAGTTTCAAAAATGTGACCGGAGGGAGTAATATCCTAAGAAGTTGGTATGTGTTTGTTTTCCATGTACGCGGGTAAGTGTATTAAAACTTGTGAAAGAGCGCTAGGAGTAGCTAGCTAGCGAAAACTGAACAAGTGAATTTCGCAGTGGTGTTAGGCAGCTAGTCTCGTCGACAAACCGTTGGCAATTCACACATATATCCTACATTGTTTCAACATATCAGCACCAAAGAAACATCACTCTGTATATACTACTACTCAAGTCACTAACACTTACCGTTTTAGATATCCATACGATCTCCAAAATACAACTTTAATCACTAATTTTAATTATGATATATTTATAAAACACAATAAAATTATAATATCATAAATGTAATTTTTTAAGACAAATCTACACATATGATTTATCCAATCTAATATTTTAAAAGATATTGGCGGCCAAAATTTGAAAGTTTAATTGCACGTATCCTAAAACGGCATGTTTTGTGACTAAAGGGAATACTACGAAGCTAGGCTGACTTTTACTATACTTCAGTTATTCTTTATGAAACTTTTGAGAAGGTTACAACTGTTGATTGAGAACTGATATTATGAAATAACATTTGGTAATTTGAAAAATAAGAGAAAACTAATATCAACGAGCTAGAATCTATACGTAGGACTATATATAGTTTAGCCCTAGCTATAAACAGCTCTTCACTAAATTAATTTGGATAAATTGTAGCTTTGCAGGTATTCCTAAGAGAAATATCTGGTTGCTCCCTATCTATCTATCTATCTATCTATCTATGATTTTTGTTGTTCTGTAGTTGTAATAACATCAAAACTCAAGTACTCATGTAGAAAAGACCACTATTATTTATTATAATGTTGGGACCTAAAATTTACATTCCAAATCCATATGTATTTTTCATGCAAGTCATATGATTACTGGCTAGCACACATATTCAACGATATTCATATCACATCCATATACAATAAATAAAATAGAGTATCATAGTATAGACAAGTCATACATAACCAAGTTTTACATCACACAAGTCGATCGCCCAAATAGTTTGCATAGCATAAAGTTTGCAGTAGAATAACGATAAAAGAGGCATAAAAATCAGCAAGTATGCATCAGCTCACCCACATGCAACTGACAGGATTAAACCCCTAGTAATCAGCGTTATTGTCACAGAAACCTGAGGTGTAAAAGTATCCAAACGATGGATCTTCATCAACATCTGCTGAATTTGTTCAACAAGCAATTGTGAATACAAAATTGTACTCCGCAAGACTTTTGGGCAAGATTATATAGTATGCAAGTCAAGACAAAAGTGGGTGTCCTATCTAGTTTCATTTGCACAAAGCGAGTTTCCATTTGCAATAGAAAGTAATAGATTGCAATCGGCAAGTGTAAAAGCATTTGACATTGATAGACTAATAATAATAAAGCATAAATAGCTTAATTTAAATAAGTGTCTTGCTACCATGATAACAAAAATCGCGGTAAAACCTTTGCCGAACAAGCTATGCATGGATTCCATATCCATACATTCTCCTTAATTACCATGTTGCAAAACATAAAGATAGTAAGGTTAAGGATTCGCCAAGTCATTTATAACCGAGGACACAACTATTCGAATAGATTTATACTCTGTAAAGGTTGTACCACTATACCCACACGACATAAACATCCCATCATGTTAACCATGCCACGTGATACCACTCGTTGTCCGATTTAAGAATATATGACAAATCTTTTACATCACCGGTCCTAACAATAATTTGCGTGCCGATACCTCCTTGAGATATAGAGAGCCCTCCAAAAACCTAAGGACTCAAATTTTGTGTCAGTAAGCATTGCAGTGCTCGCAAATGCCCCTTTGAACATGGACGCATCTGTCATGTCCGCATTAGCCTAAGGATTCTCCTTTCAGCTACTACTTGTTGTTTAATTGTTAGAACTAGCAACTCATTATGCTTGGGCCTTCCCAGATAAGGCATGTATGGTTTGTATGGATATCTTGGATCTAACTACACTATAGACTTAGTCCTTGACAACCTGAGCAAGACTACTGTGATCAAAATCTTGTGCAACTGCACCAGTCCTTACATATGCTCGCCTAAGTTTAAAACAAGTTTTCAATTTTATTTACTACCCAAAAATAACAAAGGTACCACCAAGTATGGGGAAGCAATAGTTACGACGACTTAGGACACCACCAAGTAAGCCAATGCCTAGGTAGCGATTATACCAGGTGTGAAAGGAGTTGTCACTACTACAGAAAGGCTAATAGTAGACGGCAAATCACAGACGGTTTTGTGAAACCGTCTGTAATGTAAACTATTACAGACGGTTTTAATTTGAAGGCCGTCTGTGGTATTTGTGGCGGGAAAAAGGAGTATTCCCCCAAGGGAAGCACGAGGTGTGTTGTGTCGACTATCACAGCCGATTGTTGTTAAGAACCGTCTGGGAATGTTCACAGACGGTTTTTCACAAGAACCGGCTGTGATGTCCCTTTGTCTGTCATATTCTAGATCAGAGGTTAATATATAAGTACACATTGCTTCTAATAACTTAACTACAGAACTACTGAGACAAGAGGTCACAAATTAAAGGCAAATTTATTAATTTCAATTAGAGGGAAATTCATTACATAAGTCGCACAGGTAAAGAGTTTCCCAGATTGTAATCTTTTGGGCTTCGTACGCTTCTTCTTCGACTTTGGGACTTGGAGGATCAGCCGCTGAATTCTCGAACGCTGTTAAGATTGCCCTTGTCCTCTGCACTTCCTCGTGCAGCCTGGGCAAATGATCAGCAGCATCCATCATGTCGTACAGGATAGCATTAAAACATTCCTCACAATCTGCCGTTTCTGCATGAGCGGCAAGGCTATCCATCAGTCTGTGCAATGCGAGTAGAGCTTCTTCCGCATTGCGCACATTGTGGAGAAGAACCAGGGTGAGAGCTGTTTCCCTTTCTTGAGCGGCAGCGAGACGCCTCCGTCGACGGCGGAGGATCAGGTCAAGCTGACGGATGCAAGAAAGTCGGGGAAGGAGAGCAGGGCGGGTGCGGAGAAGCTGCTCCAGATGCAAATTGCTGGCCGCCTGTGTAAGGTTCCGGCCGAACAATTCGTGATGAACAGATGAGAGGAAGGAGATGATCACAAGAATAGTAGAAGGCGCCATATTGTACGTACGTAGAAGAGACCTGGATTAGGCGCGCATATTTAACCTTTAGCACAGACGGTTCGTATACCCAAACATTAATGATATAGATGCTTCGTATAACGATCGAGAGACGTTAATTAGACGATCGAAACCCGAAGCGTTCTGGCAATCGAAACACGAAGCGTTCTGGCAATCGAAACACGCGCGAAGCGTTCTGGCAATAGAAACACGCGCGATAGGTCGCAGGATGACAATCTGGATCATGAGGATAGGTCGCAGGATGACAATCTGGATCATGAGGATAGGTCGCAGGATGATAATCTGGATCAGATGTTACATGATGCAGAAGGGAACTATAGTGAGAGAGAGTTTGGTAAATTCGAGGGCTTGATGGAGGACTCGGAGAAACCTTTGTTCCCGGGCAATTGCATCGATGTCATGCACGTAGAGAAGAATGTATGTGACAGTTTGATTGGTCTCTTACTGAACATTCCTGACAAAACAAAGGATGGTGTTAACGCAAGGCGTGACTTGGTCGCTATGAACATCAGGACCGAGTTAGCACCGATAGAGACCGATAAAGGCCGGACGTACCTTCCCCCAGCATGTTACACTCTGTCTAAGTCCGAGAGAACTGAATTGTGCCAGTCCTTAAATGGTGTGAAAGTTCCATCCGGTCACTCGACAAGCATGAAGAAACTTGTTTCCATGGAACATTTGAAATTAATTGGCATGAAGTCTCACGACTGTCATGTGCTAATGACTCAAATGCTACCTGTTGCAATTAGAAGTATTTTGCCGAACAAGGTTCGAGTGACAATCATAAGGCTATGTTATTTCTTCAACGCAATTGCTCAGAAGGTCATTGATCCGGATGGACTAGATGCTCTGCAAACCGAGGTGGTGACAACTCTGTGTCATCTAGAGATGTATTTCCCTCCATCATTTTTTGATATCATGGTCCATCTCATTGTCCACCTTGTGAAAGAGATAAAAATATGTGGCCCCGTATTTCTACGTCATATGTACCCTTTCGAGAGGTACATGGGAATTCTGAAGTCCTATGTACGCAATCGATCTCGACCGGAGGGTAGCATCATCGAAGGTTATACAACAGAAGAGGTCATTGAATTCTGCATCGGCTACATGGCTCAGGTAGAGCCGATAGGTGTACCTCTATCTCGTCACGAGGGGAGGCTAGAGGGTATCGGGACTATCGGGAGGAAAGCAATAACTCCGGATCAAAATACGTATACTCAAGCCCATTTCATGGTTTTACAACACATGACTGAAGTGACCCCATATATTGAAGAGCACAAGGACATGCTACGTCAGGAGAATGCAGGCCAGTCAGAAGTTTGGACCACGAGACAACACAACCGTCAGTTCAACGAATGGTTCAAGGCGCAATTGACTAGGAGGTCGCCAAGTGAAACACTACAATGGTTGGCAAAAGGGCCAAAATTTTCACATCCAGTGGCCCAAGAGGGACGTCGCCCTGGACCTGGCACATCGGCTCCGGTGGCTCCACCTCCACCTCCAAATCCAGTAAAGTCTGTTGCATCGGCTCCCGCCGAGACGCCACCGAGAACATATCATAAGCGAGGCTCCAAGGCCTCCAAGGCTCATGCGAAGAAAATTAAGCCGGGTCCCGTGCCATGGAAGTTTATTCTAGGAGTGTCGTTGGTGCCCGATTCACAATTACGCCAACTTGGTATGATTTGCAATACATTGCATGCCTGGTACATGGAGAAGTCCAACATGAAGCCAAACCGGCAGAGTGCATTCACTGTGAAATATAACGAGACGCATTTCCTCCATGACTTGGGCTACATCGTCGTGACATTCGAAGATTTATTCTTACTATTCAATCTCGACGAACTCGACGCCTCACTTCTACGATGCTGGACACTGTAAGTGTACTGTACAATGAAGTTCTACATTCACGTTATACAGATAAATGTCATTACTCTTTCTTTATGTATAGATACATGATCCAAGAAGCCCAGAAATCGCGACGACCGGTGGGTTTCCTCGACCCTCACTTGGTCTCCGAGCAATCTATCAACGCAGATGCATCCTTCGTGGAAGGTTACATAACGAGGGGATTGATTGCTCACACCGACAAGGAGTACGTCATGGTACCCTTCAACCAAGGGTAAGTGCTTCACTAGTTGCCACACATATGTTTCATTAGTACTTTACATGCAGCATGAACTTAGGATTAATCACTGTGGCGACACATATGACTAGGAATCACTGGATTTTGATTGTGATTGTACCAAAGTGGAGCAAGGTAATATACCTTGATTCCCTCCTTAGGAGCAACCACGACTTCAGTCGTGTGCAAGAAGTACTTAACAGGTAAACTCATTTCCTCCATACATAACTCTATTGTAATATTTCTTTTGTTTGCCACGGCCGAGGCTAAGTTTTTTGAATCACGTAGGGCGTTTGCCGAATATGTTGCCCAAGGAGGAACACACGACAAATCCAGTGACACGCTACGACACAACACGCGATTTCCGGTACCCGCTACAACACAATAATCCTATATCATACTTTGTAATAATGCCTCTAGAATTGACAATACTGATGTATGTAATTCTATTTTTGCAGTGCCACCAGCAGCTACAGGGCAACGTATGTGGATTCTACGTTTGCCGCCATATGATGGAAATCATGGGTACTAAGATCAATGATCCAGAGGTTTGTCATGTCCTTCCAATAATTATTATTTTCTGATTATATTACACACACATGCTAATTAATGACTTAACATTGCTCCTAGCGACAGCGGGTGAACTTCGACGGAAGTGCATATGATCTTGACAATCTCGTCGATATTCGTGCAATCATCTCCCAATTCTTGATAGCAGAGGTCATAAATAAGAGGGGAGAGTTCCACGCCGGCGATGATGATAATTAGATGTTGAAACATTGGATTCAACTGTACAAATCAAACAATTCCTTCAATTGAATACATTTGTCAGATTTTGTGTAACAATTTTCATTCTATATATGTGATATTGTTACATTCATCTGTGTATCGAATTTTGTTGTAATTAGTAATGAGTTGCAATTAACTTATATCTGTCATTTATCTGTAATCTGCTTGCTTTCAGAGGGCATGGCTAGCATATCCTGAGGCTAGCCAAGAAACAGCATATAAAATGGATGATGCACTTGGTATCACAGACGGTTCATTGTTAAAAACCGTCTGTGATACCATATCACAGACGGTTTCAAAGAGTGCCGTATGTGGTGTGACTGCTATCACCGACGGCTTTACTACTGACCGTCTGTGATATACACAATATCACAGACGGTTAGTAATACAAACCGTCTGTGATATTGTGCATATCACAGACGGTCTTGATTACTAACCGTCTGTGATAGGCGAGTATCACAGACGGTTTTTTATAAACAACCGTCTGTGATACTCGCCTATCACAGACGGTTAGTAATCAAGACCGTCTGTGATATACAGAATATCACAGACGGTTTGTATACAAACCGTCTGTGATATTCTGTATATCACAGACGGTCTTGATTACTAACCGTCTGTGATAGGCGAGTATCACAGACGGTTGTTTATAAAAAACCGTCTGTGATACTCGCCTATCACAGACGGTTAGTAATCAAGACCGTCTGTAATGTTTTTATCACAGACGGCTCGGGAACCGTCTGTGATAACCACCAACTATCACTGACACCTAAACACTGACGGTTCAGGAACCGTCTGTGATGACGGTTCAGGAACCGTCTGTGATGACGGTTCCGAACCGTCTGTGATAGGGCTGTCTGTAGCAGTGTGTATTAAGTCTATTCTTTTGATATGTGGATTAAAATTTTTAACTGTAGCTTAGTCTAATAAATAGTAATTATAAAAAAATAAAAATTGCTTAAAAGCTGAAAAGAAATAACTAAAGTGAGTCTCCGCGAGGTGCCCCCTTTCCAGGTTCCAGACTTCGATCGGCACCAAACGCACTAGGAAAAAACGTAAACATGCATGGGACCCTCTGCCTTTCTTTTTCACCGAAAACTTACACCATTGACAAATTTGTGACCTGCCTTCGATTCTGGAGATCTGGACCATGATGTTGAAGGTTCCTTAATAATTGAGAAAATTGAAAACAGACTCAGCTTCCGCCCGGTTGGGTTGAAAAACTGTGGTTTATGACTGAAATTTCACTGTAGCGGCTGAAATTTCACTGTAACTGAAGGTGCCTTATTTGGCGTAATTAAATTTAAAAAAAATTAAAAATAGAAAAAATATGGTAGCTCATTACAGACAACGCAAACGAATAAAAAAAAGAACCGACAAAGAAAGCTCAAAAAAGGCAAAAGTTCAGAAAAAGACGAAATTTATTAATAGTGAAAAATAAGCCAGAAGCCAAAACCTGAAGCCGAAATGAGTAGGACCTCAGAATTCGCAATGATTTTGCAAAAAACAACCCAGTTATTCTACGGCGTTTACCGCGTATCAAAGTTCCCTTTAGTCACACATATCCCATGCAGCTTATCACCAGTATTAACATCATACATAAAAAATTTACTTGTACGAGTTATTTGCATGGCTTTCGTTTCTCAATATTGGCTTTCTTGCACATCTTTCTTATTTTGTGTTGAGTGATTTGAAAATCTTAGGCATGCATGGGCACTAGTGCATTTCAACTACGTGCACCAGTGAACATTATTTGACTTGTTGTGGAGTTCAGTGACTGAACCCGCACAATTGGGCGGTGTAGCGTAGTATAGTGTAACATCCAAAATTTGAATTTCTTTTTTTGTAAATAAAATATATTTGAGATATTTTATATCTTATTCTCAACTAGCACACTTACTGCTACTTATCTCTTTTTATTTTTGAAATTTAATATATCTCTAAGACAACTATTAAACATAAGCATTTAAAATTAGGGCCTATCAAATTAAGGGCTAGATTTTTTTCTTTCTTTTTAGAATTTCTAGTATAGTTCTGTTTTTCTTTAGTAGTTGTAAATCACCTATCATGTGTGTGTGTTTATATAGAAACACTATTCTATGCGCATGTGTAAAATGTGCGCTGGAAAGTTACTACTGTTTGTGAGTAAAGTTAGTGCTAATTAAACACATATAGAGTTACCGCTAGTACAAAACTGGGTAGTAACTCTATATGTGTTTGACAGTAACTTTGCTCACAAACGGTAGTACATACCCCAACTTCTAATATATCACATAAATGAATGCTTTATACTTATTTATCACTTTTGATATATTTAAATACTAATTATAAGATACTCCAATATTGTTTGGTTGAAAAATTCTCATCGGAGTCTTTTATTTTTATTATATATCCTTTTCATACATAAAAGGAGTATATACACAAATTATTCTATGAAAAGTGAATTTTGATGAAATTTTTTATGAAATTCACTTAGAGTATCTTATAATTATTATTATTAAAGTATACTCAAATAGATAAATAGGTATAACCACACCATTTAAGTAGTATATAAGAAGTGGGAGCACGTACGTGTGTGTGTGTGTATATATATATATATCGATTTTTTTGGGGACCAGATAGAATATATGTAGCAAGAGTGCAATATAAAATGCTATAAAAGAGCTTGCTTGTTTTTTCCCCAAGTGCGACGTGTGGTGGACAAGAGGGGAAGCATTTCCAGCCAGACCTCGATACATCGACCCACGGCCAGATGATGACAGTGACTGGCATACGGCAACGACGGTTACGATAAGGAAGCACGATCGAATCATGGAGTAGCTAGCTAGCGCCACAACAATGCCATGCCATCGGCCGCGCGCGTGCGTCGACCCCTTCTTCTGGGGTCGCCTAGAATTTGGCCAGAAATATTTCTCCAAGTCCAGCCATGACCAGGCCAGAAAAATCAATAATTTACACTCGGTTTTGATAAGCTGGCTGTAACATCCCGTTTTGAGAAATTTAAAATTTTTTTGAATAAAGTTGATATTTGAGCACAATTCAAAATTTTGGCAAAGCAAAATTCAGATTTGAATTCAAGTTCCAATTCAAATCTAAAATCCAAATTCAAACAAAAAGAAAAATCAAATCAAAATACAGAAATTCGGTTTGGGCCAGCCTAATTCTTTTTCTTCCCTCTCTCTCTTCCTCCTGGCCCAAACGCGCTTGGCCCAACCACCTCCCTCCTTCGCGTTCTCTCTCTCACTCTGCTCTCAGTCGAGCCGGCTCGCTCACCCAGCATCGCAACACGCCGCGCCGCTTGCGTCATCCTGTGTCTGTGCCCATCGCGTCGCCACCAGCAGTGTTAACACCCCACGCGCGCTACACTACCACACCCTGCTATGCCCCACGCGCGTCGCACTGCGGTGCCCATGCATCCGCGCCTACATTGCCCACGCCGCGATGTCATGTCATCGTGTCAGCCATGCTGATGACTAGCCGAGCGCACGCTCCACGCTTATCACGCTGCCTCATCGCTCGCGCCCGTGCCTGTACCTGCTCTCATGTCACCCCTACATCCGCCCCTGCACCGTCCATGCTGTCCTCGGCCACCATGCCCCACCTCGCGTGCGTAAGCCTGAGATCATCGCTCAGCTATAAAAGTTACCAAGCCCTCCCCTTGCCTCCTCACCACTCCTCATCCCTCCCACTCACTTCTCGCACCTCACCCTTGGCCGCTCAAAGCCGTGCCTCACCGTGCACCGCCTTCCTCTCTGGTGAACCCCTCTCCTTCCTTTCCACATCAAATTGACCGCCATGTCCTCCTTTGCAATCCCCCTCATGGAATCAGACTTTTATCCATAGAGACTCACCATCACCGTCGTCTTCCTCAGCTCCGACCGAAACATCCAACATCGTTGCCACCCCCTCTCCGGTGAGCCTCCGTCCAATTCCCTCTGGCTAGAGCTTCCCAACACCTCCCTCTCACGATCCCCACCTTCAATTTGGGCAGCTGGCCACTCCAGCTCGTCGTCACCATTGAAGTTGCTGCGTCACCTTAGGTCACTGCCGCCAGACCACCTCGAGCCTCTCCGAACCTCAGTGACCTCTCCAGTGAGTTCCTCGTGCCCCGTAGATGCTCACAGTGCTTTTATTTTGCTTGTTGCGCCATCGCTAGCATAATTTCCATGGTGACATAGGACCGCCGAGGTCCTCGTAACCCATTTTAGGGGTTGCTGGTGCTCACAATCGCTTGCCTCAATGGCAACAAGCACGGCAACGTCGCCTCCTCTGTGAGCAGTGGAGAAACACTGTGGCAATGTCATTAATCTAATGGCATAATTAACACATAAATTAGATTAGGTTAATTACATGGGTTAATTTAGTTAATGAGTCGCTGACACATGGCCTAAGTCATTAAGAATTCTAATTGAAACTAAGTTTAAACATTGAGTCACTGACATGTGGGCCTTTCATTGTGCCTAGGTCCACCAGTCAATTACTCATTCCTTTTCTTTAAAGAAAATAATTCAAAAAGAAAATTAAAAACCCTATCGGCCCCACCTGCCAATCACTCATATGTTTTTCTTGATAAAAATAATTCAGAAACAAATTTAAAACCTTGGTGGCCCCATATTTCAGTCTCTGACATAATATTCAATAACAAAATAAAAAAATAAAATATGGGCCGCAGCTGTTAGTGAGACACATTATCTCTCATTTGTTATTTTTGGGAACCTTTTCCTAGAATTAAACTTCGGAGAGCCTATCCTCACTCGTGTTAAGTCCAAATTGAATAAAACTTGTTTCTAAATTCAAGATATCTCTAACAAGAGTAAACTCACGAATTTTAGAGCTCATTTGGATCTCATTTGGATTTATTTGTATTCTCATGTATTTATTCATTTTTCGATGTGATCGTTCGATTAGATTCAGAAGACTCAGAAGAGCAACAGTTTGAGCTAGACCAAGACCATCAAGACTTGAGCAAGACGAGTCAATACTTTAGTCATTTTGCATCTACCTTTGAATACAACTTATGTTGTTTTAAATTATTAAATTTCATGTTTACTTTATTATGCAAATTATATTCGTACTAGCTCTTAGTTAATTCTCTACCACTACAATTGTGATATTACATCCCATTATGTGATTTTGGACATCACCTGTTGTCATCCTAGAATTAATGGTATACATACTAGATGATAAATTTGTATCTAGGTGTCATGTTTAGCCTTGCTTAGATACATGTGGGTATTAATTTGCTCTGGAATTATTTGAAACATGAAAACTTGGATTTGGACGGCTATTGGATGAAAATAGTTGGTATTTTAATTAAAAGGATAGTTTGAAACCTAAAACTCTAAACTTACTTTATACCTAGATGGATAGTAAGTAGGGCTGGTGCGGATGGAGCACGAGAGTATGCTATATGGTAGAATCAACCAGATAGCTTTAAGAACTGAATCTTGTGATAACCTCCCAATGTAAAATAATGCAACCACAAGTCTGTAATGGGTATGACCTGACTAAGTAATTTGCATCAACCCAACGCTGGATGTGCCATTCAGTTGAGCATGGGTATGAGTGCTGGATAGATGCCTCTTAACATGCAGTGCAAGAGAGGGCCTTTGGAGTGGGTGGATAGAACCCTACGGCTATGAAAACCTTAGCAGGTGTAACCACGTTGGAAAGATGCATTGTAAAGATCTTATGATTACCATCTGAACCTCACACCAAAGGTAACGTGGCAGTAGAATTATAACTTGGGCATCTCTTGTGGGTAATTTGTGCGACCTCTATAGAGTGAAAAATGTTCGAATAGTCGTATCCACAATCATGAGTTGGTATGAAAACTTACTAGAGTTAATGTCTATTTTACAAAAGATTTTTGTGGGTAGGATGAAAAACACGATGGGTGAATAGAACTCTGAGTTGATTTCCCCTAGATGGATAGAACACAGTGATTATAATGAGTAGATAGAACCCTAGTAACAAAATAGCATATGTTGATGGAACTATATAACAGGTGGATGGACGCTGCACCTCAATTATTATTACATACTCTTACAAACTTTAGAAATATGGTTTAGTTAAAAATACTAAGTCTTAAGATTTCTACTTACTATAATTTAATTATGGCATTTCGCAAATAAATGAGCTCAAGCCTCTCTTGTTAAGTCTTGCATATATAATATGTATTCTGTGTATTGGCTCGCGGAGTACAGTTGTTTGTGCTTACCCTCGCTCACTAAAATTATTCAGAAATATCGGATCAAGACAAAAAAAGAAAATGGAGGAGTCTAGACCGTTCTCGCAGTCTCTTGTTCTTATATTTGCTTGGGCAGATTTTAATGGTGATTGTGTGCACATCTATTATCTAAACCTTAGAAAGTAGCTTGACATCTTTAACCCGCAGTCGCTTGCCTATAGCATAGTATAGTCTCACCTTGTGCTTTCTATTTTTGCTTCTGATTTTGGTTATTTATACTGTATCATTTGGTCTGATTGGCCCATCATGTACAATTCTACCCGATATGTGTTATTTGAAATCTAATATGTAATATTAATATCTGGTATAGTTTAATTCGATGTATACATATGATTCGGCAATATATTTATGTGTACTAGTTACTTGTTCAGATAATAGTTGGGTGGAAACACGGTTAATTCGAATTGCAAATCCGCTGTCCGACGCTGACACACTTGTGTTGCCAACCTCTCTGGCTATAATTAATAAACTCCTGGGCAGAGAGTGCAAGTTGGTTTCGGTACTGCTGAAGCTCATGCCCTTGCATCCTCGCTTTGCGTTGCCAGCAGCCACCTCCAACATGAAGCCCATGTCCTTGTTTCTAAATCTCCTCTTCGTTGGCCTTAACCTTCCAGCCTTCGTTGCGGCCGACGACCAATTTGTCTACTCCGGCTTTGCCGGCGCTGACATCACCCTCGACGGCGTAGCCACGCTCACTCCAGCCGGCCTAGTCGACCTAACCAACGCCCGAGAGAGGATCGTAGGCCACGCGTTCTACCCGGCTCCCCTGCGCTTCCGCAAGTCTCCCAACGGCACGGTGCAATCCTTCTCCGTCTCCTTCGTGTTCGCCATCCATCCTAACTACCGGCCAAGCCAAGGCTTCGCCTTTTTCATCGCCAAGAGCATGGATTTCTCATCCGCTCTCGATCTGCAATACTTTGGCATCTTCAACGCCGACAACCAGGGCAACTCAAGCAACCATATTTTCGCTGTTGAGATCGACACCCTCCTAAACAGCGAGCTACGGGACATCGACGCCAACCATCTCGGAATCGACGTCAACAGTGTCATTTCCAATCAGTCACACACTGCTGGCTTCTACGATGACAAGAATGGTGCTTCCTTCACCACCTTGAACCTCACTAATGGCGAAGCGATGCTAGTCTGGATAGATTACGATGGAGAGTCGGCACAAATCAACGTGACCATGTCTTCCTTGAGTATGGCCAAACCAGCAAGGCCACTAATCTCAGCCATCTACAACCTCTCAACAGTGCTCACCGAGGTCGCGTACCTTGGCTTCGCGTCTGGAGCAGGCAAGGACGACACCCGACATTACATACTTGGCTGGAGCTTCGGCCTGAACAGGCCTGCGCCGGCTATTGACATCAGCAAACTGCCAAAGCTGCCTCGTGTTGGCCCGAAGCCTCGGTCGAAGGTCCCGGAGATTGTATTGCCAATAGCAACGGCCGCTTTCGTCCTCGCCATGGGAACCACCATTGTCATGCTTGTTCGAAGACATCGGAGGTATGTTGAGCTAAGGGAAGATTGGGAGGTCGAGTTTGGGCCTCACCGATTCTCATACAAGGATCTGTATTACGCTACACGAGGATTCAAGAACAAGCACCTGCTAGGGGTTGGCGGATTTGGAAGAGTGTACAAAGGGGTGCTGCCAAAATCTAAACAAGAAATAGCCGTGAAGAGGATATCTCACCAGTCGAAGCAAGGCATGAAGGAGTTCATCGCGGAAGTCGTTAGCATAGGACGACTTCAACACCGTAATCTCGTGCACTTACTTGGCTACTGTCGGCGAAAAGGTGAATTTTTTTTGGTATACGAGTACATGCCAAACGGAAGCCTTGACAAGTGCTTGTATGATCAAGGGGACAAGCCTACTCTAAGCTGGGCTCAGAGGTTTAGAATCATCAAAGGCATCGCATCAGGATTGCTCTACCTTCATGAGGAGTGGGAGAAGATTGTTATCCACAGAGATGTTAAGGCAAGCAACGTGCTCCTCGATGGTGAAATGAATGCCCGGCTAGGTGACTTTGGTCTTGCACGCTTGTATGACCATGGCATCGACCCACAGACCACGCATGTCGTTGGCACCATTGGATACCTAGCTCCCGAACTAGCATGCACTAGAAAGGCAACCCCTCTTACAGATGTATTTGCCTTCGGCATATTCATTCTTGAAGTCGTCTGTGGACAGAGGCCAATCAAGCAAAATGCACAAGAAAAGGAGCTCATGTTGGTTGACTGGGTGCTTGGGCACTGGCACAATGGATCACTTACGGACACCGTGGATATTAAACTTCATGGTGACTACGATGTTAATGAGGTATGCTTAGCACTTAAGCTAGGGTTATTATGCTCACACCCATTCATGGATGCAAGGCCTACTATGCGCCAAGTAATGCAATACCTTGACGGTGACGCGACGTCGCCGGAGCTGACACCAACACGCACCAACTTCGAGATGCTCGCCATGATGCAAAACGAAGGACTCGACCCGTACATCATGTCGTATCCTTCTTCCATGACAAGCCATGGCATAGTATCCGACGTGTCAGATGGAAGATGACTGCATGCCTAGTCTTTCTTGATCTTGTCAATGGTCCTTGTGATTTGCTAGTTTGCTACGTCCTCCTATTTCCTCACGTGTGTATTGGATTTCCAGGGAAACATGGTGTGAATGTAATAATCCTTGGGAAACCTATGCTCGTACTAAACTAGTCTCACAAGATTTGCTATTTTGTGGCTTTCTGCTTGTAAATATTCGATATTAACATATATATAAAGTTACTACTTGTGTTTGATAAAAGAAGGAATGATTAACAATCTGATTCTGTTCGTATTTCCCTACGTAGTTGGAACCGAAGATATGTACGTAGACATGAACACTCCCCTAGGATGCATGCGGCTCCGTTCGTATCGACTTTAGCTTCTGACGTCTAGTTTACTATACCTTAATTTTGTCTTTTCTGACCTTTTAGTTTTTTTAGAGCTTTTTTTTTGTTTTTTCTGTATTTGTTTGCATTGTCTATAATGGCTAACTTGTTTTTTTCATTTTTAAAATTTAATTACGCCAAAAAAACCACTAGCAGCTATAGTCCAAAATAATCTAGTTATAGTACAAAAAAATCGTAAGCCGACTTATATAAGCCGAAAGTGCTAAATAGAATTCAAATGTTGCTTTTATTTGATGTAAGGTCAGCTTTCGGGTGTGTTCTTTTAGGCTATGGTTTTAGCTTTTGGCTATAGTTTTTGAATTCTGGTTGTTCGCGAGAGACAGTACGAAGAGAAAAGGTCACATATGATTTTGGCCGGTATAGCTGAACTCGATACAATATGTACTACAATATATCTGTAGACCCCGCCTTAAAAAGACATACTCTTTAAAAGCTAGTTAATGTAGCAACAGAAGCCAAAACCAAAGTGGAAAAGAACGCACCCTTCGTCTCTGCTTAACGACGGAGTCTTGCAGTCAAGCTCCCTTCTACCTTTGTACTAGAATACCAATGTCTGTCTGGCCTAAGAAAACATTTGCACACCTCTATTACCTAGATATTAGTAACGACACCACACCATTACCACAGAATAGAAAATGATATAAACAAAACAATCTTTATCTTTATTATTATGGTTACACATCAAACAGTGGATACAAGAGCTTCGGATGGACCCGAGAGAGGTGCCCAGAGCATAAAACCCAAGAGAAGAGAGAGGTATAGAATGTTGCTAGTGCTCAATCTCAACTCAGCTCAATTCTATTTTATATATCTAGAATATTCTCCCTTTCTATAGTGTCTTAGGAGTCATATTTATAATCATAAGAGATGCCTCACAGGGAAATTAAGAATAAAAAGAAGACAGAAACCAGAGCTGGTAGCTGGCGCTTTCAAAACTTTGTGCTTCTTCGATTGGACCGACCCTGGAAATCAGAGAAAAGTACTATTTGTTGGTCGGAAATTTTCCACGCACGGACGGGTTGCCCCGGGAAGTTCTACCGATGATATAGACGGGATGACATACAAGTTTTAATTTTTAATTGTTTTATGCAGTTCGAAATACCGGTTGTCTTGCAACAACTTTATTAGGTCACACGCAATACGATGGATTCGTATCTTATACCGTGCCATATATTGGAAAGGCAGTAAAAACGTTTGGCGGAAGTTCAGCATCTGAGATGATGGCTGGAGACCTCCAGGCACTGAGAATTTGACAGAATTTTCTTGTGGTCCAGAATATTTCTTTCTTTCTCTTTTCTAATCGGAGGTTATTTCAGGAGCTCCTATATTAATTCTAGGAGGTAAAAAGCTAAAAATTTTCAAATTAATCAGAGAAATCAGAAAAATCTAGAAATTCTCGCGTTAATTAAAGAAAAAGAAAAGGACGTTCCATCTATATTATGCATTCCAGACGCTACCTACGGCCTCTTTGTAAGGCATGCCCTAAGCTCCAATCTTGTGATACAATAAATCGGAATTGTAATCCAAACTGAACACTAGCGCGCGCTGCACTGGATACAACAATGGAGGAAAACTAGCGGTAGAGAATATATGCAATAGGAGAGAAAGTTCCCTGCATATTATTTCCAACTTTTTGAACATGCTCGACACGATTACCAACTAGAAGCTAGAAACTTCAAACAAAACATGGAAAAACTAGGCGAGACAGGACGTTGACAAGCAGGCCAATGCCTGGGTAGCAAGTTGTGCTGCGTATTGTTCCCAACTTTTTGACCGTGCTCGACTAGAAGCTAGAAACTTCAGACAAAACATGGAAAAAAACAAGGCGAGGCAGGACGGTGACAAGCAGGCCAATGCCTGGGTAGCAAGTTGCCGAAGAGCTTTTCTATGGCTTTCTTCCCAAAGTTGCCTAGCACGATTACAATTACTTTTGGTCAATGGGTTGATTGGCTAGCTGGTCTCTTCCACAAAACAGCTTGTCTTGAATCTTCATCTACTCGGAGACACAGGAAACTCACACGTACATATTTCCAATCATAGAGTATACTAGCCTCATAGGCGCGGCGCCACGCCGCACCAGCCACCGTGTGTACCGAAGTGAAAGAGGCGATAATTCGTGAGGAGTTTTAAAAAAAATTTAAAAAAATCGAGGACAAATGTGTATTTTCAAAAAAGTCGAAGGTCTTTTTCATAAAAAACCGAGGGCCTGTACGTAATAAACGAGGACTCGTACGTAATTTAGAGAGGGCACATGTGTATTTTCAAAAAAGTCGAAGGACTTTTTTTGTAAAAAACCGAGGGTCTGTACGTAATAAATGAGGACCCGTACGTAATTTAGAAATCGCGGGGCGCTATCCTGCAAAGTGGAGGGGCTTGAAAAAAACCGGCAGGGACCTTTCCACGAGGAAAAAGGACATTTACGTAATTTCTGAAAAACACGAGGTTTTTTCGCAAAACTGCTCCCCCGACCGTACGCGAATTCCGCACGCCACGCGCCGGCCGAGGGAGCGCTGGGGGCGACGTGGGACGCCTCCTCACGCGGGGAGTCCCCGGCTTTGTTTAGGGTATTATATGATAGAGCATGCACGACATGCTTGATGTCTTTGTACGTGCATTATTTATACAAAGACTATTTATCATAATTACTCCATGTCTTATGCCGCATGTTTAGAACGCGTTTTAGATTTTTAGAAAAATAAAACAAAAGAAATTAGTGATTAAAATTGTATTCCGGAGGCCATGTAAATATCCAAAACACACTTTTGCATGATTACAGGTAGCAATAATTAAATTTCATAGTATTATTTTTAAAGATTATGAATTGAAAATCAACTCCTGGAGATATATACACCCATATTTTAGAGAAAACCTAGAGATAAACATCTCACCCTTTTCATTAACGAGAAAATTGATCATTTGCCACTTTGAAGAGTGGGCTTCGCAAAATTGCCACTTTCAAAATTGGCTTCGCAAAAATGTCATGCAGTACATTTACCTCTTGATTACCATGCCATTTGAGCCATTTAACTCATTTAATATATTTTTTCTAATTTCAGAGGCTGAAAAAAACCTTTCTACCCTTGCTAAGTTTAAATTGCACAATGTTGTTGGCTGTTCGGACTTCCATGTCAAATCACAGCATGGAGAAGCCGAGCCCACTAGTCTTGTATATGCAGTCCCAGTCCCATGGCATAATCGGACAATGAGGAAGCAATCAATTCACCGCAAAAAGGTCCCTGCCAGTTTTTTTTAGCCCCTCCACTTTGCAGGATAGCCTCCCGCGGTTTTCTAAATTACACACGGATCCTCGTTTGTTTACGTATAGATCCTTAATTTTTTACCAAAAAACCCTTTGAATTTTCTGAAAATATGCATGTGCCCTCGATTTTTTTTAGAAAACTCCTCACGAATTATCGCCTCTTTTACTTCGGTGCACACGGTGGCTGACGCGGCGTGGCGCCGCGCCTATGAGGCTAGTTGGAACAATCATTGGATGAAATGAGCTCTAAATGAGAATCAAGAAAAAACAAATGAGAATCAAGAAAAAGAATGACGCCTTTCTCAATAGTTTCAACCATAGGGCACTACCAGATAGATGAAATTTTAGAGTAACTAGCTTGCATCAGTACCAGTACATAGAATAAACATTTCAAATGAGACGTTCAAGAGTCCTGAGAAGCAGAATGGAGCGAAATACAAGTTTAGCAAGGGTATAAAGGTCTTTTCAACCCTCTGAAATTAGAAAAAAAATATTAAATGAGTTAAATGGCTCAAATGGCATGGTAATCAAGAGGTAAATGTACTGTATGGTATTTTTGCGAAGCCAATTTTGAAAGTGACAATTTTACGAAGCTCACTCTTCAAAGTGGCAAATGATCAATTTTCTCTTCATTAACATTCCACGCTTTCAGACGTGGACGCATACGGAAAACTAGACACAGAAAGACTGTTGCTTTGACAAGCTAGTCCTGCTGCGTAGCAAAGAAGTTGCCCTCGTTCGGTGCACCACTTCCATTGCCATTTCATCTTGTTACTGCTTACAAGATGGCTGACAAGCGGCACGGATCCTTCCTTCTGTGCCTCCTCCTCTCCCTTTGCCCAAACCTCGTCGCCTTCTGCACTGCTCAAGTGCAGTTCGTCTACTCCGGTTTCAGAGGCACAAACCTCACCCTCGACGGCGTCGCCTCGGTCCGGCCAGACGGTCTCCTCCAGCTTACCAACAGCACCGACGTCAAAGGCTATGCATTCTACCCAACTCCCTTGCGTTTTCGCAGGTCGCCCAATGGCACGGTGCAGTCCTTCTCGGTCTCCTTTGTGTTCGGCATCCAATCTGACTTCACTGATGTAAGCGTCGATGGCATGGCCTTCTTCGTTGCCCCCAGCGAGAACTTCTCCAGCGCCTTCGCAAACCATTTCCTAGGCCTCTTCAACGACCAGACCGACGGCAGCCCCGACAACCACATCTTCGCGGTTGAGCTCGACACTTTCCAAAACGGAGAGCTCAAGGACATTGACAACAACCATGTCGGCATAGACATCAACAGTCTCATCTCTGTACAAGCCCACACCGCTGGCTTCTACGATGCCAAGACTGGTATCTTCACAAACTTGACTCTGAGTAGCGGCGAGCCAATGCAATTATGGGTCGACTATGATGAAGAAACAATACAGATCAGTGCAACCTTGGCTCCCGTCAATGTGGCCAAACCTTCGAGGCCATTGGTCTCAGCCACCCACAACCTCTCCGACGTGCTCAATGACCCGTCATACATTGGCTTCTCAGGTGCAACTGGCCCACTCACAACACTGTACTACGTGCTTGGTTGGAGCTTCGGCATGAACAGTCCTGCTCCGGCCATCGATATCACCAATCTGCCGAAGCTGCCTCATGGTCATCGGAAGGCTAGATCTAAGGTCTTGGAGATCGTCCTCCCGATAGCCACCGCGATGTTCATCGCCGCCGTGGGTACTGCCATCATTCTTCTCATACGGAGGCGACTAAGGTACTCCGAGCTGCGGGAGGATTGGGAGGTAGAGTTCGGGCCACATCGATTCTCGTACAAGGATTTGTACCATGCTACTGAAGGATTTAAGAGCAAGCACCTCCTAGGCGAGGGTGGGTTTGGGAAAGTGTACAAAGGAGTGCTCCCAGCATCCAAATTGGAGGTAGCCGTGAAGAAAGTATCCCATGAGTCAAGGCAAGGAATGAAGGAGTTCATCACCGAAGTTGTCAGTATTGGCCGCCTTCGACACCGCAACCTTGTGCAATTGCTTGGCTATTGCCGGCGTAAAGATGAGCTCATCCTGGTGTATGACTACATGCAAAATGGCAGCCTTGATAAGTATCTGCACTGTGAGGAAGACAAACCCACACTGGATTGGACCCAGAGGTTTGGGATCATGAAAGGGGTTGCATGTGGCCTGTTGTATATACATGAGAAGTGGGAGAAAGTTGTCGTGCACAGAGATATCAAAGCAAGCAATGTGCTCCTTGATGGTGAAATGAATGGACGGCTAGGTGACTTTGGCCTAGCAAGGTTATATGATCATGGTACTGACCTACAGACCACACATGTGGTTGGCACCATGGGTTACCTAGCCCCTGAGCTGTTACGCACGGGCAGGTCTTCTCCTCTTACGGATGTGTTTGCCTTTGGCACATTCCTTCTTGAGGTAACTTGTGGGCAAAGACCCAACAAGCAAGACGCTCAAGATAAGCAATTTATGTTGGTCGACTGGGTACTTGAGCATTGGCACAGTGGGTCGCTCACGGAAACTGTGGACAGAAGGCTCCATGGGAATTATAACAATGGAGAGGCCAGCATGGTGCTAAAGCTAGGTCTGTTGTGCTTAAATCCGTTGCCCACTGCAAGGCCTACCATGAGACAAGTTATGCAGTACCTTGACGGCGACATGCCACTACCAGAGTTGGCACCAACACGTTTGAGCTTCAACATGGTGTCCATGATGCAAAACAATGGATTCAGCTCATCCGTCTTGTCATATCCGGACCTGGCAACGAGCATCGGCACATTCTCTGGTCTCTCGGGAGGACGATGAAATTGATGTGGTCAACGTAATCTGAAAGCATGTATGGACAATTAGGGTGCCTTTGGTTGGGCTTTTGGAAGCTGCTTTTGCTTCCAAAAAGCCAAAAGCCAACCAAAGGGGTGGAAACCAGAAGCTGCTTTTCAGAAGCTGCTACTTTTGGGTAGTACAGTTTTGAAAGCACCTTGGACCCTGCTTTTGGCTTTTGGCTTTTGGCTTTCTGAAATGGTGAAAATAGAGAGCTGTTTCACAGTTGTTTCAAGGAAAATAGAGATAGGAGGTATGTTTTATACTTGTTTGAACCAAACAGCTTACAGCTTTTCCACAGCCCAAAACCTACAGCAGCTTTTCCACAGCCCACAGCTCACAGCAGCTTTTTCAGAAGCCACAGCTCAACCAAACACACCCTTAGTGCTTGTATGAGTTCTTTATGGACAATTAGGGGACTTATTCTATATATGACGATTGTAATTGATCAGATGTACAAAGCAAATATATACTACCTCGTAGTTATAGCCTGGTACGGTTTAACTTCATTAGGGATTCCATTTGCACTTTTGTGACATTCAAGAAATTAAATACTAGGTATACTCTACCTACTTATTTATAAACCAACTTTGCAGCACCGGTGACATGTATGCGATATTAACTTGTAAATGAACGTATGCAAGAATAGAGAAAAAAAAGAAAGAAGAAAAGGAAAGAAACTAATGACTCAACCTCAGACAAATCTACAGCAGCAACAGGATCTGATAACAGAGATCATTTCCATGCTTTCTTACCCTGCGAGGAACGGATATTTCAGCTCCCAAGTATCATGGAGACTGGTATTAACCAAGGTCAAGGTGTCCGAATCCTGAAAGCCCTAGGCGCACTGAGCACTCTTCTTTGATTTCCTCAATTGATTTAGTTCGATGCGTAGCTCTGTGCCTCTGTCTGCCTTAAGTAAACCCTTTTTCGTTCAGTAGGAGCCAACAGTCGGTTATGCAGATCGTACTAAGCAAGAGCAGATCACCATCAGATCAGACTCATATCGCACTGTTTTCAGATGATCGATACCCCTCCGTGTCAAGGATTGTGCTAAGATATACTTCGGCCAAACTCAAAACTTATCTTTTCAGATGATCGATACCCCTCCCTTCCAGGCAAGCTCCACCAGTAACAGCTGAGTAGATAATGTCTGTCCACGAAATCTATACCATGAGTGCTTGATATTTATATTAGCATTCTTCACTTTCAGTTTGAGTCCATAAGTCTTTACATTTACCTCAAGTCCCTCTAGTTCTAATCGAGTTCAGATTGCCTGAGATAAGGCTTTCAGGATATCCTGCGGTTCCTGCAATTGCAGTGTCACAGTCAGTCGGGACATCATGGGCCATTCAATCGAAAATCTGACAAGGCGACAGTTCAGTCCAGGGCGGGCACACGAGAAAATAATCAGAACAAGTCAGTAACCTAATTGATCACTTAATAACCTAAAGCAATGTGAAAGGTGTAACTGTTGTGGGTGTTGAGGAGCCGTCTCTGGTGACTAATCCGATCGATTCCTCTGCTTAATACGAAATGAGATCAATCACAGAAGATAGGAAACAATATATTGAAAACACAGAAAGGTAGAGAAAACTCCTGATCTTTCTTTATTGCTTTTCTGATTGCATGTACAAAACTGTCGGTACGGCTCCCTATTTATTGTCTACTGGTGAGGTGTCCACCATGGGCCAAGCCTTTCGGCTCAGGCCCAGATTTCCTAACACTCCCCCTTAAGCACTCATCCTACACGTTCATGCCTCGTTAAAACTCCATAAAAACTCTGTGGGAAAATTTTAGAGAAAGAGTATATGATACATGTTATGCTGCGATGCACGAATTGCCTCATTAAAAACCTTAGTCGAGAAACTTCAGAAAAACTCGTCAAGGGAAAAATAGTACAATGCACCCAATTTCATTCAATCTTTAGGACTTATTCTTTTGGATACTTGATCTTCATGATCAAGATTTAATAATAGGATTGAGAGAATTCCCCCCTGAATTCTGCACTTCTCTAAATCTCATCATTCTAATTCCTCGTATGCATATTTCTAAGCTAGATGCAGGGAGTGACTTAGTGAATAAATCTGCCATATTCTCACATGACTTAGTATGCAGTACTTTAATCTCGTCCATCTTTTGCAGTTCATGAGCATAGAAGAATTTGGGGTTGATATGCTTTGTGAGATGACTCTTCACACAGTCCGTCTGCACTTGTGCAATGTAAACTATATTATCTTCATAGATAATTGTGGGGGTTTGCACAATATTCATCTTACATGACTGCTGGATGTGGTGAATCATTCGTTGGAGCCAAGTGCATTCTCGTGCGGCTTCATACAGTGCTATAATTTCTGAGTGATTTGTCGAAATCGTTACAAGACTTTGCTTAGACAATTTTCAGTAAATTGCAGTTCCACCACACAGAAATACATAGCCTGTTTATGACCTTGCGGTATGCGGGTCCGACAGGTACCCAGCATCTGCATAGCCAATCAAGTTTAAATCTTGATTCTTTCTGTAGAACAATCCAATGTCTTTGCTTGTTTGAAGGTATCGGGAGGTGTTCTTTATTCCCTGCCAATGCCTTTTGGTAGGTTCTGCACTATACCTTACAGGTTTACGGCAAATGCAATGTCCGCTCTAGTCCAATTTGCTAGATACATAAGTGCTCCCACTGTACTTAAGTACGGGCATTCTGGTCCCAGGACTTCCTCCCCCTCTTCCCTAGGTCAGAATGGATCTTTTTCTTGCTGTAAAGACCTCCCGATTATTGGTACTTATGATGGGTATACCTTCTCAAAGACAAACCTTTCTAACACCTTCTAGGTGTATGCCGACTGATGTACTAATATTCCTTCAGAGACATGCTCAAGCTGCAGGTCTAAGCAGTGTTTGGTTTCACCCAAATCTTTTATCTCAAATTCTGACTCCAGGTAAGAACTTGCTTCTTTTATGTCTTCAATTGTCCTGATGATATTCAGATCATCTACATACACTGAGATTATACAAAATCCATTCTGGGATCGTCGTATAAACACACAGGGACAATCTTCATTATTCGTGTAGCCTTTCTTGCATAGAAAGTCGCTTAAGCGATTATACCACATCCTGCCAGATTGCTTCAGTCCGTACAAAGATTTCCTGAGCTTCACACTATACATATTTCTATTTGCTCTGTCTTGGTTCGGGACTGGGATTCCTTCAGGGACCTTCATATAAATCTCTAAATCCAAGTTTCATAAAGGTATGCAGTTACCACATCCATCAATTTCATTTCTAAATTCAAGTTCACTGCCATTGAGATCAAATATATAAAGGTAATTCCACTCGTGACTGGGGAGTAGGTTTCTTCATAATCAACTCCTGGACGTTGAGTGAAACCTTATGCTACTAGCCTTCCTTTATATCTTACTACTTCATTTCTTTCATTTCTCTTTCGAACAAATACCCACTTATGCCCTACAAGGTGCACATGGAAAGGTGTGCGACATACATGCCTAAACACCTCTATTTTGTTCAGAGATAATAATTCAGTTCTATTGCCTTCTTCCAATCTTCCCAATCTGATCTTTTCTTACATTCAGCGAGCGATACAGGCTCGGGATCAAGATCGATGATTGTGGCAATTTTTTTTGCGAAGTAGATATCAACACTAGCTATTATCCTATTCATGGACTCTCCCGTGTGCACATAATTTATAGCTATTTCTTCATGAGTTGCTGCTTCTGGAGCGATTGCTTCTTCTGGAGTTTCTCCTTACGCATCACTTCTTCCAATTGCGGTGGCAAGTCCTTTTAGTTTTTTAGCTCCGATATGTGCACACACATCCATATCGATTTCTTCTTCCAAGGGGATATTCAGATCCGGTATGCCCTTTTCTGAAGGTGTCATACTCGTACCAGGTCTCAACTGGCTCCCCTTCTGGTTCTGGGGAACCTTAGTGATCGGCTATGTAAGTCCTTCTTATCCTTTTTCACCGGACGTACCCAGTTACTTGGAATTCGAGGGGCTAGAGTTCTCGTCCTTTTATTCTGAGGCCTCTGGACAGGATTAGGGATACCTTCTGCTTTCTTTGGTATTTTAACTCTCTCCCGTGCATTGCGTGCAGGCACGTGCAACTTAGTCATGCTCTTCAAATCACTAAAGTGATCAGGCAGTTGGTTTGCTAATGCTTGCAAGTCAATGATCTTCTGGACATCTCTATTTACTTCACTAGTGCGTGGGTCATGTGCATGGATTCCCGTGGCTTACCACGTAATTTCCCGATATTTTTCATCAAGGGGTTGATTTCCTCCCCCTAATGTTGGGAAATTATCCTCATCAAATATGCAATCAGCGAAGTGGGCGGTATGCAAATCTCCTGTCATGGGTTCTAAATACCTGATTATGGATGCAGTCTCATAACCAATGTGTATCCCAGTCTTACGGAGAGGGCCCATTGCAGCATGCTGTGGAGGAGGTATAGGTACGTAAACCTTGCATCCAAACCTCCTTAGATGAGAAATTTTTGGTGCTGACCCTTGCGCTAGTTGCATAGGTGAATGGATGTTGTAGGCCGATGGTTTAAAGTTGATGAGATTCGCTGCATGTAAGACTGCATGTCCCTAACATGTAGCTGGCAAATTACAATTCTGCAAAACGGGTTGGACAATAAATTTAATTCTCTTGATTAATGCCTCTGCCAAACCATTCTGGGTATGGACATGCGGTACAAAATGCTCAACTGTAATCCATATCACCATGCAATAATCATCAAATTCCTTTGAAGTAAATGCCATTCTGATGGACTTTATGTGATGATCAGGGAAGATATTTCTGATGCGAATTATCTGCGAGATCAGCTTTGAGAAAGCATAATTTCTCGTGGACAATAAACCCACATGCGACCATTTCAAGGAAGCATCGATGAGCACCATGAAATACTTGAATGGCCCTGAAAGAGGCTGAATGGGACCGCAAATATCTCCTTGGATGTGTTCTAGAAATGAAGGGACTTCATCCTTCACTTTCAGAGTGGAGGGTTTAGTAATTAATTTCCCGGTGGCACATGCAGGGCACACAAAATCTTCGTGATTCAGGAAATTCTTTACATTAATATTATGCCATTGGGAATTGTTGATTATATTTCTCATCATTCTAAGACCTGGGTGGCCTAATCTGTCATGCCAGAGATAGAAAAGTTCAGAGCTTCTAAACACTATCTTCAGGGCAGTGTAGGCTGCAGGTGCCTTGATGTTGGTATAGTATAGCCCTGTTTCTAGTAAAGGAAGTTTTTCTACTACCTTTTTTCCATTCGCTTCACGCTTCGTAATGAGTAGGTATTCCTTACCTTACTCTTCTTCAACGTGGAAACCATTAGCGCGAATATCCTTAAAACTTAGGAGAGTTCTAGTCGATTCTGGGTACAATAAGACTTCTTCAATGACCAAAGTTGTGCCCATGGAGAGTATAATTGTGGCTCTTCTATGCATCGCTTCCGGTGATTGTCGTAAGGCTGCCAGCATTATTACGAATCAACTGAAAATACTTTGCCTCTCTTAAGATAGTATTCGTTGTGCTGCTGTCTACTAAGCACACTTTCTCCATAGGGCGCCACACGTGTTCTAATATAAGGTATTTTATTAACATGTATTAGAAGGCAATCAACACATAAATAAAATACATAAATATCAGATATCATGCCATTGTAAACTGAATAAATGAATAAATTATTCAAATATCATCCAACCATCACGAGAAAATAAATGCTAAAGTGCCATCCATGCAAGTTCTAACTTATCCTTTTCACACAAATAAATGACAATTAAAGTCTAAATGCATTCTGTGCATTAGACTGAATCTGCTAGAAAATTGGAGACTTCTTCTGCTATTTTCTTTTGAGTGATATGCTCTTCAAGAGAAATCATGGCGATTGCTGCTTCTAGGTCGAAAGGGGTGCTGCTGCCGGGATGGTCTCAACCTCCATCAGCGCGGGCAGCTGCTCAGAACTCTCCCCCCTCAACATATGCAAAGTGGGCTTCAGCTGCCCTTTGCCATCCTTCTTTTTCTGGCCTAGGAAGGCATCAATGATATGCTGCGGCTCTTTACAAATCCGCGATGAATGCCCCACTTGCCACACTTGAAGCAGCCTTGGTCCTGCTGGCCATAGGTCTTGCCACTCCGCTTTGGCTTACTTGCCTTATTCTCACTCGGAGTGTCTGACTTGCCTTTCTGGGCTGTGGCCTTACCCTTCCTTCCCCTTCTTTTCATCAAGGGCTTTCGCACCTTGTAGCTCCCGGCGTTAGCTTCACGGCCAGCGGAGCTCCCAGGTGGCTGAGTGACGAAATTCTTGTGGAGAAGTTCGTCCTGAGCCTCCACAACCTGCATCATATCAATCAATTTGGCATACTCCTTGTAGCCGTCTTGACGATAATTGCTTGTGGATTGAACTACATTGGGGGTGGAAGGTGGATAGGGTTTTCTCAATCTTCTGCTCATCTGTGATCTGCTTGCCACAGAGTTGAAGATTGATATATATCCTGTGCAAGGCATAATTGTACTCCTCGACCATCTCGAAGTTGGCAAACCTCAGTCTGATCCATTCTTGCTCTGCTTGAGAAAGAATGGTGTACTTTAGCCTCTTAAACCGCTTCTTGAGTGCGGTCCAGAGTGCTAGCGCGCTCTTCTCTGCCATGTACTCATTTTTGAGAGTGAGGCAGAGGTGGTGCCTGAGAAAATGAAGTGCCTGATCATTTTCCTCTGGGGTGGGTTGGGCGTCATGCGGTGCGCCAATCCCAATAGCTGCACGGAGATTCTTTGCTCTAAGTACTATCTCAACATTGGATGCCCAAGTTAGATAGTTTTGGCCATGTTGAGCTAGCTCCTTGAACTTCCGGTTCATCATGTTAGTCATCTATATGTGCATAAAAGGAATAAATAAATTTACTACTGGTAAACATGCACGGAATAATTTACTACAGGTAAATAAATGGTACAAAAGATTCTCGTAATGTTCCAGAATTTTCTATAAATTGTACTACTAAATTCGGTGATTAAAGGTAATTTAAATAATTATGATTAACCAAAATAGTAAATAAATACAGAAAATATAGAAAATAATAATGGAAGAAATAAACACGCTTCAAATGCAAAAAAATTCAAAATTCATATTCCCGAGGCCCTTTTATGCTAGAATATGAATTTTCAGTGAAATCTGCAATTTTTGAGGGTCTATACGCAAATTTTCAATTCAGAGAGAAATTTTGCGTGATTTCCTGATTTTTTGAGGGGTTTTTTGCAAAATTCGGCACCATCTGAAAAATTTGAGGACCTATTCATAATTTTCTAAGGGCCTTTCTGCAAAATTCGGCACCCATATGCAAAATCTAAGGGCTCTTCGGTAATTTTCAGAGTTCGGGGGTCTTTTCTACAAAAAAAAATGCTAGCGCCTTCCCAGGCTGGGCCATGCCTTCGGCCCGCTTGCCCTTCGGCCAGCCGACCCATTCAGCCCGTCTGGCCCACTCGGCCAGTATAACACACGGGGGTAGGGTTTCCCAACCGCCATCTTCCTTGGTAGCGACGGTGCCTTGCCCCGACTGGCCGCTCGGTCGGGCTGCAGGCCAGCGGCCGAGGCGAGGCGGGCACGGGTGCGGGTGGGCGCGGGGCCACTGCAGGCCGAGGCAAGGCGAGCGGTAATCGGGCGCGAGCGGCTGCAGGCCGAGGCGAGGCCGTGCGGCGTGGCTGACGGCTGAGCAGCGGGCCCATCAAAGCGGTTGGCTCCGGCTTCGGGCGAGGCCACTGCAACTGGCCGGGCCGACGTTTCGTGCGCACCAACGTCTTGCCCGAGCGGCAGCTCGTTGGCAGCAGGGCGGCGACGGCCAGTGGCGCAGGCGCTTCGTGCGCGAGCTCGGACGTGCCTCTAGTTCGTCGGTCAGCCGAGCGAGCAGCGGCGCTACAAGAGCGAGCTCATGCGGCGGTGCCGGCCATGCGGAGTGGGCGTGACGTGCAGAGGCCGAGACGATGCGGGCGGCCGTCTCGATGACGCACCGTACGACGGTGGCGCTTCGGGCGCATGCGGCAGCGATCGACGGCGGCTTACGCGGCTGGCTTGGGCAAGCACTCTACGGGGCAGCTTCGGCCTTCGGGCCAGCCTCTGCTTCAGACGAGGCGGCGGCCGAACGGCGCATGCATGGAGCGGTAGGCTGGTCGGTCGGCAGCAGGCCGGCGGCCGGAGCCGTTATCGCGTATGGCGGCCGTACGAGGCCGCCCGTGCGCATATTTTTCTTTTTCCCTTTTTTTCAATATACAGTGCAGTCATCATCTACTCTGTGATGTAATCTACCGATCGACATTGTGCTGACAACTTCAAGTTTGCTCGCGGTATATTAGAGCGGATTTGCGCCGTAGAAAATAATCTAGAAAGCGAAAATTGTGAATTTAGAGCGATCTAGACAATTCAATCTACTAATGCTTTGATGATTACCTTCGATTCACCGGAGCGAGTCGTGCTGATAACGTGTTGAGGAACTGTCACTGGCGACCAGTCCGATCAATTCCTCTGCTTAATGCGAAATGAGATCAATCATAGAAGATAGGAAATAATAGATTGAAAACACAGAGAGATAGAGAGAACTCTTGGTCTTTCTTTATTGCTTTTCTGATTGCATGTACAAAATTGCCAGTACGGCTCCCTATTTATAGTCTACTGGTGAGGTGCCCACCATGGGCCAAGGCTTCCGGCCCAGGCCCAGGTTTCCTAACAGTGGGGTGGCCCAGCCCCAAACGATTGTGCCTTGCAACCGCCCCTATAGTATAAGGGAATGTACCAATTTACCCTCACCTTTTATAACTATTAAGGGGTAGGATGAGGATTTTCTATCCTATCCTATTCATATATATATAAACCCCCCCAACATGGGGTGCGAGAGGACTAGAGCGACTCATTTACTCAATAGCTTTCTCTCTCTATCGGTTGGCTCACCCATTCTCTTAGTCTATATCCCTCAAGGGGAAATGGGTACCCTGTACCTACTGTTGTGCTCATACCACCACAATTGGCGCCATCCATGGGGAGCACGCAAGAAGCTGTGCAAGGAAGAGCTGACCGGGGCGCGACCACGAATGGGTCGTCAACACCCACGACCACATCACGATCGACGTGATCGTAGTCGCCGCCATGAGAGAGATCCGCTGGATCTTTTGTGTGCTCCAATTGCACGACAGCCTCACACTCCGGCGTACTCTGTGGAGTATAAAGCGCCGGGAACTCAGTCGTCATGGGCAACTCTACAGAGTATAAAACAAATTGTGCGGTGGCCTCGTGCCCGGCGTACTCTATAGAGTATAAAAAATCACAGGGTGGTCTCGCGCCCCGGTGTACTCTACGGAGTATAAAGCACCAGGAACTCAGTCGTCCTGAGCAACTCTACGGAGTATAAAATAAATCGCACGGCGGCCTCGGGCCCTGGCATACTCTATAGAGTATAAAGCGTCGGGAACTCAGCTATCCCGGGCAACTCTACGGAGTGTAAAATAAATCATGTGGTGGTCTCATGCCCTGGCGTACTCTACGGAGTATAAAGAATCACAATGTGGCCTCGCGCCCCGGTGTACTCTGCGAAGTATAAAGCGCCAAGAAATTAGCTGTCTCAGGCAACTCTACGGAGTATAAAAAATCGTATAGCGGCCTCGCACTCCGGCGTACTCTGCGGAGTATAAAGTGCCAGGAACTCAGCTGTCCCAGACAACCCTACAGAGTATAAAACAAATCGCATGGTGGCTTTGGTCTTGGTGTACTCCAACTCTCCACCAGGGAGCCCCTACCACGAGCGATAACCCCAGCGAGCCCACACGCTTCATGCATCCCACCAGGGTGTTCGCCGCGCAACATAGCATCAAGCGACAGGTGTAAGCACCATGTGGTCACGTCGCATCCTTGTCGATGTTTATCCCTCATGGTTGCAACTTCGTCGACGTTCGTTCGACCACCTCGTGGTCATGACTTTGTCAACGTTCGTCTGACCCCCTCGTGGTCGAGACTTAAGTCTTCGTCCTACCATCAACTTCGTCGACGCCCATGACCACGTCACAACTAATGTAGTCATGAGGCATTCCATGACAACCTTGTGGTCGTAGCTTCATCGACGCGCGTCCGACCACCTAGTTCTCATGACCTCATTGACAATCGTCTGACCTCTCAAGGTCAGGACCTCGTCGACACCTGTGACCACCTCATGGTCACATCTTCATCGACGTCTATGACCGCCTCGTGGTCTAGAGTTCATCGACGCTTGTCCGACACCTCATGGTCGGCCACCTCATGGTCCTCGTGGTCGTGACTTCGTCGACGCTTGTCCGACCACCTCGTGATCGTGACTTCATTGATGGTCGTCCGACCCCTCAAGGTCGGGACTTCGTCAACACCTGCGACCACCTTGTGGTCGAGCCTTCATCAACACCAATCCGAAGGGTGGGGGATGGAGTGCGCGCTTCAAGTCTTTGTCCCATCACCAAATTTGTCGACGCCCACGACCACATCATGACTGACATAGCCATGAGGCATTCTATGACCACCCCGTGGTCGTAGCTTCATCAACGCTCGTCTGACCACCTGGTGCTCGTAACATCATCGACGGTCGTCTGACCCTCAAGGTCGGGACCTCTACACCGTGACCACCTCGTGGTCGCATCTTTGTTAATGTCTACAATTGCCTCATGGTCTGAATATCATAAATGCTTGTTCGCCCCCCTCGTGGTCAACACTTCACTGACGCTCGTCCAACCACCTTGTGGTCGTGACTTCATCAATGGCCGTCCGACCCCTCAAGGTTGGGACTTCATCAACACTAGCGACCACCTCATGGTCGAGCCTTCATTGACGCCAGTCCAAAGGGTGGGGATGGAACGCACGTACTTCAAGTCTTTGTCCCGGCGTCGACTTCATTAATGCTAGTCTGGAGGGTGGGGGACAGAGCGCGTGTTTCAAGTCTTCATCCCGCCATTGACTTCGTCGATGTGCATAACCACATCATGACTAACGTAATCATGAGGCATTCTACGACTACCTCGTGGTCGTAGCTTCGTCGACGCACTTCCGACCACCTGGTGCTTGTGACTTCATCTACTTATTGTGTGTTTGGTTCAGAGTCATGGTGGGACGGGACGGATCCAACCCATTTTTTAGGGATAGAACCGACCCTGTTTCGTGTTTTGTTGCAAGGGATAGGATGGTCCCTGTTTTCTATTTGGTTTAGGGACAAAAGGGTTGGGATGACAAATCTGACATGCGGGGTCTACCTGTCAGCCTCTTTTCTGGGATTGCAACAGCTCGTGGGGCCCACTCATCCCACCTCATCCCTCACCATCCCCTCATTTCTGGGGGACAGGAGCATCCCCAATTTGAGAGTATATTCGCAGAATTTTCCCTAGAGGGATATCCCCCATCCCACTCGACTCTGAACCAAACAGCTCTGGAACGAGGACCGCCCCATCCCATCCCCCATAGTCCCATGAACCAAACACACAATTATATGACCACCTCATGGTCCAGACTACGTCGATGCTTAACAACACTGCGTCGACGCTAGTCCAAATGGTAGGGGACGAAGGGCGTGTTTCAAGTCTTTGTCCCCGCCATCGACTTCGTTGATGCCCATGACCACATTATGACTGACGTAGTCATGAGACATTCTATGACCACCTAGTGGTCATAGCTTCGTCGACGGACGTCCGACCACCTGGTGCTCATGACTTCGTTGACCGTCGACCACCTTGTGGTCGCATCCTTGTCGATGTCTATGACGCCTCATGGTCCATACTTCGTTGACGTTTGTCTAACCTCCTCGTGGTTAACACTTCACCAACACTCGTCTGAGCACCTCATGGTCATAACTTTGTCGATGCTCGTCCAACTCCTCAAGGTCGAGACCTCGTCGATACCTGCGACCACCTTGTGGTCGCATCCTCATCGACGTCTACGACCACCTCATGGTCCAAACTTCGTCGATCCTCAACCACCTCGCGGTCGTGACTATGTCGATGTTCGTATGACCCACTCGTGGTTGAGAATTCAGCGACGCTCATCTGACGACCTCGTGGTCGTTACTTCGTCAAAGGTTGTCCGACCAACTCGTGGTCGTGACTTTGTCAACGCTCGTCCGACCATCTTGTGGTCGTGACTTCGTCGACGACCGTCTGACCCCTTAAGGTTGGGACTTCGTCAACACCTGTGACCACCTCATGGTCGAGCCTTCATCGACGCTAGTCCGAAGGGTGGAGAACGAAGCACGTATTTCAAGTCTTTGTCCTTCCATCGACTTCGTTGATGCCCATTCATGGTTTGCGCACTCTTGGAGTATAGATCGCCACCTCTGGCACCACAGCGTTGCAGTCATCTACGACAACTGATGCTAGTCACTAGGACACTACCCTGGCGTTGCAGTTGTCTACGCCAACTGATGCTGGTCTGTAACAGCCCAGCTGTTTATTTTAAAATTTTAAGCAAAACATAAAAAATAATTTAATTTAAAATAATACTTTGGTTGCTTGACTTTTGGAGATTCTATTTACCTGTTTTTAGTTTTTTAAAAATGCTTTTCTTAAAAATAATTTAACTAAAAACTTAAAAATATTATTAAGTAAAAGATATCTTGGATTTATATAAAAATCCTATTTAAAATTAATTATTTTTAAAGCATTTGGCTTTCATTTTTTTCTGTGTTTTTCTTGAATTTAAAAATCAATTTCAAAACTAAAAAGTATTTTTATAAAAATTAAAAGACCAACTTTAAGTTGAAAATATTTTCCTAAGTCTAAAAGAGCTCTAGGAATTTCTGTGAATTGTTCTGGAATTTTAGACTTTATTTTTTATTTTCTAAGTATTTTAAAGCTTCCTAGTAACCTAAAATGAATTTTAATTCCTTTCTGTCCTCAGGCTGACGCGTGTCAAGCCTTGGTTCAATCCGCTCTCGACCGATCTAATCCCAGCCGCTCGATCTCACTAACCCCTTCGTTTTAATCCAATGGCCTTGATCTTCTCTGTGCACCACACGTTGCATATCCAACCGTCCGCTTCTTCCTCTCTCTCCTCTCTCTCGCTGACAGCCTGACCCCACCCGTCAGTCGTCTTCTTCCTCCCCCTTCTTCCTCCTCGCGCCGCCGCCATTGATGCCCCACCCGAGCTTTTAAGTCGGCTGTTGTTAATGCCCAAACGCGGTCGCCACCTCGTCTCGTCACTAGCCTATCTCCAAGCCCCTTGGACCCCTACGCCAAGGTGAGCTCGCTTCCTCGCCTTCCCCTCTTGCTGTTGTACACCTCGGCCACCGCTGCCTGGCGCCAGAGCACCGACGAACCCGCAGGCCAGAGTGTTGCCCCCCGGCAGACCATGCCGCGTTAGCGCCTGAGCTGCGTGGCAGTTGTGTGGCCACCATGTGGCGAGCCACGTCGGCTCCATCCCGCCCCGCCAGCCCTGTTTGGCCACGTCAGCAATTCCCAGGTTTTTCAATACAAAAATAAATCAGCCGAAAAAGAAATTCCATGCAAATGTCACTCTAACGTCATAAAAACCTTATTCCATAGAAAACTAATTCCACCAAAAATCATTACCTTGCTGACGTCATAAATCGATTTTTCAGTACAAAAATAATTCTAGAAAATCAGTTTAGTTTGTTTCTCTCTTTTCAAACTTCCAGAAGCCGTATTTCTTCATTTTAACTCCGATTGAGCCCGTTCAAAATTTTAAATTCTTCTAAAATCCTAATCTATTCATTTTTATCCTATTTTCAATTTTTGGAGTTTGTTTGCATTTATTTTGATTAAATTAAAAGTCAAAAAATAAAAATATTTTAAGCAGTTAAAATAAACTTCAAATAAATCCGAAACTATTTTATTTTATATTTTCGAATTCCATGGATTTGTTATATATTTTTCTTGAATTTCTTGAATTTATTTTATTTTTGAAAAAAAATTTCTTTTCATTTTCTCTCTCCTCCCTTCTTCTCCATGCGTGCGCTTTTCTCTGTCCCAAGCAACGAGCCGCCTGCATAAACGTCACTTGAAGCTTTCAATCCCCATGAATTCTTTCGTGATTCTTCTCGCAATCAAGTGCAATCAATTCCTCTATTCAAGACTCCTCCATTCCCAACCGTTTCCCTCCTCCTTTATGCTCGTTTACACGAAAATGAACCGTCACATTGAATTGGCATCGTCGTTTGATCTCCCTCTTCCATCCACCTCCGCCCCTATAAAAGGGAGCATTGAGTGCCCCCCTCCTTATCCTCAGTCATCCTAAAAATCTCAAGTCCTCTCTCCCTTCCTCCTCTCCGCAATCGGCGTTTGTTTCTCCTCAACCGAACGACGTTCCTCGACCGTTTGTGCCACCTACAGTGGAGTTCCACCACTTTTGACCACACCAGTGGCTTCGCCTTCTCGCGTTCTATGTGGTGCTTCCCTTGCCTTCGCCGGAGCTTTGCTGGAGCATCGCCGGAGCACCGTGGCCAAACCGCGTCGTCGCGTCTCTCATCGCTGTCGACCAACCGTGCATGTTCCACCACAACCAAGGTGAGCATTGCGTTCCCCATGTTCCCCCCTTCATTTTGCCACAAAACCACACCCGCTAACTCCTCTCCGTTTGCTCGGAACGCCGATGTCAACCAGCGTCACCACCTTCGCCTCGTCATCGGAGTTCCATTTTGCCCATTCACCAATGTAACATCCCAAATTCTGGAAATGCAAAAATATGGAATTATAAAACTTTTTGTGGCATTTTGTTGGCATGCAAATTAATAGTCAGGGATAATCCCAAGTGCAAATAATGAACATGTAAACATTACAGATCATGAATTCAAAGTAACAGAATCCTGAAATCGAATTTCAGAGTCAATAAAAGGTTGGATATTCAGGAACCTATATATATATATATATATATATATATATATATATATATATATATATATATATATATATGCACAAATCAGCTACAACATTAGTTTAAAAATAATAAGTCAAATACATAATAAAAATAAAAATAAAATCATAATAATAAAAGAAATGAAAAGTCTGAAGTAAGGGAGTTATGGATTTAAATCCAGGAGATTGAAACACAAATCTAAGAATCATCTTCGAATTGAGAACCAAAAACCGAGTGGCCGAATTAAGTAAAAATAAACTTTATAAATCCGTTTGCAACCTAATCAAGCCAGAAAGTCAATTTAAGTATAAATTCAAATTCCATGAATTAAGAATTCAAATCAATAATAATAATAACAAGAGGAGGAATTTAAACTTTTATTGGCTTTATTTCTTTTCCTTCCTCCCTTTTCTCTCCCCATATTCTATTTTCCCTCACTGCCCTATGGGCCCAGCTCCTGCGCCCCCCTCTCTTTTCCTTTTCTTCCTTCTCCCTGCTCTCCCCTCTGCGCTGCGCTCTGCTCTCTGCCCCGCTCCGTCGCATCACCCGGCCTTCGCGGCGCAAAGCTGCACACCTGCGTTGAGATGTCACAAGCAAGTCACACACAATCTTGCCGCAGCAGCTGCCCCTGCCACCGCCGCCTGCATCGCCGCTTGCTGCCACCGCCTGGCGTCGAAAGGACCGCACGTCCGTCCCCGCATGTGGCCAGCCCAGCCCACGACCTATAAAATCCAGTGAAGCTCCCGTTGGCGTTGCCGTTCCATACTTGTCCTTTCCCCAAAAAGAATCGACCTCTCGGTGCCTCTTACTCGCCGGCGGACCTCATCCCTTCCAACGCCGGCCGGTGAAGTATCGGCTGACTGAAGCCTTCTCCGGCCAATTTCTTCGCGTCACATATTCACCGGGGCATCACGAACCCACCCCCACCGTCGGCCGAACCCCTCGTCGCCTGTACGTCGCCGGCGCTGAGCGCAAGCTCGCGCCGCCCCTGGTCTCCCTCCGACTTGCTCCGGCTCGGCAAGACGCGTGGTGAGCTTCCCTTTGGACCCTTGTAGCTCATACATGCCCCGTTCTCTTCTTCCTCCCTCCCGGCCGTCGGCGCCCCATTCCCTGCCTCGCCGCCGGCCGCACAAATAGCCGCCCCGCCGACCTGCGCCATCCCAAGCCGTGCCGCCTCCCCCACAAGTTTTCTCGCCTTTCCAGGATCCCTCTTTGCCAGCTTACCTTGCCCCTCTGGCCTCCCCTCGCTAGAGCCCCCGCCGCTGGCCATGTGCATACGCCTCCCCTGTTTCGGTCGGGATAGAAGCTCTGTTTTGGAGCTCAGTCTCCGCGCCACCTCTTATAAAATGATTTTTCCCCTGTTGTCACAAACGGGCTGCAGCCCAGTTGGTAAGCGCAGCCGAGAGTTAACCCACAACCCCGCGTTCGAATCCAAGCATTGCACCTTTATTTTCCGTATTTTTGCTAGCCCGATCTAAGTAGGAAACGAATCTAGGAAAATCTAGGGATAAATCCAGGAAGGCTAATAAAATTTGATTAGGGCATAAATGAGAATATTTGAAGATTTAAACTTGAAATAGTTCACATGTGATTAACTAATATGATATGAAAAACTTTCTAAAAGACTAAATACTAGATTAAAGACATTGATAAAGAAAAACAACTTAGGATAGATGACCAAATAAAGGATGCCATTAATTAGAACTAAGATATATGCCCAATATTAAACATGCTGCCATGAAATAAATCCTAATGGTGAATATTGGAAATATAACCCTGTAGAATAAGCCTTGCTAGATAAATAAATTGTAATTCAAGCTAATAGCAACTAAGCTGTAGAGACTTTCCAAGTAAATGTATATATAAACCTTTGTGTGTATACATATAAATAAGAGGTTAGAGGAGGGGATAGCATGAATACAGCCACTAGTAAATGTAACCGTACAATTCTTGCGTTCACCGTAGACATTATTAGAAGAATATATATACATGTAAACACTATCATTAAAATATTGCCAATTATGAAATCTTAAATGGTAACCATAGCTAATATTGATGACAAAATATCATCATGTATAGTAGGTTCGAGTTCTAAAGGGATAAAATATCAGTATCAGTAATTTCTAGAGATCACTCAAATTAAAAGGTCATGATAATATACAGATGCTAAAATATAATAGCCCTAGGTCATCAAGCATCACAATAACCCCACAAGACATATAGATACTCTAAAGTAAACATGTTACCATTAACACGAGTAATTAGGGTCACATAAAATAATACATACCAAGCTTTGCTCAGATAACTAAGTTTAAAACTAAGATTAGAAATAAAGCTAAGCCTAGTAATAAATGGAGGTACATAAAATATCATACCACAAAATGCTATAAACATAGCCCATAAGATTAACTCTGTAAGCTAAAATTTGCAAACATTACTTATATACACATATACCATATGCCCTGAACATTAGCACTCGACAAAATACACCAATTCATAGGTTTAACTAAACTCATGGAACTTCCTTGATAAATATAAAAATAATAAAAGAGATTATGAGTAAAAAGATCAAGTCATCGTATTCTACCACCGACCCTACCTCAAATCACCCAAATCACCCCTTCACTCATAATAAAACAAAAGTTGAGTTTATTCGGATTTATTTGGATCTTTTAGTTATTTGCTTTTATTTGGGTTCAGTCGTTGTCCGTAGTTAGAAACTGGAGTCCTGAAGATTCTATGGAGCAAGCGAGGACGAGATCGATGCAGACCAGGAATTAAAGATCATCGCATGAGACAACCTTGTGTGAGCTCAAGTCCGCGGTAAACCGCGCCAGGCGAGTCAATACTTTGATCATGTTGAACCTACATTTTCTGCAAATTATTTTTGTTTAAATTATTAAATTGCATGCTGTTATTTTATATGCAAATACATGTTTCATTTAAGATTTTAGTTATATGCCCATTGTTTGCTTGATTAATATTACACCTCCTTTGGAATACTTGAATATGTGAACCTTGTCGCCCTAGCAAAATTATAATGGTAGCTTTTGAAAATAAGTCCCTAATTATATGCCATGCTTAGTACTGCATAAATACTCAGGGGCACTGAAATGCCCCAAACATCATTGTCATTTTAAATCATGAGAAACTGGTTTGGGCAGTCATGGTGGGAATGACTGGTATGTTTTGACATGATTATTTTATGCTCCCCCCAAAAATTCTAACTTGCTTAAATACCTGGATGGATGGTTTGGGGGCTGGTATGTGGTGCAGTGGATGCACAAAATGTGAAATGTGGTAGAACCATCCGGGTAACCTTAAGGACTGAATCTTGTCATGTCAACCCGTGTAAAACAGTACAACCACAAGTTTTGCAAAGTGCATCTTGGCTAAGTAGATTTATCGACTCCCCGACTCATCTCACCAGGAGAGGTTAGAAGTGGATATGCAAGGGCATTAGTAGGCCAAAAGGGACACCAAGGAAAGGGTGAAGTTTTCCAGTCGTACTAGCGCGGAGGGAGGGAAGCCCGTACGCTAGTAGCCGTGGGGAACATCCCGTGCAACATATGGGACCCACCGCAAGTGGGAACGGCCCATAGGGTGAGATGACAAAAGGGACTAGATAGTTTGAAAAGTCATTGTGATGGTCTTCTCAACCACATGACTAAGGAATCGTGTGGGGCAACGAGTTGATTGTCTCTTGTGGTGAAAGTGTACAAACTCTGCAGAGTCAAAACTATTCGAATAGCCGTGCCCACGGTCAAGGGCGGACATGGGAACTTAACTAGATATAGTTCTATTTCAAAAACTTTGTGGGTGGTAATGGAAAAAGTGGAGGGCAGTGGAAAGCCCTGATTTGAATTGTCCTGGGTGTCGTCCCAGTGGTAAGTTAAGCGGCTATAACGCTGAAAGATGCCATATGGTGCAGATGCCATGTAACGGAGGATGGAATCTGGATCGCTATTATTATTGCATTTTCTTGAACATTATATTTTTGTTCAAAACTGCTAGGTCTCAGGAAATTTTTATGTATCATATTGCAAAAGTAAAATGTTTTCTCTTCTCGCAAAGTAAAATATATGAGGAAATAAGTAGAGTCGGGAGTAATGAAGATGGAAGTTTGTGGTAAAAACATAAATATATTGGTGGACTCATGTCGATTATAAAAAAAACGATAGTGTGGATTCTGGGAGAAATGAGCCCAAATGGATATCTAGACTAGATAGATGATTTATATGATCTTTGGAGTATTAAGAAGTGCAAGGGTATTGGTTGGATTACAACACTGATATTTGATATAAATTCTTGGGAGATGTTGACAATATTGGTTTAATAGGATTTGAACAAGTTCTGGATGGAGGAATTGATCTTGGGAGTTTGGAGTATGATAACAATTCTTGGAGTATAGACTTGATCAATGATATTCTTGGTGGATGAATACTGGTGAATCGTAGACCTAATCAATGATATACTTGGTGGATATATACTAGTGAATCGTATACTTGGTCAATGATATTCTTGGTGGGTGTATACGCATGAATTAGTTAGAGATAGATAATGGAAAAATAAGATTGATTATTGAAGAAGTAAGTTATGGTTGTGGATCAATAACGAAAGGATTGGATTGTTAAGAATTTAGAATGCAAAAGATACTGATGGAATAAATAAATGATATTAGATAAATGGTGTCACTAGCTGTTTGGAGTTATAGGCGGTAATTGATCAGTGGATTATATAAGTTATGATACTCGCTATGTGGGGATTTAGGCAGCAATGAAGGTATGATTGGTGGATTGCATAATTGATGATAATCGCTGTTTAGAGTTATAGATAGCAATCCATATGGAAAGAGCATGATCGGTGGACTGATTAAATGATGTCATTCGCTGTTTGGAGCCTTAGACAGCAATCAATAAAGAAAGTGTATTTTGGTGGATTAAGTCGATTATGGTAGTCGCTAGGTGGAGTATAGGCAGTAACAATAACACTATGATTAAATAATGACAAAGCTACTAAAAGCGCTTTTTGGCAAATAAAATAACCCGAGCCTCTCCTTTGTTAAGCCATGCATACTATTTATTTGCATTCTGTGTATTGGCTCGCGAGCACGGTGGTTTGTGCTCACACTCGCTTTTGCGACAAATTCAGAAGCGGGAATCAGATCACTACGCTTCAACAATACTTTTGGATCAAGCTGGCAGAGAAGATGAAGATGTCAAGGGCTAGGTCGCGCACCTCCAGTTGGCTGCCTGTGGGCATGTCCTGAAGGTCCCACCTGTGTGCTTCGTTCTTCCGCTGCTGCAATTTATTGATTTCGGCCTAATCGGCCCATGAGTAAGTTTACTATTATATTTACGCTTCCGTATGATATGTACTTTGATATTCAGAACTGTAATCTGTGAGCACTATCTACTGATCCAGAGAATAGTGCGGTGGAATCACAGAAGATTCTGGATTGTAAAATCTGGGTCTGACAACCGACCACCTCGTAGCCAACTGACCACACTGTACTATTCAAAAAGTAATTCTCGGATTGTTTTTATCATTTCATGTGATATCCAAAACTTCCATATATTTGGTCTTCCTCATACAAACTCCGAATCCATTGATTCTTTCTCCTAAATTCATCTAAAATCATAATCTATCCCTCAATACATATTTTATAATTTTTGGATTTTATTTGAATTTATTCGCTTTGGTTCTTCGTGTGTAGATTACGACTATTCCGGAGAGTTTGATTTCGATGATTCGCAACACCAAGTCTTCGAGCCAGGTAAGTTACACCTTTGATTATGTTGCTCTCAGTAATTTAAATTATTTATGTTGTTTTTAAAATTATTATGCATGTGTACTTTTATTCAATCTAGTTTAAATTCAGTTTAAACTCTAGTTATGCCCAATTCCTTTATGTATAGCCAAATTTGACTCTGAACAATCATGCCTTGTCACTCTAGATAAAAACCTAGTTAGTACATTAGTATTAACTGGAAATTTTATAGAATTACTTAGCCATGCTTAGAATAATTTGGGTGGAAAGGTTTGTTTCACATAAAATGATAAACTTTTGAAATGTATTCTTGACTTTGGTGAGTCAAGAATGATTATGAATATTTTCAAGCAAAATATAAAAACTTGATTTAGACTTAGGCAATTGGTTAGGTGGTGGGTGCCTGCTGGCATGCATTGTTGTTTGGTGACACAATGTTGATTGCCAGGCACGAAGGGTATGTGGTTGATGCCTAAGTCAGTTAAGGACCGATTTGTGAGCTACTGTTGCAAAGCTCTATCGTACTACCATAAGGCTGGTATGGGACTGTCCTGACTGATTAATTTGTAGGTCCCAACCTGAGTCTCGCTGTAGGTTGAAAGTGAGCGTGGCGTAGGCCATGAGAAGTCTCACTAGGCTCAAGAGGGGGCTCCAACTTATGGATTCAAGTGTGGTGAAACCTTAGTGTTGGCTTAGCCAGGTTGAAGGCTTTGCATTGTAATGACCTTATCATGATCTCCTCGTCGCACACCTAAGGAAGTGTGTTTATCTGGTGGCAATATGGGATGATCATTTCTTGTGGGTAAAACTGTACAAGCTCTGCAGAGTGTATAATCTATCCTGGATAGTCGTGTCCACGGTCATGGGCAAGCTGAGTAAAGTTTTTCACGGATTAGACTTTGTTCTTCAAAATGGTTTTACAAACTGCTTATGGATGGATGGAATCCATATGAGATCTTTTTGGAAAAGATGGTCCGGGTAGGATGCCCGTGGATAGGTTAGTGTTTGGTCGGAGCCTGCACTAACGATATTATTTTGTTAAAATCTTGTTTCTATCTATTGTATCAAATTCAGCTTTTGAATCTACTTACAGTTTTTACTTCAATTCTGCTTTTCGCTCAACTAACCTTACTATGCCTTCCTTTATCAATCCATATACATGCATTAACTCTGTTAAACCTCCTGGTGTAACTTGTGGAGTACTTTATGTGCTCATGTTGCTTAATTAATCATTTTTCAGAGGACAGCTTCGACTTCGGTGAGGATCAGAATGTATAGGCCGCGTCTTATTGTCGTTTGCCTATGGGCAGTCTCAGTGGGTTTCTTCTGCTTCGGTTTTTTTCTTCCGCTTCTTATATTTAATTTTGGTTTATGAACCATTGATGTAAACTTCGGCCATCAGGCTCATATCAGTTAAATAAAGTTGGTCATTATGCATGATATTTGTCTTTGTTATCTACTATGTGCACTAGCTGATCCTGGACTAGTGCGATTTACACAGAGGGTTTCGTAGTTGTTGCTCCGGGATCTGACATGATCACCGAGACACTACTCTGCCTCTCACCACAGCAGCAGCATGCCGCTGTCCACGACACAGTTGGGCTACTGGTACCGTTGGTGATCGTCAACGGTTTGGATACCTTGCGGGAGGCGCCTGCTACACCAATCGTCAATAGGCTGGAGATCCTTCAGGAGGATGAATCCTTGCCTGACGAGGCCCTCAACTGCTACATCGTGCTTTTCAAGGGGCCTCTTCCACCTACATCCATCTAGGCCCTTTTCACGCACTTTCGTTCTGACCCCCCACAAGTGGTGCAGACGGACGATGCTCTAGCAGACGCAACGCTTGCTGCCAGCTTGGAGACCGACGAACCGGCGGTGGTGTAGGCAATAGCCGTTGCCAACAGGGGGAATGCTGACCGTATGCTCATGTCTATGGCTTCTACCCACAATCGCAGCGACTTTTTGGATGTTCTCAGCTGTGACCTGTTTGATTTTGCACCACATACTACTATGTATGGTATACGCTGCATTACGCCACGTGTGCACTGGCAAGAATGGGGTGAACAAACCAAACCTTGGCAAGGAATGGAATCCCCTTGTGATCACCAAGATTGAATGCTCTTTGCGGCAACAACCTTGGTACATATTCGAAATGGAGACAAGGCAGAGTTTTGGACCTCTACTTGGGCGAGAGGAAATAGATTATGCGATATCACACCCACTATCTTCACAACATCCAGGAGGAAAAATCACACCATACAACTTAATATGGTATGAGAGCCAAAAAAATCTTGGATTCAAGACCCAACTAGCGGCGTAGTTAAAAATATTGAGATTGCTAGGTGTTTTTCCTTTGGTTTTCAGAAAATTTTCTCTCTATTCTTATACCTTGATCTTGTTCTACCCTTCTTAATATATTTGGCTTAGGTTTCTTTCTGCTGGCTTGTCGATAATTACAGCCCACTTCTATTCCACATCTTAGACCCAAGGAAACCTGCACGTGAGGGAAGTGTTGAAATATAAGTGAATTGTACACTTTTCTCACCGCTTAGGCTTTTGAGTGAACTGGATGGTGCATGCAAATCAATAGGAACAACCCAGCTCAAAGTCCACGCGTTCCACCCAACACCACTACGCTTCCGCAAGCCTCTCAATGGCACGGTGCAATCCTTTTCTGCCTCCTTTGTTTTTGCCATACGCTCCATCGCCCCCAGCGAGAGCGTGCATGGCCTCACCTTATTCATCTCCCCAACCAAGAATCTCACGATCGCATTCTCCAACTAATTCCTTGGCCTCTTCAGCAAGACGAACTATGGCAATATGAGCAACCACATCTTCGCTGTTGAGCTCACATCATCCAGTGCAATGACATGTTGGACATCAACAAAAACCATGTCGGCACCGACATCAACAATCTCAGGTTTGTAAAGTCCTACACTGCGGGATACTACGAAGACAATAATGGTACCTTGGGTAACTTAACCCTAGCTTCCTTTGAGGTGATGCAAGTATTGGTGAACTATGATGGGGAGAGGAAGCTGATCAGTGTGACCTTGGATCCTCTCAAGATGGCCAAACCCATGAGGCCATTGCTCTCAACCACCTATGACCTCTCATGGGTTCTCAACCACCTCATATATTGGCTTCTCAGCCTCAACTAGCATTCTTGACTCACATCACCATGTGCTCAATTGGAGCTTTGGTATGAATCAACCAGCTCTAGCCATTGATGTTAACAAGCTGCCAAAGTTGCCTCGGTTGAGCCCAAAGCCTCAATCCAAGCTCTTGGAGATCATCTTGCATATAGCTACTACAACCTTCATTTTTGCCATTGTTACTATTATATTTGTACTTAGACAGCGGCAACTAAGGTATGCCGAGCTATGTGAAGATTGGGAGGTTGACTTTGGGCCTTACTGATTATTGTACAAGGATTTCTTCATGCTACCAAAGGGTTCAAGAACAAGCACTTGCTTAGCATTGGAGGTTTTGGGAGGGTATACAAGGGAGTGCTTCAAAAATTAAAGTCAGAGGTTGCGGTGAAGAGGGTGTCACATGAGTCGAGGCAAGGCATGAGGGAGTTCATCGCTAAGGTTGTCAGCATTGGCCGCCTACGCCACAAGAATATCGTGCAACTACTTAGATATTGTTGGCGTAAAGGAGAACTTCTACTGGTCTATGACCATATGCCAAGCGATAACCTTGACAAGTACTTACACTATCATGATAAAAAAACAAACTTTGGATTGGGCCCAATAGTTCCATATCATCAAAGGTGTCGCATATGCTCTACTCTATCTCTACGATGATTGGCAGCAGTTGTCATCCACCGAGATATCAAGGTGAGAAATGTGCTTCTCAATGATGAGATAAATGGGCGGTTAGGTGACTTTGGCCTTGCAAAATTGTACGACCATGGCACCGACCCACAAACAATGCATGTGGTTGGCACCATGGGGTATACATAGCTCCTAAGCTCGCGCGCATGGGTATGGCGTCCGCTCTCACTGATGTGTTTGCCTTCGGAGTGGTCCTTCTCAATATCACCTATGGATGAAGACCCATCGAGCAGAAAGATGGGCATGAATATCCACTCATGTTGGTTGATTGGGTGCTTGAGCACTAGCATGTAATGCATCACTTATTGATGTGGTAGACAATAGGCTTAAGAACACCTACAATGTAGATGAGACATGGCTAGCACTGAAGCTGGGGTTGTTAGGCTCACATTCCTTGCCCAGTGCAAGGCACAATACGAGACAAGACATGCAATACCTCGATGGCAATGCGCCATTCCTGGAGGAGACATTGATGCAGATCATGTCCAATGGAGCACTGGAGCCCAACATCGTGTCTTTCCCGCCACCATCCACAAGTTTTGGCACAATATCGATTGATCTCTCGGGAGGAAGATGATACTTGTACACAATCAGGGTTTGTCAAGGACCATGTGACAAGATCTAGGGTTTTGGTTTGATGAACCATTTTAATTTTGGAGGAGTAGAAATTTGAAATTTATAAATTTTTATGGACAGCTTGCAAAAATAGATGATTTTGTGAAAATTGAGTCATGCGATGATTTAGTTTGATCTAGGTCAGTGCATATGTGTGTTGCATGATGTATGTTACAGCTAACATATGTCAAGTTGTGAAGAATTTATGTTCGAAATGATTTCTTGGTCTTTGGATGTGCATGATCGTTTGGAGTCAACAATGGTCAACGGCGAGGGTCGAGGCTATGCTTATGGAGGAGCCGAGGTCTAGAACAATCAAGCATATCGGGGTGAGATGGATGAGCTTAAGCATGGCACAAGGAAGGTAAGAAATGTTGAAGTGATGTTCGAGCGATGGGTTGCACTATGTCGTTTTGTCGGTCCAAGTGAGGCATGGTCCGATGAAATTGAAATAAAAGAGAATTGCCAACGCGTGGCAAGCTAGTAGTGCACTTATGCATGGTAAGCATGGCGATTGCTTGCAATGGAAGATGAAGATTGGGTCAAGAAAAGATATTTTGGTAGTTTGACCAAAATATCGAAAATTATCTTGAATCAAGACCGTAGCGCTTGAGAGGTGCTTTGTAAGGTGATTTAGGTCAAGAAAAAATTGAGAAGATCAAGTTGAACCAAGGTTAAGGACTTAGTGGATTCGGCTTATATGCTTTGAAGAACTTTCATAAGTGTAGCGTGTAAGTTAAAATCTCTGTGTGTGTGTGTGTGGAGTTATCAGGTTTTTCTATTATATGCTAAGTGGATAATATCCACTAAGAGTTAGATGGTGCTGGCTAACCTATTTATTTAATGGGTTAGGATGGAGACTTGTAGTTAACCATCCAACTATCCTCTTATTTGTGACCAAGGGTTCTAAGGTTAGGGTTTGAGAGAAGTTGAGTACTGTGGTGTGCTCTTTTGCCCTCCAAGTGGAGTGGATGTAAAACATTTATTCTCAAATAGCAATACATCAATATTTGTTCATCTCAATGAATCCATCTTGTGTTGATTGATTTGCTCTCGATTTTGTTGGTTTTTGCTCTCTCTTCCCTTCTTGATTTTACTGTGCCAAGAACATATAAGAGATGGAGATAAGTTCTGAATATCAATCTCTAACCCATCTAGACATTCAATTGATAAGTTCATGAAGAAACATGATTTTTGCTCTTTTTGGCCACTCTATGTGATTTATTGATCCATATGTTTTTATCTCAATTTTTTTGGTGTTCTTGCTTACTATGATATATGGAAACACATCTAGAGTCATCTTGACCATCATTCACCTAAGAGCAAGTCATATTCACCTTTTTGTTTTTGGGCCGGTTTTGATGCAACGTTCCTTCAAACAGAAAAAGTCAAAAGTTTAGCAATGATTTTCTTGATCGTTGATTGAAATATGTTCCTGACACCCTAGATAATGTACATACCAAATTTAAAGTGATTTGAAGATTTGGTCTGAGAGTTAGCTCAATTTTAGGTTTTAGCTCAATTTTGGTGCAGCAAAGCTTCACGAACCAAAATATCACAATTCTTTTAAGTTCTTTCAAGATATTTGTGTGAGATAGGTTCTTAAGGTCATGATCTAGTTTTGGTTCAAGTTTTAAATCTTTTAGATTTACGGTTCAAAAGTTTCATAGATTTTGGATTTAAAATAATACTATTTTTTGCACTGTCTACGGGCTGAAATTACTGTAGTATCGAGATTTTTTTGGAATTTTGGGTTCTTGATCTTCATAGCTTCTGATAACTATTGGAGTGAAGAATTGATAAATACTAAAAAAAATTTGATGGCATCATTCAATCCTCTTTGTTGTAATACTGATTGTATAGTTTGTTTCTTATGGAACATAGGAATTTCATAAGAATCCCACAAGAATTTTGCAGGAAATAGTATTTCAGCAGGATCACTACATATGTAATTCAAAATAATTTGGTTAAGCATTGTTTCGCAATTTTCCCTAAAAACCCTCGTGGAGCATGGATCCATGTCATTAGCGCGAGATCGTGAAACAACAAGTGAAACAATCGAGGAAAAACCGGCCGACACACGACTCCTAGTCCTAACGAAAGAATCAGTTACGAACCTGGAAAGGTTGGGCGGCGAGGACGTCCATGATCGTGTGTGACGTCGCAACGGCAAGACGTCACGGCGGACACTTGCGCGGCACCGGCGGAGGGCGTACGCCGTCGTTGCTCGCCGGCGGCGCGGCCGGTGGCTTAAGAGACGCAAACAAAGGAAGCGGTTTAATCAGTAGGGTGTCATTGTGTCAAAAGAGACAGGCCTGATTTTCTCTCTGATCCAAATTTCTGGGCCTAATGTGGGCGGCCCACGTTGACAGCCATTTGTAGAGGAAATTTGGCAACGGAATTTGTCGGTCTTCGGCCCAACTATACTTTGGTCCAATTCTCCTGGATTTTTATGGTCGTTTTCGGTTTCGATTTCTCTAGAAATCAAAACAAATGAGAATGCTTCTCTTCAAACGGCTTTTCAAGCCTGTCGGTACATACGTTGTTAGCATCAACGTCTCCATCATCTGCCACTGTTTTAAAAAAGCACAAGCAAAAGTCATCGACTGTAGCTAAAAACTATCAACACACTACTACAGAAAGCCTAATAGTAGACGCCTCATCACAGACGGTTTTGTGAAACCGTCTCTAATGAGCACTATTACAGACGGTTGTAATTTGGAGGACGTCTGTGGTATTTGTGGCGGGAAAATGGATTATCACAGACGGTTATTAACTATGAACCGTCTGTGATACGTTTGTATCACAGACGGTCTGTATTAAAAACCGTCTGTGATAATCCCAGATTATCACAGACGGTTTTTAAATAAAAACCGTCTGTGATAACCTTGTTATCACAGACGGTTAATAATTAAAAACCGTCTGTGATAATTCACAGACGGTTTTTTATTAAAAACCATCTGTGATAATGTCAGTAGGCATTTATTGCGCTGCTCAGACCGCATCTGTCTTCATTTCGATCCAGATCTAGCCACTGCTGCGCACTTTTTCACTCGGGAGGAAGCTAGGCGATTTCAGGCCTTGTTAATTTGGTGGGAAGAGGCAGAGATTGAGCTTTGAAGATTCATACTTTGCTGGTTGTTCTAGATATGGTTAGTAATGCAATTTATTTTTTTCTTTAATTGCATTACAATTTAGTTCTAAGTAATCCATGAGTGGTTATTGAAGATGGTTAATTTGCAAAATTGTTGGTTATATAATAGCTGTTGTGTTTGTAATATGAATCTAGCAAATAAAGTCTCAATATAATAAATGTGGCCGGTATATATGTAGTTATAATTAGTTAATCTAGATTTTAATACTAAGTTGTTATATATGTACGTAACGTAGGACCGAAGCTGGATGTATGCCGCGAGCCGTGTGAGTGAAGAGTACATTAATGGCGTTTCTGCTTTTATAAGAGCTGCCGAGGAGGATATGTTGAATAAGGGGGCGATATATATGTGCTGTCCATGCACTGACTGCGAGAATGTGAAGATGTTTAAGAACCGAGGGCAAATTGAATCGCACTTGATTCGGAGGGGTTTCAAAAAGGATTATACGTGTTGGACCAGTCATGGCGAAGTGAATGATCATATGCCGCCGGATGACAACGCCGGTGAAGTGAATGATATGCCCCCGGATGACATCGCCTGTGAACTGAATGACATGCCGCCGGCTGATGTCGATTGTGGGTCGGATTCGGATAGGTTGCACGATGATAATCTGGATCAGATGCTTCGCGATGTTGAAGAGAACTATGATGAGAGAGAGTATGTTAAATTCCGTGGCTTGGTGGAGGACTCAGAGAAACCTTTGTACACGGGATGCAAGTACACGAGGTTGTTGGCCGTGCTTGAACTGTTGAAATTGAAGGCAAGCAACGGTTGGTCGGACAAGAGTTTCACGGCGCTGCTAGGTCTTTTAGCGGACATGCTTCCGGATGGAAATGAGTTGCCTAAAACCACGTATAAAGCCAAGAAGGTTCTTTGTCCGTTGGGAATGGAAGTAGAAAGAATACATGCATGCCCGAACGATTGTATCCTCTACCGTAAAGAGTATGCAAACATGCATGTATGTCCGGTGTGCAACGCATCCCGATACAAACGTAACAATCAATCAGTTGATGGCGAGGGAACAGAGGCGAAGAAAGGACCTCCTGCTAAGGTGACATGGTATTTTCCTATAATTCCCCGTTTGAAAAGGTTTTTTGCAAATCCAAAGGAGGCAAAACTGCTGCGTTGGCACTCGGAGGAGCGCAAGAAGGATGGAATGATAAGACACCTTGCTGATTCCGCGCAGTGGAGAAACATCGATAGGAGTTTTGCAGAGTTCGGTGCAGAACCAAGGAATATAAGGTTTGGACTGAGTACAGATGGAATGAATCCTTTCAGTAGCATGAGCAGCCGACATAGCACATGGCCCGTGACTCTCTGCATCTATAACCTTCCTCCTTGGTTGTGTATGAAGCGAAAGTATATTTTGCTGTCGATACTTATCCAAGGGCCAAAACAACCTGGGAATGATATCGATGTGTTCCTAGCACCGTTGGTGGAAGATCTAAAAGTAATGTGGAACGAAGGGGTACAGGTATGGGATGCGTACAAACGAGAGAACTTCACTCTGCGCTCCTTATTGTTCTGCACCATAAATGATTATCCTGCCCTTGGTAACCTATCGGGCCATAGTACAAAAGGTGCCAAAGCTTGTACTCACTGTTTAGATGGTACCGAGAGTGTGTGGCTGAGACACTCACGCAAAACCGTCTACATGCGTCACCGCCGGTTCCTTCGGAGGGCTCACCCATACCGCAAGATGAAGAAACAATTTGACGGAGAGAAGGAAGATGGTTCAGCTCCAAGGCATTTAAGGGGACGCGAGGTTTATGATATGGTTAAGGATTTAGATGTTGTCCTCGGAAAGGGACGTAAATTGAGGGCTCATGAGAAGAACACCTGGAAGAAGAGATCAATATTTTGGGACTTACCTTATTGGGAGTACCTAGATGTTCGGCACTGCATCGACGTCATGCACGTAGAAAAGAATGTGTGCGACAGCTTGATTGGTCTCTTACTGAACATCCGTGATAAAACAAAGGACGGTGTCAACGCACGGCTTGACTTGGCTGACATGGACATCAGGCCTGAGTTAGCACCGACAAGCACTGATAATGGACGAACGTACCTTCCCCCTGCGTGTTACACTCTGTCCAAGGCTGAGAAAACAGAACTGTGCCAGTGCTTGCATGGTGTGAAAGTTCCGTCTGGTTACTCCGGCAACGTGAAGAAACTTGTTTCGATGCAAGATTTGAAGTTAAATGGCATGAAGTCTCATGATTGTCATGTGCTGATGACACAGATGCTCCCTATTGCAATTAGAAATATTTTGCCGATCAAAGTCCGAGAGACAATCATGAGGCTATGTTATTTCTTTAACACAATTGCTCAGAAGGTCATCGATCCCGAAGGACTAGATGCTCTGCAGGACGAGGTGGTGATGACTCTATGTCACCTTGAAATGTATTTCCCTCCTTCGTTTTTCGATATCATGGTCCATCTCGTTGTTCACGTTGTGTGGGAGATAAAAATGTGCGGGCCCGTATTCCTACGCAGCATGTACCCATTTGAGAGGTTCATGGGAATTCTCAAGTCCTACGTACGGAATCGTTCTCGGCCGGAGGGCAGCATCGTCGAAGGTTATGCAAGCGAAGAGGTGATTGAGTTTTGTGTCGATTATATGGCTCAGATTCAACCGATAGGTGTCCCTCAATCTCGTCATGAAGGGAGGCTGAAGGGTCTCGGAACTATCGGAAGGAAAGCAATCACTCCAGATATGGACACGTATACTCAAGCCCATTTCACGGTGTTGCAACACATGACTGAAGTGGCGCCTTATGTGGACCAGCACAAGGATGTGCTTCGGCAACAGAATCCAGAGCGGCCGGATGTTTGGATCATGAGGCAACACAACCGTTGGTTCAACCAATGGTTGAAGGAGCAAATTGCTAGGAGCTCGCCGAGTGAGACGCTGAGATGGTTGGCAAAAGGGCCGACATTTACAGTTGTGACATGGCAAGGATATGACATAAATGGGTACACATTCTATACGCAGTCTCAGGATGTCAAGAGCACTAACCAGAACAGCGGAGTCCGCATAGATGCATTCAGTACCGATGGGTCGAGAAACTCGTACTATGGCTTAATAGAAGAGATTTGGGAGCTCGACTATGTGGTTTTCAAGATCCCCTTATTTCGCTGCCGTTGGGTGCATCTCCCACAGGTGAAGGTTGACAAGTACGGTGTCACGACCGTGGACCTCCAACGTGTCGGGTACAAAGACGAACCATTCGTACTTGCCAATCAAGTTGTTCAAGTTTTCTATGTAACCGACCCGGCAAATAAGAAACGCCATGTAGTTCTTCATGGAAAAAGGAGAATTGTCGGAGTGGAGAATGTAGTGGACGAGGAGGAATACAATCAATTTGACGAGTTACCTCCTTTTGGAAATGGCATAAGGGTCGACGATGAACAACGTGACGAAACTAGTTACGTACGCATTGATCATGATGAAGGGCTAATTTTTAAAGGAAATAAGCAAGTACAATAAGAATGTATATGTGAAAATGTGTGACAATTTTGAGATCTATATGTGAAAATGTGTGATGTAGTCAATTTTGAGATGTATATGTGAAAATGTATGATGTAGTCAATTTTGAGATGTATATGTGAAAATGTGTGATGTAGTCGATTTTGAGATGTATATGTGAAAATGTGTGACAAAATGTATATGAGTATTGGCATTTATGTATATGTGTGATGCACATGTGATGGTTGATATGAATGCAGCTGGTTGGTGTTGTATATGAATGCAGCTGTTTGGTGGTGGATATGAATGCAGCTGTGGTTATTGGTGTTGTCTTAATAACTACAGTCGCAAAGGCTTATCACAGACGGTTTTAAACTTAGAACCGTCTGTGATATCAATAAAACAGACGGTTCTAAGTTTAAAACCGTCTGTGATAATATGACTATCACAGACGGTTATACACTTAGAACCGTCTGTGATATTTATACTATCACAGGCGGTTTTAGACTTGGAACCGTCTGTGATATTAATATCACAGACGGTTTTTGAGTTAGAACCGTCTGTGATAACCTCCCTATATATACCCTCTGGCTAGGGTTTTCCCTGTGCGCTGCGCAGTTATTCGATCTAGATCCAAGTAAATCCCGAGCCCGTCGTCGCCTCCGCCTCCCCGAACCCTCGTCGGCCGCCTCCTCGAGCCCCTCGCCGGCCGCCTCCGTCGAGCCCCTCGTCGCCTCCGCCTCCTCGAGCCCCTCGTCGCCTCCGCCTCCCCGAACCCTCGTCGACCGCCTCCCCGAGCCCCTCGCCGGCCGCCTTCGTCGAGCCCCTCGTCGCCTCGGCCTCCCCGAGCCCCTCGCCGGCCGCCTTCATCGAGCCCCTCGTCGCCTCGGCCTCCCCGAGCCCCTCGTCGACCGCCTCCGTCGACCCCCTCGTCGCCTCCGCCTCCCCGAACCCTCGTCGACCGCCTCCCCGAGCCCCTCGCCGGCCGCCTCCGTCGAGCCCCTCGCCGGCCACCTCCCCTCGATTACCGACTGCATTGTGAGCACTTTCTGTGATGGACTAGGGTTTACTGCAGTAGCTTAATTAGTTTGCTATTTGGTACATTAATTGTTTACTACAGTTGCTCGATGATGATAAAATCATATACTGAGATTGGTTCATTCAGTGCTTGAGCTCTAATAGCTGTCGGTTCATGCAGTTTTCAGGTTATAGCATGTTATTAAATTGATCTGTTCGGATTTAATCTTGACAAGTTAAAAGACTGAATTATTGGGCAAAGTTAACTTGTGTGGTCTTGATCTGTATGAATACTGTTGTTTGAATATATGCATGCTAAATATATCTTGATCTTGAGATTTTAGAGTTTGTATCTAGAGCTCAAAATACTGAATTCATTATTTGGCATAACCAATCAAGGAAGAGTATATGATTTAGTAGCGGGACGGCCAAGATTAATCTTGTGCAACCCTACAATTTGAGAGCACATATTCATGTTGAGACTGTTATTGATTCTATTATTGATGCTTGTTGCTTGTTGCTTCATATTGCTACCATTATATATGTAGGTATGTATATGTATATATGTAGGTATGTATATGTATATGTATGTATATACACATATAGTATGTAGTATATAGTATAGGCACATAACCCCTCTCTGTGTCCACATCACCCCCTCCCTTCTCCCCCTTCCCTCTACTCCTCTCCTCTCTTCCGAACATTGAGCATCATGTTTGACTTTTCGTGCTTCCTCACTTTGAACATTCTCATCTTATCTTAATAGACCCACAAAATGAGCAACATGTCACCCGCGCATTCTTCATCATCATCGCCGGAGGCGTCCGCTCCAACATCAAGACGCCAAGGAAGAGGGCTATCAAAGAAGCCTCAGAGCCGACAGACCATCACAGCGGTAAACGCAGCTGGGGTCCCTATCCTTCCTAAGCAAGCGGTAAACGCATTCCGAACCATGGTCGGAATAGTTGCACGACAACGAATTGAGATCACATACAATTCGTGGAAGAACGTGCCTGACACTCGGAAACGTGACCTGTGGACCGAAATCTTGGCATCGTTCGAGTTCCCAGAAGAACACTTACACGCTGTGGAACGACAAACCTACCAAGCGGCGTGCAAAGCATGGAAGAACTTCAAGAGCACGCTTGTCAGGAAATACGTGGAGACGGACGAAACGCCTTTTACTAAATACCCATTCCTGGAATCACAATGGGAAGAGTTCAAGGCGATGAAAACGACCGAAGAATTCAAAAGTACAAGTGTGGCGCACAAGGCCCTCCAGGCAAAAAACACGCACCCCCACAGACTTGGCACAGCTGGGTATGCGGGTAAAATCCCGCAGTGGAGGTTGGAGGATGAGCTGGCAGCTGCAGAGGACATCGCCCCGCCGTTTTCCAATATCCCGGATGACCGCGCTCGAAATTGGCTTAGAGCAAGGTCATCTACAACGACATCGGGGGACGTCTCCTTTCGAAACCCTGCAGACCAGCAAGTGTCCCAGCGCCTGGTAAGATATCGATCGAACTACGTAGCTTGTAATTACTCCACAACTTCGTACGAATTGAAATGACATGTCGTGCTCTTGCAGGAAGAGCTGAGTTTTGAATCTACCCTGGGATCATTCCAGGGAACAAGGGAGAATGATATGCTCTCCGTGGCCCTGGGAAACAAGGAGCACCCGGGTCGTACGAGAGGCCTTGGGCTTTACGTTCCTTGGAAACATGGTTTCCAAGATGACTCCGGAATGTATCGGCGTAGGAAGAGAAACAAAGCCGAGCGTGAGGAGCAGCTACGAGAAGAGATCAAGGAATCTCTTCGAGAGGAGCTATTTGCTCAGATGGGTGAAGTAATCAGAGAAGAGGTGCGGAAATAGACAGAAAGTCAGCAGGCCGCCACCGCCGCTGCTATGCTAGGTAGCCCGCACAACCGTCCGAGTAGCTGCGCGTCCAATCCGACGCATACCCAGTCCAAATTTCCTGTGGACGACATCCTGGTAATAATTATTACCTCTCGAATGCTTGCTCCATTGGTAGGCCTATTCGAGTAGCTAATTTTGTATCGTTATGTAGGAGCCTACGAACTGCAAGCTCCAAGTGAGATATGGCGCCATTCCCTTGTACGCTGCTTGGGGCCAGGCATATTCGTCTGGTAACGGGGCCATGGTGCACGGCCAAGCTTTAGCGCCAGGCTTCGCAAAAGTTAATGTGGATGGTGTGTATGTCAATTTTGAGGTGGTCCCGCTACCGAAGCCCCCCAACGACGAGATCGTGACTCTAGGACAGGCCATTGGAACATTCATCCAGTGGCCCAAAAGCGACATCTTCCTGGAGGCTTCTTCACCGGTGGCAGGACCAGAGCAACATGCACTGGTGCCATCTCCAGTACAAGACCAGTCGGTTCCACCACCGGATACTACAACGGTGCTATCTCCACGGGCCCTATTCTCGCCAGAGCAACTTGCACCGCTGCTACCTTCAAAGTCGACTTCCGTGAAGTCGACCCATAGCCGAGGCAGCAAGGCCAGCAAGGGCAAAGCAAAGAAGACCAATGATGATCTTCCGTACCACCCTTTGGCCCGCAAATTCGTGCTTGGCGAGCCGTTGCTCGAGCAAAAAGCCCTCCAAAAGCTACCATATAGTTGCATGCAATTGCACACGTGGTATATGCAGCAGTCCAATAAGCCAGAGGGAGAACGGACTTCAAGTATCACTGTCAAATTCTCCGAGGAAGATTTACACCACAATCTTCAAGAGTGTACATTCGTGGTCGCCTTTGAGGATTTATTCGAGCTGTTCATGCTCAACGCTCTTGACGTCTCAATCGTTCGATGCTGGACGCTGTAAGTGTGTACAATCACAGTCTCCGTTAATGTCATACCGATAAATGCCATATCTAATTTTTTGCTTTCGTGTGTATATATATAGACACATGCTGATTAAAGCTAGAGTATCGAACTCATTAGCTGGTTTCTTGGACCCACAATTGGTCGCCAAGACTACCATCGACATGGAGGCATCCCTCGTCGAGAGGTACATTGCATCAGGCCTGCTGAGTTGTCGCAATAAGGACTATGTACTTATGCCCTTCAATCAGAGCTTTCATTGGATTTTAATAGTAATTGTACCAAAATGGAACAAGGTATATTACCTTGATTCCCTAAGTAAGAATAAAATGGACTTCACAATTGTCGGCCAAGTAATCGATAGGTAAGCACATATTCCCCATACATATCTACATTGTACTCTTTCTTTCCTTCCGAATGATTAAGGTTAACCTTTTCGAATTACGTAGGGCGTTCGCGATGTACATTGAAAAGGGAGGTGACTCGAAGCGCGGGGCCAACGGCCTGCTGACACATGTTCGAGATTTTAAGGTATTCGCTATTTCACATTAATTAATCCTATGCAACAGATGGTACTAATGCCTTTTGAACTAACACATTCCATTTTTTGCAGTGCCACCAGCAGCAGCCGGGCAACACATGTGGATACTACGTTTGCCAACATATGGAACTACTCCTCGATTCCTCGAGGGTCACCAATCGCAAGGTTTGTCACTCTTCCCATAATTACTTCATACTTATCACGTTACATATATATGTACATTGATATTCCTATCGACAGGCTGTATCAATCCCGTCAACTGCATTGAAACAGTCTGAGCTTCGAGAGGTTCAATCAGAGTTAGCGTTCTTTTTGCTGACTCAAGTCATACAGCCAGAAGGACGGTTCCACTGCGCACACTGATTTCCTATTGGTCTTATCACTAAGTGTAAATGCAGTGTAGATCTTTTGTAACTGTGCATTTGTTAATGGATATTTCAGTTCAATTCAATTAATTGATTTGCGAAATGGATGCATGCTTTATGTCTGTGAGATGAAGTGCGATGTCAATTGGATGTTTTATGTCTGCGAAATGTACCTGAAAGCAAATGAGATGTGTGAATTGTATGTTTTTTTGTCTGTGATTATCTGCTTGTTTCAGAGGGCATGGCTAGCATTTCCTGAGGCTAGCCAATAAACAGAAATAGATTTTGGTTTAGGAGGAAGGAATATCACAGACGGTTTTTAAGTAAAAACCGTCTGTGATATGTATCACAGACGGTTTTTCATTAAAAACGGTCTGTGATTATTAGATATCACAGACGGTTTTTAATTAAAAACCGTCTGTGATATCTGATAATCACAGACGGTTTTTAATTAAAAACCGTCTGTGATATCTAATAATCACAGACGGTTCGAAAACCGTCTGTGATAACCTTCGATCATCACTGACCCATAAATTCAGACGGTTCAGAAAACCGTCTGTGATGACGTTTCTGAACCGTCTGTAATGTCGATTTCTGTAGTAGTGACATCAGCTCAGAATACCAGAATACCAGAGCTTTTGTCAAATGAATTTATAGTACCGGTTTTAGTAGGGAACCAAATGCCTCGCTAGGAAGCCACCACATTCCCTGTTGAATAATCTCAAGCTTGGCATGGTGAAAATGTCACCGACGATCATTTCCATTGCAGATTTGTCATCTCATATTCACGGTTAAGTATACAATGATCCCCAACGTAGTAATAGTCAAATACCCGATCAAGAAAAGAATAGTATTGCGTTTCACAACTAGATCATGCCTACAGGATACATTAGGATGGACTTATATTGCTTGACATCATCCATGGCTTTGACTTTTGATCCATACATGAATACCTGAATTGAAGTTGCTCAGAGCTTGTCGCACATTGTGCGAGCGTCCCCGGAGCCGACGAACCTCTTCCAGAACCAGTGCGCCCCCCACAAGCTCCTGATTTGCTCGATGGGCAGGCCCTTGGTCTCCGGAAGCAGGAGGTAGACGAAGGTGGTCATGACCACGAGCCACGCCGCGAAGAACAAGAAAATGCCCGCCTTCATGTGGGCACAGCAAGGCCAGGAAAGACTGCGCCACGAACGTCGTGAGCGCGAAGTTCACCGCCACCGTGATGCTCTGCCCCGCCGACCGCACCTCCAGCGGGAAGACGCCCGACGCCGACGCAGAGCTGGAAGCCGTTGCTGAACGCTCCTCGGAACCGCGCAGGGGCCATTTCCGACAGGTATAGTGGCACCGCCTGACACAAGAAGGCCTTACGCTCGATACACTGTATATCTCAGTTGGTTTCGGCCTGACTCTAGTTGGGTCTACATTTCTTACGAGCAGTTCGGCCTAGCTCAGCATCCTGGCTTATAATGGGCCGGGCTATTTTTTGCTCGACCCAACTTCATGCGCCGCTATGTGTTTGTCCGTTTGCATGTAGGGGTGAAAATGGATCGGATAGTTTCCGATTGATCCGGATGAAAACAAATACAGATTGTGTCGAATCAGATTTTCTTCGAATAATTCTCATATCAGAAACAAATACGGATTTTTTTTGTCGGAAACAAATATGAATATAGTAGGCCTGATATCCAGCGAATACGGATACGAATACAGATTATCCGGATAATACGGAATCGGATATCCGGAATTTCAGCCCAACATTGACCAGCCCAAGCCAGCCTCTCTCATCTCCCATGCCACCAGCCCACTAGCCCAACCAAGCCATAAGCCTCTATTACCATTAGGCATTAGGTTCCCTAGTCATATTAAATTACAAACACCACTAGCAAATATTTATGTTTATTAAAAATAAATTTATTATTATCGGTAGATTAAAATTTGTACCAATTAAATTGATGTACTGTCATTTAAATCATTCTGATGCGAATTTAAATTCTTAATTAATTTATTAGTTACATATAAATGGTTGAAATCTATAATAATTATTTAGGTCTTTAAAAAAATTAACTGTTATTTGAAGATTTAAAATTTGTACAATGGTATAACTATTGTGGATAAAAATACTTATGCTTATTTAAATTTCATTAATGTTTTGACAAGATAAATTATTTATGTATTTTCATTGATTTTGGATATATAGTTTAAGGGGTTTTCATGTTCCAATAAATATTCGTGACTGTATTCGTTTCAATTCGTATTCGCTCCGTATCTGTATTCGATATTATTCATATTTGTATTTGTATATGAGGTATCCGTATTTGTATTCGCATACGAGAAAAAAAATATGAAAAAAATATGGTATAAACATTATCCACCCGTATTCGATCCGTTTGCATCCCTATTTGCAAATTCGTGTTGCCACTGGTGGCACTTGTTGCCAGGGAAATCAATTTTATCCTAAAGTCAGTGAAATCCGATTTTCTCGGTCCAATTCGAAAAAGGCCTAATTCTGTTGAAAGTTTCGGTCCAGTTTGAATTTTTCGGCCCATTCAATTTTCAATTACTCTCGTTCCCATTGGCCTTTCTCAATCTCTCTCTAGATCCCCGTAGGCACTGGCAAGGGAGAAGGGGATGTAGCGCTGGCAGAGGGCGTGAAGGCCGCGGTGCAGCGCCAGCAAGGGAGGTGGCGGCGGCGCGACGTCTCCAGCTCTCTCGGATATATTTGTATTATCAGAGGCACATAAGACCTTATAGAGCATTGCGCATGCTTTTCTACTAAACGTAGATATATATGTACTCTAAAATCAGTGGACACCAACACCAAGTTTATAACTTAGAATCCTGGCAGATTGGGTGCACACCTGCATGCCTAGCTGCTTGACTAGTTGCTGTTGCAAGTTTTGTTTTCCCAGCTTTACCTTGATTGGTGGAAGTAGTGGACTATAGTCGTATAATTTTCTCGGACTTAGTTTGATGCAAAAATTAATTTAGGAGTTCAATTCGTATTCTTTCAAAATTTTGTTTCTTTGGCAATAGTAGAAGTACGATCGAGCGAACTAGTCACACTGAGGTTTTGCGAATTTTATTCTATGACTACTCGGCTGTTTTAAGTCTTGAGTGTAACGCCTTAGAGTCCAAACCGGTTTAGGCATGGGGTGGCAGCGGCCGACAGCGGCGGTGGCAGCCAATCGGCCGACTGTGGCGGTGATGGCCGGAGCGCCCGGGTTGGCGGGAGCATGGCCGAATATAGTTTCGCATGGGAGTTTTGCTAATTCACGCAGCGTGACACCGTCCGTTTGGCCAAGCATGGTTCACACGGCCGAACAACGATTCACACGGTGAAATCCAGCGAACATGTTTCCTTCTGGCAGAACAGTCACTTTATATCCTTCCATAGTTTTATATTAACCCTCGCCTGATTCGCCTTCATCCCCTCCTCGCAGGTTCGCACGTGGCTTTTGAGGAAGTGTGCGGGTAGTTGCGCACCTTGGGTCCCTCATGCAGCATGTCCACCAAATGTGTTCAAGGCAAGTACCTCGCGGCTGTAACCTTTCCATTTCACACATCATGTGTTTCTATATTACTTTTCACCTTGTTATTGAGTATAATTATCATATCACTCATGCTTACCTGGCTAATGCCATATCATTAAAGTTACCTGGCTAATATCATATCACTAACGATACCTGGATAATATCATATCACTAACGATACCTGGCTAATATCATATCACTAAAGTTACCTGGCTACTGACACATTGCTAAACCTTACGTGACTATTATCACATCACCAATACTTTCCTGATTATTATCATATTACCAATACTTGTTTGGTTGTGGGTTTTTAATATTATTTATCTTGTTTCACATGCTCTTAGGTTTATTAGAATGCTTAGTTAATTATATTCTAGAATTTATGCTTTTAATTAGTGATTTAGATGTAATGCTTCAACCATTAATGGGGTTAACATATGAACATATTTAATTTAGGTTTAAAATTATTAGCACTCTTTTTATAGTAGGGCTGCTATGTTTTAGGTCCTGATACCATGATTTATTAACTACTTGATGTTGCATATGGGCCATGACGGAGTTATATGTGCATGATACATATTAATCTGACTAATAATTACTTAACACATAATAAAACTTGGATGAATGACAACCCTGACGTGAGCTATATTATAATATCCCTTTTAGATTAATTCCTAGATCTCTACCACCTTGTTATCATTCCATATCGCTCTCATATCGGGAGTACAGCTTTTTGTTTCCAGCCTCAACAACCCCTTCCACTTATCATAGCCTTATCCTCGCCACCTCTTAGTTTCCTTAAATTCATATTATATAATCTATCTATAATGTATCAGTTATCTTATCACCATATTATCATCCCCTATCATCCTCATATCAAAAATTATATTTTCCCCATTTTCAACCTTAGCAAATCATTTCCCTTCTAATATTATCTTAGCTTTCTCTTAGTTTTCTTAAATTCACACCATATAACATGTTAATAATATAACTGTTACCTGGCCTAGGATTATCCATATATAGGGGATATTTTCACTCACTTGGTAACGTATGGGGGGCTGTACATTCTCGTTACTCGGGATATTACACCCCGTCTGTGGTTATACAGTTGAGGACAGCGTTGTGCTTGACTATTCTCGTGTAACCAGGTATGTGGGGAGTAATCGCCAACGCCATTGCCATAACTTGCTAAATAACATTTATCTTTAATGCCATTATTCCTATGATCTCTATCTCCAATCCGTATCAGTGTTTTCGATAACCTAGTTTCATTGCACTTAACCTATGTCAATTGGTTGCTTGCTTTACTCGTCATTTTCTTACCGTGTTGCGACCGTTGTTGGGTACTTGCTAAGATTTCAAAATCTCTTTTTTTTCTCAAACACGCAGGAGAGTTGCGTATCATTATATTATAGAAGAAAAAAGAGGGGAAAAGAACCCCAAGTACACTGGTTTAAAAGATTACAGACTCGCCAGTGCTAAAAGAAAAAACGACCTTAACCACAAACTCTACTGAGACTCCACATCGGCTAGGGCGGACAAGCAGGACATCCCTCGAGCCCCAGCCAACATCCACCAAAGAAACTCTTCTGTAGTGAGCGCCCAGGCCACCCCTAGATTAGGTGCCATGCCATCAAAGACACATCGATTATGATGCTTCCAAAGACTCCATGCTCCGAGGATGATCAGAGAGTTTAAACCTTTCTGCACCTGTCCATCGACTAAAATATTCACTTTGCACCACCAGTCATCAAAGCATCCTTCATCGGCTGAAGGGGAAAGATCTTGGAGTCCAAACCGTCTGAGGAGGCAAAACCAAAACTGCCTTGCGAACACACAAGTAACTAACAGGTGGTCAATTGTCTCTTCCTCTTGATCACAGTGAGGACAAAGAGTTGGGTAGGGCAAGTTTCTTCGGGCAAGCCGATCTGCTGTCCAACATCTCTTATGTACCACCAGCCAGAGAAAGAATTTGCATTTGTTTGGAGCCCAGGTCTTCCATAAACATTCCCAGGGTCAGAAGAGAACAGATCCTTGGAAGAAAGCTTCATACGCTGATTTGGCTGAATATTGACCGGAGGAGGCGAGCTTCCAACGATGAGTATCTGGCACTCCCGGTTGCAGCTCACAATCTGAGAGGATATCCCAGAGATTTAGATATTCAGTAAGGACAACCACCAAAGTAGCACCTTGTATGTCCTGGACCCAACTTTGATTTGTAAGGGCCTCAAGAACAGTACATCGGTTAGCTCTTATTTTTGGCACAGTGGCAAATAGGTTAGGTGCAAGATCCTCTAACCGCTGTCCATGCAGCCATCTATCTTTCCAAAATAGGGTCTGTGCACCATCTCCAATAGAGGTTTCCACGGCCATGGAGAAGAAGGCATGCACATTTGCATTTAATTTGATTGGAAAGCAAGACCAAGGCTTGTCTGGTTCAGTTTTTTGAAGCCACAACCATCGCAACTGTAGAGCCCATCCCAGAGTTTGCAAATTAGAGATTCCTAGCCCTCCAAGCTCTTTGGGCTGCTGTACTTTTGCCCAAGCAATTAAGCAATGACCTCCTTTTGCATCTTTTCTTCCTTTCCAAAGAAAACCACGCCGAATTTTATCGATTGCCTTAACAGCCCAAGGAGGAAGATCAACAGCCATAATTATATAGACAAGCATGGTAGTGAGAACAAACAGAACTTGAATCATCCTACCTGCCCACGTCATTAGATCAGCTTTCCAACCTGGCAATTGATCTGCAATTTTATCAATAATAGGCTGCACTTGTGCCCTTGTTAGCTTCTTTACGGAGAGGGGTAAGCCAAGGTATCTGCAAGGAAACTCCTGTAAGGGACATGGTAAGTGTTCCTGAATGATAGCAACATCCGTCTCCGTGCACTGGATAGGATAGACGCTGCTTTTTTGTACATTATTTCTCAGACCTGAAGCTTCTCCAAACATGTTTAGAATTTCTAAAACAAGCTCCATATCCTCAGCAGCGGGACGAAGAAACATAACCACATCATCAACATAAAGAGATACCCGATGTTGAAATGGTCTAGTTGATAGAGACTGCAAAAGACCTTCATTCGAAGCATATGACACCAAGTGGCTGAGGACATCTATTACCAGGATAAAGAGCATCGGGGACAGAGGGTCACCTTGGCGCAGTCCCCTGCGATGCCTAATATTTCCTCCCGGTACACCATTTAAAAGAATCCGTGTGGAGGAGGTAGAAAGAAGTCCACAGATTATATTACACCAAATGGAACCAAATCCAAGTTTCCTAAGCACCTCAATCAGGAATGGCCAGGAGACCGAATCAAATGCTTTGGAGATGTCCAGCTTTAGGAGGATTCGAGGCTGTTTCTGGCGATGTAAAAGACGTGCAGTCTGTTGGACGAGCATAAAGTTATCTTGAATGAACCTCCCCTTGATAAATGCTCTCTGATTTGGTGACACCAGCTCATGTAACCTGCCAGCCAGTCTGTTTGCCAAGATTTTGGTGACTAACTTTGCAAAGCTGTGCACGAGACTTATTGGCCGAAAATCCTTGACATTTGTAGGTTCATCATGCTTTGGGAGGAGTGTAATATAAGCTGAATTCAGCAACCAGAAATTTCTGAATCTTCTATTCCAAATAGCTGAGATAGCAGTCATGACATCTTCTCTTATGATTGGCCAGCATGATTTGTAAAAACGTCTAGTAAAGCCGTCAGGGCCAGGAGCCTTATCAGAAGGGAGGAGTTTAATTGTGGACCACACCTCATCCTCAGAAATGGGTGCATCTAGTGCACTTAGATCATGAGATCCAATCTCCAGAGAGTCCAAATTAATGGTATGATTTCTGTCCACACTATTTCCAATTAAATTGTTGTAGAACTCCTGAAAAGCTTCTGCCTTGTCTTCATGGCTGGTAAGAATATGCTCATCCACAATAAGCTTACTTATAAAATTCTTCCTCTTTCTGTGTCTTGCATGAAGGTGGAACAAGGTGGTGTTGGCGTCCCCCTCGCCAAGCTAGTTAATCCGAGATCGGATTCTAGCAATCGTCCTCATAAGAGAAGCCAAGGCAAGAGTATGTTTTTTGAGGCAATTGAAAAGCCACGATTCCATGGCCGAGAGCAACTTGCTGTCCTAGGCAATTTCCAACTGGTGTAGAACTTCTTTAGCAAGCGCAAGCTGAGAGTGTATATGACCAATATTCCTCTGGCTCCAACTTTGCAGTCCTCTAGTCACAGCACTGAACTTCAGCGAAAGGGTTTCCATGGGGCAGGAGCGCGTCGGAACAGAATTCCACGCTTGCTAAACCGCCGCCTGAAAACCGTCCAACGTTGGCCAAAAGGATTCAAAGCGAAATCGTCTTTTTCTGGGAGTCTGATCATGAAGACCAAGAAGCAAAGGGCAATGGTCAGAATCCATTGATGCAGCACTTTGCAAGAGGCAGACCGGGAAAAAATCCTCCCAGTCTACTGTACAAAAAACATGATCAAGCTTAACCGAGGTGGGTGACTCCTGCCTATTGGACCATGTAAATTTTCGCCCATGAAGAGGTAGTTCTTTGAGGGCCAAATCATTGATTAGCCGTCTGAAGCGTCCCATCATGTATAGGTGGGAACACTCACGCTTGCTCTTTTCATTCTCAGGTAAAATACCAGTGGAGTGATAGCATCATGTATAGGTGGGAACACTCGAGTTTTCAGTACCGTGGCTTACCACTATTTGTTGTTTTATTTATTTTTTATTTGGTTAGAAGTGGTCCGGTCCCGTGTTTCAAACATTTATTTTAGCTGCCATTGGTTTTCTATTAAAGTACTTTTAAGTTATAATTTTCTCATGATTTCTATTATTACTTTTATTATTTATTCTTCACTTTGGCGATAACATTCCATAGTAGTATCCCATATAGATATGTTGGGTGCTACAGTTGGTATCATGATCATTTGCCCCAATGTGGGTATGTTGGGCCGACGAAGACGTCGGTCCTTTGAGGGGGGTGTATGTGACACCTCGGCCCATATAGAATTAGGCCCATGATGAGGTATATGTGTGTGCATATGAGAGTATGGGTTAGTCCCACCTTACTAGTTTAGCTTGAGAAGCAATAATAGATAAGCCTAGGGCTTTCAATGGTAGCAACCTCTGGTTAACCGTTTTGCACGAAGCAATGATGAAAGTGTAAGCGGGTTGCTACGTGTGCGTGGCCTATCCAGAATGGGGTTAAGCCTAAGCTAGTTTGGACCCTAGGGCATTACAAATGGTATCAGAGCCAATTCTTGCAGTTACATGAGCGTGTGTGGGTCAGGAGCGCGGGCATGTGGCGCATGGCGCGTGTGGGCCCGGAGTGGACACACGGTATGGCATATGTACTGGCACTGAACGTACGGACATGTGCCAAGAGGAGAGATTATGATCATTTGCCCCAATATAGGTATGTTGGGCCGACAAGGACATCGGGTCCTTTGAGGGGGCGTATGTAAGACCTATGCCCATATAGAATTAGGCCTATGATGGCTCTTATATGTGTGCACACATGAGGGTATTAGTCAGTCACACCTTGCTAGTTTAGCTTGAGAATCATTAACATATAAGTATAGGGTTTCTAATGGTAGCAACCTCCGGTTAACCAATTTGTGAAGTGAGAACGAAAGTGTAAGCGGGTTGCTACGTGTATGTGACCTTTCCAAAAATAAGATTAGATTTAAGTCGGTTTAGACTCTAGGGTGTTCCATCGAGAAAAGCTTTCCCTAGGATTCCGTTGTTTCTTGATTTGTTGCACAGTTTTAAATCCTCGTAACTAATCGACGGCAGAATTGCTAAGCTTAAATTGAAGCAGCAGCAGAATGAGTAACCTGATTACCGAAGCCCAGCCCGACGCCAAGCAGCACCCGGCCCAGGATCACCATGTAGACATCCACGGCTGCTGCTCCGATTGCCGCGCCGGCAAGGAACGCGGCCCCGCAAATGAGTATGGACGGCCGGCGGCCGCACCTGGCGGTAACCCAGGACGCCAGGATCGTGGTGACGAGGCCAGCGATGTAGAGTGATGACGTGAAGGCGGTGAGCAGCTGGCTGTCGAACTTGCAGCAGTTGCTGACAGTGGCGTAGCCAGGATTTGTAGCTATGGTGGTCCATTGTCTAAAATTTATTTAACCGCTATAAATTTAACATGTCGGTACATAAGTATATGAATTACGAAATACAATTAAGGTAAAAAGGACATACGAACTTCATAAAATAGACGAATATAGCTTTCTTAACATAGAATTAAAATATTACATACCCATAGTAGTTGAAGAACAGTACATCACTACTTCTTCTTATCAGGCCTGCGCCTTCTAATAGCCATGAAAGTGTTAATGATCTCTTCTTCACTCAATTGTAAGAAGATATCCCGCTCAATAAAAGTGACTAGACAATCATCCAGAAGGCTATCACCCATCTTATTTCTCAACTTATTCTTGATAAAGGTCATTGCAGAAAATATTCTTTCAACACTTGCGGTAGCCACCGGTAGAAGCAATACCAATTTGATAAGTAAATAGACCTAATGATAAACTTTATCCCTCTTTGTTTCAACAAGTTTTACTGAGACTCTTCACTGAATGCCAATCTGTTCCCTCTGTTCAATGAAGTTCCCTTTGTTGCTAGACTCTTCACTTTCATCATGCCCACGGAATGCCAATCCTTGCTGCAAAAGAAACTTCAAACATCTAAGTGAATAAGTCAACCTGATCTTGTAGAGACGTCGCTCCTCATTATCCACCTTCACAATTTTATCATCAATTGCTCCATGGGGAGTCATAAATAAGTTGTATCTTTATTGAGCTGCGTTGTGAGCACTTGTTACACCACCCACATGTAAATCAAGTGCATCATTTCTATTCCAATTTCTCCAACCACCTTCAACAAATGCAGATTTCTTAGTTTTCTCCTTTGCAAACAAGTAGCACACAAAGCAAAATGCAGCTTCCTTCTTGATACTATATTCAATCCAAGGATATTTATAAAACCATATAGGATTGAATTGCCTATCCCTATTTCCGATTTTTCTACTTTCAAATTCATGTGCATAAGGTTGGAATGGGCCTTTAATAATATATGATTGTCGAACTGCATCTTGATCATTGACGGGATAATTTGCAATGGATTGCCTCTCCCCTGGATCAAGTGGAAGCCGACTGATATCATAAACCGGTTATTTTTCAGCGACTGGAGGTGGACTTGGAGGCATTGGAGTTGGAGTCACATTTTCTTCAATAGAGTATCACAATATAGAAAGTCATACATAACCAAGTTTTACATCACACAGGTCGATCGGCTAAATAGTTCACATAGCATAAAGTTTGTAGTACAATAATGATATAAGAGGCATAAAAAACCAGCAAGTATACCTTAGCTCACCCACATGCAACTAACTAGATTAAACCCCTAGTAATCAGCGTTATTGTCACAGAAACCTAAGGTGTAAAAGTATCCATACGACGTATATTCATCAACATCTGCTGAATTTGTTCAACAAGCAATCGTGAATACAAGATTGAACTCCGCAAGACTTTTAGGCGAGATTATATAGTATGCAAGTCGAGACAAAGGTGGGTGTCCTATCTAGTTTTATTTGCATAAAGCGAGTTTCCATTTGCAGTAGAAAGTAATAGATTGCAATTGGCAAGTGTAAAAGCATTTGACATTGATAGACAAATAATAATAAAGCATAAATAGCTTAATTTAAATAAGTGTCTTCCTGCCATGATAACAAAAATCGTGGCAAAACCTTTGCCAAACAAGCTATGCATGAATTCCATATCCATACATTCTCCTTACCATTTGGCAAAACATAAAGCTAGTAAGGTTAAGGATTCGCCAAGTCATCCATAATCGAGGACACAATTATTCAAATAGATTTACACTCGACAGATGTTGTACCACTATACCCACGCGACATAAACATCCCATCATGTTAACCATGCCACGTGATACCACTCGTTATCCATTTAAGAAATTATGACAAAGCTTTTACATCGTTGGTCCTAACAACGATTTGTGTGCCGATACCTCCTTGAGATATAGAGAGCTCTCCAAAAAAAACCTAAGGACTCAAATTTTGTGTCAGTAAGCCGTGCAGTGCTCCCAATGCCCCTTTGAACATGGACGCATCTGCCATGTCCACATTAGCCTAAGGATTCTCCTTTCAGCTACTACTTGTGGTTTAATTGTTAGAACCAGCAACTCATTATGCTTGGGCCTTCCCAAATAAGGCATGTATGGTTTGTATAGATATCTTGGATATAACTACACTATAGACTTGGTCTTTGGCGACCTGAGCAAGACTACTGTGATCGAAATCTCGTGCAATTGCACCAGTTCTTACATATGCTCGCCTAAGTTTAAAACAAGTTTTAAATTTTATTTACTACCCAAAAATAACAATGGTACCACCTTTGGACCATTTCACAAGTGTCTCCCATTTTTGAATATTTTGGCAATTTTCCAACCTAGCACAACTAGTGCCGATATGAGCATGGCTAAGCATCAGCTAGTTCGCTTCATCTACAAATTCCACAACTAATTATACAAACAGTGGATAGCAATACTATGGTGACAACAATGAGTACGATAATTTATCAAGGTAGAAACAATACAACAATTGAGCATAACTACCAACCTTACCAATATAGCGATTTTACCGAAAATATGCACATGCATTTTAATTTAGAAACACAACATACATTACAGTGGATCAATATGATTAAAGAGGGTTCTTGCCTTGCTCATTGAACACTTGGTCTTGCTCCAAATCAACTTTGGGCACTTCCAAAATGTCGATGTCTATTCAATAAAAGCCAAGTAACACTAATAAGTGTGAAATAAATTCAAATGAAACCAAATTCACATATATTTTTTTGCACATTATGAAATTTCATAATTTTTTAAAAAATAGAAACAAGTTTTACTCAATTTCGAGTTCATATGCAAAAGTTATGAGTATTTGAAGTTGGTTCAGTGAGGAACATGCAGAAAAAGGTGGTGTTGACTGTGCTGACCCATGGGCCCCACATGTCAAAATTTTCTATTTTATAGAATTCGAAAAATAATTTTATTACAGGTAGGTTTTGCATGTTAGTGTCTCAGTCCTATGCGGCTACAAGGGTATATATATAGAGGTACAAAACGACTTGTGGTTAATAAGGAAATAAATCCAGAAATATGGTTGATTTCCATACCACAGGACAAGAAAAGAAAATGACTTAGAATAATGTGCAGTAACAAGGAGGTTTTCTTGTAGTAACACTACGCAGAAATGTGCAGTAATTATCCTGCAGTGGTGCAGTAGCAAGGAGGATCTTGTGCAGTAACATTGCTCAGAAATGTGCATTAATTCTCCTGCAGTGATGCCATGGACGGTGGCGGTGGTGACAGCGAAGAAAACTTGCCCGAGCCAAAACAAGGAGCTCTTGAGCACCAATGACTTGTGGGTCCGGATCCAGCATGACTTACCATGAGAATGATGGTGGTGTTGGCAATGACGGAGCAACACCGGGATGGCTTGACAGCGGTGGGTGGCTACGGCAAAGGATGCTCACGGTGGCAGCGAACTCAATGAAGACAAAAGCTACAAGTAGCCATGCATCAGCTCACATGCATGGTATGGATGGTCCAGATGGAAAGAATTGCACGGGGGCTTACCGGACTGCGAGAATCAATGAAAAATAGCGGTGGCAGCCGGAGACGAAGATGATAGTGCTGATCCAATAATTTACTATGGGAAGGATAGAATGACATGAGGGAAACTGAAATTGGTGCTGAGTGGCGTGATGTGATGCGAAAGAGAGGGAAAAGCCCACCAGAACTGGGAAGACACGGTGGCCTAGAATATCACGCTTGCCAGAGGTGGAGAAGACGACACAGCTCTAGTCCTCCATGACTTCAACTACAACGGCAACCGACGGTAGAGCATTAGGGAGGTAAGAGGTGAGTTTGGATGGAGATGTCGAGCGAGAAAAGCTCACTAGCGGAAATGGAGGCTTCGGAGCGTGCTCACCGGCGCCAAGAATAGTGCTCGCGTTCCTAGTGAACCCGAGAGCAAGAAGCTCTAGTTCTTGGGCAAATGGAGCGAGTGGCGAGCTAAAAGAGATGTGACGTGCACGGGAGGCTTAAATACTTAGGTGAAAAGCACGAGAATGCGACGAGAAGGTGGTGGCTGCGGCAAGAACTTGCAAGCGCGCTCTCCCTTTGCCCGAACGGTGTTAGAATACACGTCCTCCTTCTATTCTTCTACAGATAGCATGAGAGTCCTCATTAGAATCCTTCTCCGTTTCTTCATGGCTGTAACCCTTTGTAATTGGTTTCCGTTTCCTTCTCCATATCCAAATATGTAACCGCCTCGGTGAGGGCTTTCTCACCCAATATAAACACGCAGACGTGGCCTCCACGAGAGGTAGAAACGCTTCATCCATCTTGCGTTTTCACATGGTATCAGAGCCACTCCTCTACCTTCAATAGATTGGATCTAGCATGACAGATTCTTCGACAATCACCATGAATCCCTTGTCTAGTCAAGCCGTCACAGAAAAGCTGACCAAGAGCAACTATCTGCTATGGAGGGCGCAAGTGCTACCAGCAGTTCGTGGCGCTCGCATGGAGGGATACCTCACCGGCGCTACTCAAGCCCCAGAAGCGGAAATCTACATCACCGACGGTGACAAAACCATCAAGAAGCCAAATCCTGCTCGCGAGACCTGGATGGTTGCAGACCAGCAGGTTCTCGGTTATCTGTTTTCGTCTCTCTCCAGGGAGATCTTAATCGAAGTCGCCACCATGAGTACATCAGCACAGGTATGGAGAGCCATCGAGAGTATGTTTTTCGGTCAGTCTCGCGCATGATCGGTGAATACTCGTCTGGCTCTGTCGACAACAAAAAAGGACGACTTGACAGTAGCCGAGTACATCAGCAAAATGAAGACACTCGGCGATGAGATGGCTTCGGCAGGGAGACCTCTGGATGACGAAGATATGATCTCGTACATCCTCGCTGGACTGGACACCGACTTCGATCCAGTGGTGGCTGTTACACCGCCAAGACAGAACCATTAACGGTATCTGAACTCTACTCCCAACTTCTGAGTTTTGAAAGCAGGATGATGCTCCGTGAAGGATCGCAGACTTCCTCAATCAATATGGCAAAACGAGGTGGCCGTGGCGGATTCAACCGTGGCGGTAGAACAAGCGGTCGTGGCTGGGGCCGGGGCCGGGGACGCGAAAACAGCGACAACAGCAGCTCTAGCTATGGCGGCCGAAGCACAGGGAATAGCAGCAGCCGAAGCAGAAGACCCACCTGCCAAGTCTGCTTCAAAACCGGTCATCTTGCTGTTGACTGCTGGCATAGGTTTGATGAAAACTTTGTCCCGCCGGTGCTGCTTTCAATTCTTATGGCATAGATACAAATTGGTACATGGACACGGGAGCAACCGATCATATCACGGGAGAGCTAGAAAAGTTGACCGTCAGAGACAAACACAACGGCAAAGATCAGGTGCACACGGCCAGTGGCACAGGTATGAACATTAGTCACATTGGTCATTCTACTATTCATACCCCTAGCCGCAAACTCCACCTCAAGAATATCCTTCATGTTCCCAAAGCTAAGAAAAATCTTGTCTTTGCTCATCGACTTGCCCGTGATAATAATGCTTTTTTGGAAATTCACCCCTCTTTTTTTGTGATTAAGGATCAACAAACGAAGAACACTCTTCTTAAAGGAAGATGTCGCAATGGCCTCTATCCTCTACCATCATCATCTACACTCTCCCGCAAACAAGCTTTTGGAGTCGTCAAGCCGTCCCTCACAAGGTGGCACAATCGCTTGGGTCATCCTTTACTTCAAATAGTTCACAAGGTCATCCATGAGAATAAGCCCCCTTGTCTAGTTGAGTCAAGTACTGAGTCGGTGTGTGATGCTTGTCAACAAGCTAAAAGTCATCGACTTCCGTTCCCTAAGTCTTCCACTATATCGAGTTGTCCTCTTGAGTTAGTTTTTTCTGATGTGTGGAGGCCTGCTCCTACCTCGGTGGGGGGCAAAAAATACTATGTCAGCTTTATAGATGATTATAGCAAATTTACTTGGATATATCTTCTCAAATACAAGTCCGAAGTTTTTCAGAAGTTTCATGAGTTCCAAAATCTTGTTGGGCATCTGTTTAACAAAAAGATTGTTGCCATACAGACTGATTGGGGTGGAGAATATGAGAAGCTTCACTCCTTCTTTACTAAAGTTGGCATAACTCACCGTGTTTCTTGTCCCCACACACATCAACAAAACTTCTCGGCTGAACGAAAGCATCGTCACATAGTCGAAGTTGGCTTGTCCCTTCTAGCACATGCATCTATACCTCTCAAATTTTGGGATGACGCCTTTCTCACTGCCACATATCTAATCAATCGCACACCTAGCAAAGTCATCCAATATTCAACGCCTCTAGAGCGTCTGTTTCATCAAAAACTAGATTACTCTTCCTTAAGAACTTTTGGATGTGCATGTTGGCCAAATCTTCGACCATATAATTCCAGGAAACTCCAATTTCGCTCAAAACAGTGCACCTTTCTTGGCTATAGCAGTCTCCACAAAGGTTTCAAATGTCTTGATATACCTTCTGGCCGTGTCTACATCTCTAGAGATGTGGTCTTTGATGAGAGTATTTTTCCGTTCTCCGATCTTCACCCTAATGCAGGAAAACGGTTGCAATCGGAGATTCTTTTGCTTCCTTCCTCTTTGTTAAACAAATCTTCAGAAGCACAAGGGGGTGAATATGTAGTTGATCAATTGACTAATGCTTCTGTTTTTGATGCCACTGATGATTTTTTGGAGGAACCCAGGAAGCATTAAATCACAATAATGCAGAACCAGTTGACTCCGTCTCGGAATCAGCATCCCCGCACGGATACGCGACAATTTTCTCAGCAAAAGCATACTCTCTGGGACAAGCGGCCGACACGTCATCCTCTTTTGCCGAACTCGTGCCAACACCTCCTGCTGAAGTGTCTCGTCCGAGGCAGGCGCCAGGCACGGCCACGTCTCCTACATGGCGTCGGGTCACGCTACGCAGGGGTGCAGGTGGATCTTCTGCGGCGTCCTCTGCGTCCAGTCCATAGGAGCGAGAAGCCACAGGATCGGGTGCGCACGCCGTACAGCCCGTACTGTCAGAATCAAGATCTACTATGCCAACTGATCTTATGTCCCCTCCTGTGTCTCGGCCTGTAACTCGACTTCAACAAGGAATACAGAAAGACAAGGTATGTACAGATGGCACTATTCGTTATGGTTTTCTAACATCTACTGGAGAACCGCAGAATCTGGAGGAGGCAATGACACATTCTGAGTGGAAGACTGCTATGGATCTAGAGTATATGGCTCTTATCAATAATCACACTTGGCATCTTGTACCACCACAAAAGGGAAGAAATCTCATTGACTGCAAGTGGGTCTACAAAATTAAGCGCAAATCTAATGGCACACTTGATAGATACAAGCTGTTTGGTTGCAAAGGGATTTAAGCAAAGGTATGGTATTGATTATGAGGATACTTTTAGTCCTGTTGTTAAAGCAGCCACTATTCGACTTGTGCTATCTATTGCAATTTCAAATGGTTGGAGTCTTCGTCAGCTAGATGTTCAGAACACGTTTCTTCATGGCGTTCTAGAGGAGGAAGTCTATATGAGACAACCACCTGGTTATGAAGACAAGAATAAACCAAATTATGTGTGCAAATTAGACAAGTCTCTCTATGGTTTAAAACAAGCGCCTAGAGCATGGTTTTCTCGGTTGAGTACACGATTATGTCAACTTGGGTTTAAAGCCTCCAAGGCCGATTCCTCTCTATTTTTCTATAGCAAAGGAAATGTTACAGTGTTTGTGCTTATATATGTTGATGACATAATTGTTGCTAGTTCAACACAAGATGCAACCATGGCATTACTTCAAGATCTCAAGCAAGACTTCGCCTTAAAAGATTTGGGAGACTTACACTATTTTCTTGGTATTGAGGTCACCAAGATAAAGGATGGAATCGTGCTTTCTCAAGGAAAATATGCCTAAGATCTCTTAAAAAGAATAGGCATGACAACTTGCAAGCCAGTCAGCACGCCGCTATCTACAATCGAAAAATTATCAAAGCACAAAGGGACACTGTTAGGTCCAAATGATGCAACACAATACAGAAGCATTGTAGGTGCCCTACAATACCTTACATTGACAAGACCAGACATCGCTTTCTCTGTAAACAAGGTTTGTCAATTTTTGCATGCACCTACCACAGAACATTGGAGTGCAGTCAAGAGAATACTTAGGTATGTCAAGTCAACCATGAGTCTGGGACTTAGAATCAGCAAATCTTCCTCCACATTGATAAGTGCCTTCTCTGATGCTGATTGGGCGGGGAGTTTAGATGATCGTCGTTCCACTGGAGGTTTTGCAGTTTTTCTTGGCGATAATCTTATTTCATGGACTGCACGTAAACAAGCCACTGTCTCTCGATCTAGTACCGAAGCAGAATACAAAGCCATTGCCAATGCTACTGCTGAGATAATATGGGTACAAAGTCTATTGAAAGAACTAGGAATGTTCACGTCTCATGCAGCTAGATTATGGTGTGATAATATTGGTGCCACATATCTCTCAGCAAATCCAGTCTTTCATGCCCGAACAAAACATATAGAAGTGGATTATCACTTTGTTCGAGAAAGAGTTGCACAAAAACGGTTGGAGGTCAAATTTATTTCATCTAGAGACCAAGTGGCGGATGGATTCACAAAGGCGTTGCCTCTTCGACAACTTGAGGACTTCCGATACAATCTTAACCTAGTAACGTTATGATTGAGGGGGGTGTTAGAATACACGTCCTCCTTCTATTCTTCTACAGATAGCATGAGAGTCCTCATTAGAATCCTTCTCCGTTTCTTCATGGCTGTAACCCTTTGTAATTGGTTTCCGTTTCCTTCTCCATATCCAAATATGTAACTGCCTCGGTGAGGGCTTTCTCACCCAATATAAACACGCAGACGCGGCCTCCACGAGAGGTAGAAACGCTTCATCCATCTTGCGTTTTCACAAACGGGACAAACGAAGATGACGAAATGGCTTGATGGCAGCTGCAGTGACGGGACGGGACGAGGTGAACGCGATGGCTAGCTAGGCGGGTGAAATGGTGGGTGGTGCGGTCGAAAACCATGGACTCGAGTGCGAGCTCGCCATGGTGTGCGCGTAGCCAAGCGGGAGGTGGACGATGACCCCTGCGGCTAGGCGTCGCTCATCAGCATGAGAGGGAGGTGGGGGCGAGGTGGGTGAGGAGATGGGCCATGGCCGGATCCGTCCTAAAACGAGGGCAGGAGAAGTAATAAGTTTGAATTTTAATTCAAACTTGACAACTTTGAAGAATTTTTGAACAAGGCAAACGGATTCCAAAAAATATGAAAAGTTTTGGAGGCCTCTGACAATATCTAGTATTTAACAAAATTATTCCCACTGTTTTACCATGTTTCTGTTTTTCTCGAAAATTCATTTTGTGCTACTGCCTTAAGAGAACAAGCTTTTATGATTTTCCCAAAAAGCAGAAAAACTTCAAAATGCACAACTTAATATTTTAAGCATAAATAACAGATATTTTAATTTTGGGCTGTTACGTATAATTCAAGGAATCTTGTAGGAGAATATATACTCACACATGTTTATAAGAAAACTTGTTCTCAGGACAAATGTGTTAGGAAACCTGGACTCTATCCAGAGTCCTGATCTAATTGGGCACCCCACCGTAGACTATAAATATGGACCTAGACTCCCCTCATTATGTACCCCGATGCAATCTAAAGCAATAAAGAAAGATCAGGAGTTCTCTCTACCTCTCTGTGTTCAATCTATTATTCTGTGATTCTGTGATTGATTCGTTCTTGTTTTAAGCAGAGGAATCGCTCGGACTGGTCTCCAACGTCGGTTCCTCAACACGTTATCAGCACGACTTCGCTCCGGTGAACAGGGTAATCATCGAAGCACAGATTGAATTTTCTAGATCGCTTTTGAATCTGTATTTTCTTTTCGCGTTCTAGATTGAAATTCTACGGTGCAAATCCGCCCTAATCTACCGCGAGCAGACTTGAAGTCGCCGGCACAATGCCGATCGGTAGATTGCGAAACAGGGTAGATGTTGATTGCACTGCAGATGAGAACGATGCAAATCCGCCCTAATCTACCGCGAGCAGACTTGAAGTCGCCGGCACAATGTCGATCGGTAGATTGAGAGAAAGGGGTAGATGTTGATTGCATCGTAGATTGGAAAATGAAAATTTTGCATATTTTCTATTCAATTTATGCATTAGCTATATACTGCATGAAAAAGAGGAAAAACGCAGTAGCATGGCCGCCCCGTACGGCAGCCATACATACATCCGGCCGGCCCCCGCACGCGCTGGTCTCCTGTATGTCGCCGACCGACTGCCGATCACCGGCCTGCAGCCGGCACCTCCACCCGCATGCACCACGCCACCTGCACGCGTGCCGTCTCGGCCATATTGGCCCGCAGCCGCCACAACTGGCCGCCTTGGTGCGCCGCCTCACCGGCCTGGCTCCACCGCGCCCGCACGCGCACAGCCACCCGAATACGCGCTGCCTCGGCTTCGCCGCCGTCCTGCTATTTCCAGACCCGCCACTCGAGGCAGCACCGAGCTCATCGCCCTGAACGGCGCAACCGAGCACGCCGCCTTGAGCCGCCGGCGCACAAGGCGTCGCCTACATATGGTCGCCCGGCTCCCGCTCCCGCGTGTTGCCGCCGTCGAGCCGCCGCGCCGTTGAGCCACCGCACCTCCTCGCCTTCCGCGCCCGCATGCGCGACTGGCCTCCTCCCGCTTGCCGTTGGTGGGCGCCGCTCGTGGGTCGCGCTCGACCGGCCCCGCCGCTTCGGCTTCCCGGACCACCATTGCACGGCTCTGCGCCTTGAAGCCGCCGCCGTTTCCACCGCCCGAACCAATCCGCACCGCACGCCGCACCGGCCCCGTACGGCCTCCGCCGCTCCGCCCAAACAGGCCCAGCGCCCGAAGCCGTGCGCCCCACCCGACCGGCTCGCAGCCGTCCCTCGGGCTGGCCTTCGCCACCCGGCCGGGCTGCCCCGAGTCTCCCCGACCGGCCACACGGGCCTTAGCCACCCGCTCGTCGGTCGCGCGCGCTCTGTATAGCGCCGCCGCCACTTGTAAAGTGAGGGGAGGGGAAACCCTAATCCCCCTCCCTCTCTATTGTTTCGGCCGGGTGGGCCAATTGGGCCTAATGGGCCGAGGGAAGCGCGGTAAACGGGCTGAACCGGGAAAGGAAAACAGGCCGAAAGGCCCAGCAGCGGGAGGGCGGCAATTTGCAGAAAACCCCTTGAAACCTTGTGAATTACCAAGAGGCTCCTAGATCTTGCATTTGGGTCCTAAATTTTGCAGAAAAGGCCTCGTAGTTCCGAAAATTACGAATAGGCCTTTAAATTTACGAGTGGGTCCAGAATTTTCAGAAAACCCCTCTGTAAATCAGAAAATTGCGCGAATTTTTCTCTGAACTGGAAATTTGCGTAGAAACCCTCTGGAATTGCAAAATTTGCTGAAATTTCATATTTTAGCATAAAAGGGCCTCGGGAATCCGAATTTTGCATTATTTTAGCATTTGAAGCTTGTTTATTTATGCCATTATTATTCTCTGTATTTTTTGTACTGTTTTGGTTAATTGTAATTACTGAAAATTGCTTTTAATCACTGAAATTAGCAGTAAAATTATAGAAAATGCATAGAAAAAAAATCTGGAACATTGCGAGAACCTTTTGTACCATTTATTTACCTGCAGTGAATTATTCCATGCATGTCTACCAGCAGTAGACTTATACACATTTAGATGACTAGCATAATGAACTGGAAGTTCGAGGAGCTGGCCCAGCATGGCTAAAACTATCTGACGTAGGCATCCGATGTCGAGATTGTGCTTGGAGCCAGGAAGCTCCGCATGACTATTGGGATTAGCGGACTGAATGACGCCAACCCATGCCTAAAGAGAATGATCAGGCACTTCATTTTCTCAGGCATCACTTCTGCCTCACTCTCAAGAATGAGTACATGGCAGAGAAGAGCGCGCTAGCACTCTAGACCGCACTCAAGAAGCGGTTTGAGAGGCTAAAGTACATCATTCTTTCTCAAGCAGAGTAAGAGTGGATTAGACTAAGGTTTGTCGACTTTAAGACGGTCAGGGAAATCAATTCTGTCTTGCACAGGATTTGTACCCCAATACAGAAAATTGAGAAAATCCTTCCACCCCAACGCAGTATAATCCACACGCAATTATCGTCAAAATGGCTATGAGGAATATGCCGAATTGATTGATATGATGCAGGTTGCGGAGGCTCAGGACAAAGTTCTCCGCAAAGAACTACGTCACTTAGCCACATGGGAGCTCCGCTGGCCGTGAAGCCAACCCCGAGAGCTACAAGGTGCGAAAGCCCTTGATAAAGAGAAGGGGAAGGAAGGGTATGGCCGCAGCCCAGAAAGGCAAATCAGATGCTCCACATGAGAATAAGGCTAGCAAGCCAAAACGGGATAGCAAAGGGCATATGAAGCCCGCTCTGCATCGGTTGAGGGGGAGCATTCTGAGCAGCTGCCTGCGTTGATGGTGTTTGAGACCATTATGACAGCAGCACCCCTCTCGACCTAGAAGCAGTCAATGCCATAATTTCTCTTGCAGAGAATGTAAACCCGAAAAAAAAATAGCAGAAGAAGTCTAGTGCACTGAATGCATTTCGACTTTAATTGTCATTTATTTTGTATGGAAGAATATGTTAGAATTTGCATGGATGGTACTTAAGAATTGTTATCTTCTCGTGATGGTTGGATGATACTTGAAGAATTCATTCATTTATTCAGTTTTATGATGGCATGATATGTTCTGATATTGGAGTATTTTATTTATGTGTTGATTACCTTCTCATGCATGTTAATAAAATACCCTATATTGGAACACGTGTAGCGCCCTATAAAGGAAGTGTGCTGAGCCAGCAGCGGCACAACGCATATCATCTTAAGAGAGATTGAGTATTTTCAGTCGATTCGTAAGAGCACTGGCAGTCTTACGACAATCGCCAGAAGCGATGCATGTATAATTGGTTCGGAAAGAGCCATAATGGGCACAATTTTGGTCATTGAAGAAGCCTTATTGTACCCAAAATCGACTAGAACTCTCCTAAGTTTTAAGAATTTTTGCGCCAACGGTTTCCACGTTGAGACTAAAGAAGAGTACGGTAAGAAATACCTACTCATCACGAAGCGTGAAGAGAATGGCAAAAGAATATTAGAAAAACTTCCTTCACTGGGCTATATTATACCAACATTAAAGCGCCTGCAGCGTACACTGTTCTGAAAACAGTGTGTAGAAGCTCTGAACTCTTCTGTCTCTGGCATGACAGATTAGGCCACCCAGGTCTTAGGATGATGAGAAACATAATAAATAACTTGCATGGGCATAATATTAATTTGAAGAATTTCCCGAATCATGAAGATTTTGTGTGCCCTGCATGTGCCACCGGGAAACTAATTACTAGACCCTCCACTCTGTAAGTGAAGGATGAAGTCCCTGCATTCCTGGAACGTATCCAGGGAGACATTTGTGGTCCCATTCAGCCCATCTTAGGGTTATTTAAGAATTTTATGGTGCTCATTGACGCTTCCTCGAAGTTGTCATATGTGGGTTTTGTCGTCCACAAGGAACCTCGCCTTTGAAAAATTGATCTCGCAGATCATTCGCATCAGAAATGTGTTTCCAGATCATCATATCAAGTCCATCCGAATGGACAATGCCAGAGAATTTACTTCAAAGGCATTTGATGATTATTGCATGGCGATGGGAATTGCAGTTGAGCATTCGGTACCGCATGTCCATACCCAGAATGGTCTGGCAGAGGCTTTAATTTAAAGAATTTTGTTTATTGCCCGACCCCTCTTGCATAAAAGTAATTTGCCAGCTATATGTTGGGGACACGAAGTCCTCCATACAGCGAATCTCATCAACTTTAGACCTTCGGCCTACAACATCCATTCACCTATGCAACTAGCGCAAGTGTTACCACCGAATATTTCCCAACATTAGGGGGAGGAAATCAACACCTTGATAAAGAATGTCGGGAAATTACGTGGCAAGCCTGGGGAATCCATGCAGATGACCCGCGCACTAGAGAAGTCCAGAAGACATTAGTAAAGCAAATAAAGAAGTCTAGAAGACAATAGAAGTCCAGAAGACAACAGAAGTCCAGAAGACAATTGATTTGCGAGCATTAGCAAATCAACTGCCTGATCACTTTAGTGATTTGAAGAGCGTGACTAAGTCGCATGTGCCTGCACGCACTGCACTGGAGAGGGTTGAAATACCAAAGAAATAGAAGGTATCCCTAATCTCATCCAGAGGCCTCAGAAAAATAAAAAAGAGGACGAGAACTCCGGTTCCTCGAATTCTTAGTAACCGGGGACGCCTGGTGAAAAAGGATAAGAGGGATTTATCACAGCCGATCATTGAAGTCCCCCAGAATGAGAAGGGGAGCCAGTTGAGACCTGGCACAAGTATGACACCTTCAGAAAAGGGCATACCTGATCTGAATATCCCCATCGGCATGGATGTGTGCGCACGCATCGGAGCCGAAAAACTAAAGGGACTTGCCACCGCAATTGAAAGAAGCGATGCGCAAGATGAAGCTCCAGCAGAAGCAATCGCTCCAGAAGAAGCAACTCATGAAGAAATAGCTATAAATTATGTGCACACGGGAGAGTCCCTGAATAGGACAACAGCTAATATCGATATCTACTTCGCAAAGAAAATTGCCACCATCATCGATCTTGATCCCGAGCCTGCATCGCTCGCTGAATGTAAGAAAAGATCAGATTGGGAAGATTGGAAGAAGGCAATAGCAACTGAATTGCTATCTCTGAATAAAAGAGAGGTGTTTGGGCCCGTATGCCGCACACCTCCCCACATACACCCCGTAGGGCACAAGTGGGTATTTGTTCGAAAGAGAAATGAAAGAAATGAAGTAGTGAGATACAAAGCAAGGCTAGTAGCCTAAGGTTTCACTCAACATCCTGGAAGTTGATTATGAAGAAACCTACTCCCCAGTCATGAGTGGAATTACCTTTAGATATTTGATCTCAATGGCAGTAAACTTGAACTTAGAAATGAAATTGATGGATGTTGTGAATGCATACCTTTATGGTAACTTGGATTCGGTGATTTATATGAGAGTCCCTGAAGGAATATCTCTCCCGAACCAAAACAGAGCAAATAGAAATCTGTACAGTGTGAAACTCAGAAAGTCACTGTATGGACTGAAACAATCTGGAAGAATGTGGTATAATCGCTTAAGCGACTTTCTCTGCAAGAAAGGCTACACGAACAATGAAGACTGTCCTTATGTATTTATACGACGATCCCAGAATGGATTCTGTATAATCTCTGTGTATGTAGATGATCTGAATATCATCGGGACAGCCGAAGACATAAAAGAAGCAAGCTCCTACTTGGAGTCAGAATTTGAAATGAAAGATTTGGGCAAGACCAAGTTTTGCTTAGGCTTGCAGCTTGAGCATGTCCCTGAAGGAGTCTTGGTACATCAGTCGACCTACACCCAGAAGGTGCTCGAAAGGTTTGGCTTTGAGAAGGCATTTCCCTCGAAAATACCGATGATCGGTAGGTCTTTACAGCAAGAAAAGGATCCTTTCCGACCAAGGGAAGAGGGGGAGGAAGTCCTGGGACCGGAATTCCCATACTTGAGTGCAGTGGGAGCACTCATGTATTTAGCAAACTGCACTAGACCGGACATTGCATTTGCCGTGAACCTGTTAGCAAGGTACAGTGCAGAGCCCACCAAAAGGCATTGGCAGGGCATAAAGGACATTTTCCGATACCTCCAAGGTAGCAAGGACCTCGGATTGTTTTACAGAAAAAATCAAGATCTGAACTTGATTGGCTATGCAGATGCTGGGTATCTGTCAGACCCGCATACCGCTAAGTCACAAACAGGCTATGTATTCCTGTGTGGTGGAACTGCAATTTCATGGAAATCGTCTAAACAAAGCCTGGTAGTTACTTCGACGAACCACTCAGAAATTATAGCACTGTATGAAGCCGCACGAGAGTGCGCTTGGCTCCGCCGAATGATTCACCACATCCAGCAGTCATGTGGGATGAACATTGTGCAAACCCCCACAATTATCTATGAAGATAATGCAGCTTGCGTTGCACAAGTGCAAACGGGCTATGTGAAGAGTCATCTCACAAAGCATTTCAACCCCAAGTTCTTCTATGCACATGAATTGCAAAAGATGGACGAGATTAAAGTACTGCATACTAAGTCATGTGAAAATCTCGCAGATTTATTCACTAAATCACTCCCCGCATCTAGCTTTGAAAGGTGCGTGCGTGGAATTGGAATGATGAGACTTAGAGAAGTGCAGAATTCAGGGGGAGAATTCTCACAAGCCCGCTAATAAATCTTGATCATGAAGATTAAGTACCCAAAAATAAAGTCTTGTAGACCAAATGAATTTGGGTGAATTGTACTCTTTTTCGCTTGACGAGTTTTCCATGAAGTTTCTCGACCAAGGTTTTTAACGAGGCAATTCGTGAATCGCAGCATCACATGTATCATGTACTCTTTCTCCAAATTTTTCCCACTGGGTTTTTATGGAGTTTTGACGAGGCATGAGCATGTTGGGTGAGTGCCCAAGGGGGAGTGTTAGGAAACCTGGACTCTATCCAGAGTCCTGATCTAATTGGGCACCCCACCGTAGACTATAAATATGGACCTAGACTCCCCTCATTATGTACCCCGATGCAATCTAAAGCAATAAAGAAAGATCAGGAGTTCTCTCTACCTCTCTGTGTTCAATCTATTATTCTGTGATTCTGTGATTGATTCGTTCTTGTTTTAAGCAGAGGAATCGCTCGGACTGGTCTCCAGCGTCGGTTCCTCAACAAAATGCAACCTCATTTTCGTTATTGATGGCTTGACGCGTACTTGTGGACTGAGACAACTATGGGGAAGCAATAGTTACGACGACTTAGGACACCACCAAGTAAGCCAATGCCTAGGTAGTGATTATACCAGGTGTGAAAGGAGTAGTATTAAGTCTATTCTTTTGATACGTGGATTATAATTTTTAACTGTAGCTTAGTTTAATAAATAGTAATTATTAAAAAAATAAAAAATGGCTTAAAAGCCGAAAAGAACAACGTAAATGAGTCTCCGTGAGGTGCCCCCTTTCCAAGTTCCAGACTTCGATCGGCACCAAACGCGGTAGGAAAAAACGTATCATGCATGGGACCTGTTGAGGAACCGACGCTGGAGACCAGTCCGAGCGATTTCTCTGCTTAGAACAAGAACGAATAAATCACAGAATAATAGATTGAACACAGAGAGGTAGAGAGAACTCCTGGTCTTTCTTTATTGCTTTAGATTGCATCGGGGTACATAATGAGGGGGGTCTAGGTCCCTATTTATAGTCTACGGTGGGGTGCCCAATTAGATCAGGACTCTGGATAGAGTCCAGGTTTCCTAACACTCCCCCTTGGGCACTCACCCAACATGCTCATGCCTCGTCAAAACTCCATAAAAACCCAGTGGGAAAAATTTGGAGAAAGAGTACATGATACATGTGATGCTGCGATGCACGAATTGCCTCGTTAAAAACCTTGGTCGAGAAACTTCATGGAAAACTCGTCAAGGGAAAAAGAGTACAATTCACCCAAATTCATTTGGTCTGCAAGACTTTATTTTTGGGTACTTAATCTTCATGATCAAGATTTATTAGCGGGCTTGTGAGAATTCTCCCCCTGAATTCTGCACTTCTCTAAGTCTCATCATTCCAATTCCACGCACGCACCTTTCAAAGCTAGATGCGGGGAGTGACTTAGTGAATAAGTCTGCGAGATTTTCACATGACTTAGTATGCAGTACTTTAATCTCGTCCATCTTTTGCAATTCATGTGCATAGAAGAACTTGGGGTTGATATGCTTTGTGAGATGACTCTTCACATAGCCCGTTTGCACTTGTGCAACGCAAGCTGCATTATCTTCATAGATAATTGTGGGGGTTTGCACAATGTTCATCCCACATGACTGCTGGATGTGGTGAATCATTCGGCGGAGCCAAGCGCACTCTCGTGCGGCTTCATACAGTGCTATAATTTCTGAGTGGTTCGTCGAAGTAGCTACCAGGCTTTGCTTAGACGATTTCCATGAAATTGCAGTTCCACCACACAGGAATACATAGCCTGTTTGTGACTTAGCGGTATGCGGGTCTGACAGATACCCAGCATCTGCATAGCCAATCAAGTTCAGATCTTGATTCTTTCTGTAAAACAATCCGAGGTCATTGCTACCTTGGAGGTATCGGAAAATGTCCTTTATGCCCTGCCAATGCCTTTTGGTGGGCTCTGCACTGTACCTTGCTAACAGGTTCACGGCAAATGTAATGTCCGGTCTAGTGCAGTTTGCTAAATACATGAGTGCTCCCACTGCACTCAAGTATGGGAATTCTGGTCCTAGGACTTCCTCCCCCTCTTCCCTTGGTCGGAAAGGATCTTTTTCTTGCTGTAAAGACCTACCGATCATCGGTACTTTCGAGGGAAATGCCTTCTCAAAGCCAAACCTTTCGAGCACCTTCTGGGTGTAGGTCGACTGACGTACCAAGACTCCTTCAGGGACATGCTCAAGCTGCAAGCCTAAGCAAAACTTGGTCTTGCCCAAATCTTTCATTTCAAATTCTGACTCCAAGTAGGAGCTTGCTTCTTTTATGTCTTCGGCTGTCCCGATGATATTCAGATCATCTACATACACAGAGATTATACAGAATCCATTCTGGGATCGCCGTATAAATACACAAGGACAGTCTTCATTGTTCGTGTAGCCTTTCTTGCAGAGAAAGTCGCTCAAGCGATTATACCACATTCTTCCAGATTGTTTCAGTCCATACAGTGACTTTTTGAGTTTCACACTGTATAGATTTCTATTTGCTCTGTCTTGGTTCGGGAGAGGGATTCCTTCAGGGACTCTCATATAAATCTCCGAATCCAAGTTACCATAAAGGTATGCAGTCACAACATCCATCAATTTCATTTCCAAGTTCAAGTTCACTGCCATTGAGATCAAGTATCTAAAGATAATTCCACTCATGACTGGGGAGTAGGTTTCTTCATAATCAACTCCAGGACGTTGAGTGAAACCTTGGGCTACCAGCCTTGCTTTGTATCTCACTACTTCATTTCTTTCATTTCTCTTTCGAACAAATACCCACTTGTGCCCAACGGGGTGTATGTGGGGAGGTGTGCGGCATACGGGCCCAAACACCTCTCTTTTATTCAGAGATAGCAATTCAGTTGCTATTGCCTTCTTCCAATCTTCCTAATCTGATCTTTTCTTACATTCAGCGAGCGATGCAAGCTCGGGATCAAGATCGATGATGGTGGCAATTTTCTTTGCGAAGTAGATATCGATATTAGCTATTGTCCTATTCAGGGACTCTCCCGTGTGCACATAATTTATAGCTATTTCTTCATGAGTTGCTTCTTCTGGAGCGATTGCTTCTGCTAGAGCTTTACCTTGCGCATCGCTTCTTTCAATTGCGGTGGCAAGTCCCTTTAGTTTTTCGGCTCCGATGTGTGCGCACACATCCATGCCGATGGGGATGTTCAGATCCGGTATGCCCTTTTTCTGAAGGTGTCATACTTGTGCCAGGTCTCAACTGGCTCCCCTTCTCATTCTGGGGGACTTCAATGATCGGCTGTGATAAATCCGTCTTATCCTTTTTCACCAGGCGTCCCCGGTTACTAAGAATTCGAGGAACCGGAGTTCTTGTCCTCTTTTTTATTTTTATGAGGCCTCTGGACGAGATTAGGGATACCTTCTGCTTTCTTTGGTATTTCAACCCTCTCCGGTGCAGTGCGTGCAGGCACATGCGACTTAGTCACGCTCTTCAAATCACTAAAGTGATCAGGCAGTTGATTTGCTAATGCTTGCAAATCTATTGTCTTCTAGACTTCTCTTGTCTTCTAGACTTCTCTTGTCTTCTGGACTTCTATTGTCTTTTGGACTTCTCTATTTGCTTCACTAATGTGCGGGTCATCTGCAGGCGCTTTAATTGTGGTATAATATAGCCCTGTTTCAAGTGAAGGAAGCTTTTCTAATATTCTTTTGCCGTTCTCTTCGCGCTTCGTGATGAGCAGGTATTCCTTACCGTACTCTTCGTCAGTCTCAACGTGGAAACCATTTGCGCGGATATATTCTTAAAACTTAGGAGAGTTCTAGTCGATTCTGGGTACAATAAGGCTTCTTCAATAATCAAAGTTGTGCCCATTATGGCTCTTCCTGAACCAATTATACATCCATCGCTTCTTGCGATTGTCGTAAGGCTGCCAGTGCTCTTACAAATCGACTGAAAATACATAATCTCTCTTAAGATGGTATGCGTTGTGCCGCTGCTAGCTAAGCACACTTCCTTCATAGGGCGCTACACGCGTTCTAATATATGGTATTTTATTAATATGCATGAGAAGGCAATCAACACATAGATAAAATACACCAATATCAGAACATATCATGCCATCATAAACTGAATAAATGAATGAATTCATCAAATATCATCCAACCATCATGAGAAAATAACAATTCTTAAGTACCATCCATGTAAATTCTAACATATTCTTCCACACAAAATAAATGACAATTAAAGTCGAAATGCATTCAGTGCACTAGACTTCTTATGCTATTTTCTCGGGGTTGACATTCTCTTCAAGAGAAATCATGGCGTTAACTACTTCTAGGTCGAGAGGGATTACTGCTGTCGTGATGGTTTCAACTTCCATCGGTGCAGGCAGCTACTCAGAATTCTCCCCCTCAGCCGATGCAGAGTGGGCTTCATACTGCCCTTGACCATCCCGCTTTGGCTTGCTGGCCTTATTCTCTCGTGGAGCATCTGATTCGCCTTTCTGGGCTGCAGCCTTACCCTTCCTTCCCCTTTTCTCATTAAGAGCTTTTCGCACCTTGTAGCTCCCGGCGTTGGCTTCATGGCCAGCGGAGCTCCCAGGTGGCTGAGTGACGTAGTTCTTACGGAGAACTTTGTCCTGAGCCTCCGCAGCTTGCATCATATCAGTCAATTCGGCGTATTCCTCATAGCCATCTTGACGATAGTTGCGTGCGGATTGTGCTATATTGGGGTGGATGGTTTTTCTCAATTTTCTGTAGTGGGGTACAAATCCTGTGCAAGGCAGAATTGTATTCCCTGACCGTCTTAAAGTTGGCAAAACCTCAGTCTGATCCACTCTCGCTCTGCTTGAGGAAGAATGGTGTACTTTAGCCTCTCAAACCGCTTCTGGAGTGCGGTCCAGAGTGCCAGCGCGCTCTTCTCCGTCATATACTCATTCTTGAGAGTGAGGCAGAGGTGGTGCCTGAGAAAATGAAGTGCCTGATCATTCTACTCAGGTTTGGGTTGAGCGTCATTCAGTCCGTCAATCCCAATAGCAGCGCGGAGCTTCCTAGCTCCAAGCACAGTCTCAACATCGGATGCCAACATCAGGTAGTTTTGGCCATGCTGGGCCAGCTCCTCGAACTCCCAGTTCGTGATGCTAGTCATCTAAATGTGTATAAGTCTACTGCTGGTAGACATGCACGGAATAATTCACTGCGGGTAAATAAATGGTACAAAGATTCTTGTAATGTTCCAGCATTTTCTATAATTTTACTGCTAATTTCAGTGATTAAAAGCAATTTAAACAATTACAATTAACCAAAACAATAAATAAATACAGAAAATACAGAAAGTAATAATGGCATAAATAAATATGCTTCAAATGCTAAAATTGATGCAAAATTCAGATTCCCGAGGCCCTTTTATGCTAAAATATAAAATTTCAGCAAATTCTGCAATTCCAAAGGGCTTTTACGCAAAAATTTCAGTTCAGAGAAAAATTCGCGCAATTTTCTGATTTACAGAGGAGTTTTCTGCAAAATTCTGGACCCGCTCGTAAATTTGAGGAATTATTCGTAATTTTCAGAATTATTGAAGCCTTTATGCAAAATTTCGGGACTTGAATGTAAATTTTAAGGGCCTTCTATTAATTTACAAAAGCTGGGGGTGTTTTCTGTAAAAATGCCACCCACCCCCCCCCGGCTGGGCCTTGCGGCCCGATTTTCCTCTCTCTGGCCCATTCGGCCTGCCCGGCTTGGAACCAAAACGGTGGGGTAGGGTTTCCCTACCCCATTAACCCGTGGCGGCGGCGGCCTGGAGAACCGGTTCGGGTGGCCGCGTGATGGCGGGACCAGGCGGCTCCGGGCGCAACGAGGCGAAGGCGGGTGGCGGCCGGTCAACGGGGCCGCGCGCGGTGGTCCCAGCGGGCGCGGGCGGCGGCCAACCATAGGCAAAGCGGCGCGCGGGAGTAGCGCCTTACGGGGCGCAACAGAGGGGCCGGGAGGGCCGGCGGCGCTGTGCGGTGAGGAAGCCCGGGCGCCGTGCAGCGGCGGCTGCGCCATGCATAGCGCGGGCGGAGGAGCAAAGCCGGCGGTGCGGCGCCTTTGCAGGGCGGCGAGCACACGGCTTGGGCCGGCTCCGCCTCGGGCCGGCTGCTGGCGGCTTGCGCGGGAGGCCGGTGCGGCAGCTGGGCCAGGCGGAGGGATCGATGAGGCGGTCCGGGCGTGGCGGAGGGCCGGTGCGGCGGCCAGGCGAGGTGGAAGGTCGATGCGGCGCGGGTTGGCGGCGCGTGCTCATGGCAGCACGTGGGTAGCCGGCGAGACGGCGCTTCGGGCGCAGCTCGGGACGGCAAGTCGGCCGGTGCATGCGGGCGCAAGGCGGAGTTGCCGGCCGGCGACATTAGTGGCGGCACCTCGTACAGGAGGCGGCGGTCCGTGCGGGGGCCGGCGGTAGTTCAGGCTCCACAGCCGGCGGCCGTATGCGGCGGCAGTGCCTCCCCCTTTTTTATTTTATGTTATGCCATGCAGATGCGAAACTGAACAGAGAAATGCAAATTTCCTTCCCCCTTTCATGCAATGTCTGTGCAGGAAATAAACAGGAAATAATGCATATATTATCTTGTGCAGGATCAGCCAACACCATGCAAAATTTGTTTCCAATCTATGATGCAATCAACATCTACCCCGTTTTCGTAATCTACCGATCGACATTGTGCCAGCAATTTCAGATCTGCTCGCGGTAGATTTAGGGTGGATTTGCATCATTCTACAGCGCAATCAACATCTACCCCATTTCACAATCTACCGATCGGCATTGTGCCGGCGACTTCAAGTCTGCTCGCGGTAGATTGGGGAGGATTTGCACCGTAGAATTTCAATCTAGAACGCGAAAAGAAAATACAGATTCAAAAGCGATCTAGAAAATTCAATCTGTGCTTCGATGATTACCTCGTTCACCGGAGCGAAGTCGTGCTGATAACTTGTTGAGGAACCGACGCTGGAGACCAGTCCGAGCGATTCCTCTGCTTAGAACAAGAACGAATCAATCACAGAATCACAGAATAATAGATTGAACACAGAGAGGTAGAGAGAACTCCTGGTCTTTCTTTATTGCTTTAGATTGCATCGGGGTACATAATGAGGGGGGTCTAGGTCCCTATTTATAGTCTACGGTGGGGTGCCCAATTAGATCAGGACTCTGGATAGAGTCCAGGTTTCCTAACAGGACCCTCTGCCTTTCGTTTTCACGGAAAACTTTCACCATTGACAAATTTGTGACCTGCCTTCGATTCTGGAGACCTGGACCATGATGTTGAAGGTTCAAAATTTGAGCACAATTCAAAATTTTGGCAAAGCAAAATTCAGATTTGAATTCAAGTTCCAATTCAAACCCTAAATCCAAATTCAAACAAAAAGAAAAATCAAATCAACATATAGAAATTCGGTTTGGGCCAGCCTTATTCTTTTTCTTCCCTCTCTCTTCCTCCTGGCCCAACGTCGCTTGGCCCAGCCACCTCCCTCCTTCGTGTTCTCTCTGTCACTCTGCTCTCGACCGAGCTGGCTCGCTCGCCCAGCATCGCACCACGCCGTGCCACTTGCGTCATCCCGCGTCTGTGCCCATCACGTCGCCACCAGCAGTGTTAACACCCCATGTGCGCTACACTGTCATGCCATGCCATGCCCCACGCGCATCGCACTGTGGCGCCCATTAAGGGTGAAAATGGGCCGGGTATTTCCCGCCCGCCCGACCGTATTAAAGCGGGTCAAATTCGGGTCATAAATTCGGGTACCCGGGGTCTTATACGGGTATCGGATCCGAGTACGGGTATTTTTTGGCGGATATGGTATCTGGTTTGGGAGGTCGGTATCCGACGGATACGGATTATCCGGTACAAAATACGGATATTACCCGGTAAACTATCCGGATATTACCCGGATTGCTTGGAGCCTCCAAGTCTCCAAAGTCCACACAGTCCAACCATTCGGTTCGGGCGTTCGGGGCTTCGGGCGACGCCGTTCGGGGCTTCGGGGTTTCCATCCCACAGCGCCGTTCCATTTCATTCCAAGTCTCCAGACTCCAGTGGCCAGTCGCCCAGTCCCCATTCCATTTCCCTTCGGCCGAGACGCCGAGTGCCCGACGCCGACGGCCGACGCGGCGCCGCCCCTGGTCTTCCCCTCCGTGGACTTCCTCAGGCCACCATCCCAGCACCGCCTCCGCCCGTCCGCAGATCCACTCGGCGAGGCGGCGTAGGCAGGCACCAAGCACGGGAGATAAGAGGGGACTGGCCGATTCGACGTCGCCGCCGTTGATTCAACCTCGCCGCCACCGGATCTACGCCTGAGTGCTCGACGGCCGACGCAGCGGCGCCCCTGGTCTTCCCCTTCGTGGACTTCCTCAGGCCGCCATCCCAGCACCGCCTCCGCTTGTCCGCAGATCCACTCGGCGATTCGACCTCGCCGCCGTCGATTCGACCTCGCCGCCACCGGATCTACGCCGCCAAGTCGACTCGAGGTACGACAGATCTAAGACTAGAGGATCTTTGCTGCTTTGCACTTTGCTTGAGGGGATTTGCTTAGCAACAACCAACAAACCAAATGTTCACTTCTACAATGCATTTGAGGATGATTCATATGTGTATATTGTGAATTTGTGATGGAGTAAGTAGTCACAATGGAGTAAGCAGGAGAGGCGGCAGTGAACTCCACATGGAACAGATCAACTAACCATGGAACAGATCAGTGAACTCCACATTTCTTAAGCAAAAAAGTATATGCCCGTGAACACATATAGCTTCAGATCAATTTACATGTTAGGTGAATATTTTCTGTGAGTGTATATTTGCTCATGTTACATGTTCGATTGTACCTGATAGATACATGTTACATGTTCAATTTACATGTTGCATGTTCGATTGTAGGATAAACAAACTTATGAATTATGATGGGTAGTGGTGATGTAAATGTGAGTGCCTGTGCTAGCACAGGGGCATCTCCGGCTGGTACCTCAGTAGTGCTAAATTTATGTACATGTACAACAGTAAACTAAGTATGTAACATGTACAGCAATAAACTATGTAATAAGCTAGCACAAATGCATAATCTGATCTACGTTAGATGGTTGTGGGCACCCTGTTTCCAGCATTATTCAAATAATTTGCTAGGTTCCTACTTCAAATCACACATTTTTTCCTGTTTCCAGTACTATAAAATAATTTGATAGGTTCCAACTTCAAAATCACACATTTTGATGGATTCCTGCAGTATCATGTATATAGAGTATAGTTTTTTCCTTAGAAATTGGAATGAATATGTATATATTGTATTAATCTGAATGTTCTGTTGTTTTTAGGATGGGGCAGCGAATAGTGATTGAGGGTGAAAGCAACTGATGCTTGGCCAGGCCTTTTTTGCGAGGACTAATATGGTGACATATCATCAATAGTCATATGAATGTATCTTTTGCCTTGACTGTACCTCTGATCTGAATATGAGGTTATGACTCATGAGGGTGATATTCTTAGTGTTAAAACTACTAATGAGTAATGATGTATATCCAGTGATGCTACGACTTTAGTACTGACGTATTGTTAGGCAGTACTATGCCCTAAGCTCCTAATATAGTTGCATTATGGATGTATGGAATGGTTGCATTGCTATTGTCTATGTGGTATAAAATGGTTGTTACATTGACTTGATATCCGAATAAGTATTCGTGACCGATAGTATCTGTATCCGTCTTGGTACGTATTTGTTCCATATTTGTGCCCGACATTATCCGTGTTTGTATTCGTATTCGATACTATCCGTATTCGACCCGATTCCGATTAGAAAATGTGGGTTAGGATATGGGAAGGTTGAGATCCGACCGTATCCGACCCGATTTCACCCCTAGCGCCCATGCATCCGCGCCTACGTTGCCCACACCGCAACATCATGTCATCGTGTCAACCATGCCGATGACTAGCCGAGCGCACACTCCACGCTTATCATGCTGCCTCGTCGCTTGCGCCCGTGCCCATACCTGCTCCCATGTCACCTCTACATCCGCACCTGCACCGCCCATGTTGTCCTCGGCCACCACGCCCCACCTCGCACGCGTAAGCTTGAGCTCGTCGCTCGGCTATAAAAGTTACCAAGCCCTTCCCTTGCCTCTTCACCACTCCTCATCCCTCCCACTCACTTCCCGCACCTCACCCTTGGCCTCTCAAAGTCGTGCCTTGCCGTGCATCGCCTCCCTCTCCAGTGAGCCCCTCTCCTCCCTTTCCGCGTCAAATTGATTGTCATGTCCTCCTTTGCAGCCCCCCTCATGGAATCATACTTTTATCCATAGAGACTCACCGGCGTCGTCGTCTTCCTTACCTCCGACCGAAATATCCAACATCACTGCCATTCCTTCTTTGGTGAGCCTCTGTCCAATTTCCTCCGGCTAGAGCTTCCCCACACCTCCCTCTCATGATCCCCACCTTCAATTCGAGCAACTGGCCACTCCAGCTCGTCATCACTATTGAAGTCGTCACGCCACCTAGGGTCACTGCCACTGAACCACCTCGAACCTCTCTGGACCTCGGCGACCTCTCCAGTGAGTTCCTCGTGCCCCGTAGATGCTCATAGTGCCTTTCTTTTGCTTGATGCGCCATCGCTAGCTTAATTTCCATGGTGACCAAGCTCCGCCATCGCACCGCTGCCGTAGTTCATAGCAGACCACGTTGTTGCTGTGCATAGGACCGCCGAGGTCCCGGTAACCCATTTTAGGGGTTGCTGGTGCTCACGGTCACTTGCCTCAAATGGCAACGAGCACAACAACATCGCCTCCTCTGTGAGCAGAAGAGAAACACTGTGGCAATGTCATTAATCTAATGGCATAATTAACACATAAATTAGATTTGGTTAATTACATGGGTTAATTTAGTTAATAGTCACTGACACATAGCCTAAGTCATTAAGAATTCTAATTGAAACCAAGTTTAAACATTAAGTCACTAACATGCGGGCTCTTCACTGTGCCTAGGTCCACCAGTCAATTACTCATTCCTTTTCTTTAAAGAAAATAATTCAAACAAGAAAATTAAAAACCCTATCGGCCCCACCTGCCAGTCACTCATATGATTTTCTTAATAAAAGTAATTCAAAAATAAATTAAAAACCTAAGTGGCTCCATATTTCAGTCTCTTACATAATTTTCAATAACAAAATAAATCAAAAAAGGAATTAAAATATAGGCTGCAGTTGTTAGTGAGGCACATTATCTCTCCTCTGTTATTTTTGGGAACTTTTCCTAGAATTAAACTTCGGGGAGCCTGTCCTCACTCTTGTTAAGTCCAAATTGAATAAAACTTATTTCTAAATTTATCTAAATTCAAGATATCTCTAACAAGAGTAAACTCATGAATTTTAGAGTTTATTTGGATCTTATTTGGATTTATTTGCATTCTCATGTATTTATTCATTTTTTGAGGCGATCGCTCGATTAGATTCAGAAGACTCGAAGAGCAATAGTTTGAGCTAGACCAAGATCATCAAGACTTGAGCAAGACGAGTGAATACTTTAATCATTTTGCATCTACCTTTGAATACAAATTATGTTGTTTTAAATTATTAAATTGTATGCTTACTTTATTATGCAAATTATATTCGTACTAACTCTTAGTTAATTCTCTACCACTAAAATTGTGATATTACATCCCATTCTGTGATTTTGGACATCACCCCTTGTCACCCTAGAATTAATGATATACATACTAGATGATAAATTTGTATCCAGGTGCAATGCTTAGCCTTGCTTAGATACATGTGGGTATTAATTTTCTCTGACATCATTTGGAACATGAAAACTTGGATTTGGACAGTCATTGGATTTATATAGTTGGTATTTTAATTAAAAGGATAGGTTGGAACCTAAAACTCTAAACTTGCTTTATACCTAGATGGATGGTAAGTAGGGCTGGTGCGGATGGAGCACGAGAGTGTGTTATGTGGTAGAATCACCCAGATATATTTAAGGACTGAATCTTGTGATAACCTCCCAATGTAAATTAGTGCAACCACAAGTCTGTAATAGGTATGACCTGGCTAAGTAATTTACATCACCCCAACACTGGATGCACCATTCAGTTGAGCACGGGTATGAGTGTTGGATAGATGCCTCTTAACGTGCAGTGCAAGAGAGGGCATTTGGAGTGGGTGGATAGAACTCTATGGCTATGAAAACCTTAGTAGATATAACAACGTTGGAAAGATGCATTGTAAAGATATTGTGATGACCATCTGAACCTCACACCAAAGGTAACGTGGCGGTAGAATTATAACTTGGGCATCTCTTGTGGGTAATTTGCGCGACCTCTATAGAGTAGAAAATGTTCAAACAGCCATGTCCACGATCATGGGTAAGTATGAAAACTTACTCGAGTTATTGTCTATTTTACAAAAGATTTTTGTGGGTAGGATGAAAAACACGATAGGTGGATAGAACTCTGAAATGATTTCCCTTGGATAGATAGAACATAGTGATTATAATGAGTGGATAGAACTCTAGTAACAAAAATAGCATATGGTTGATGGAACCATATAACAGGTAGATGAACCGTACACATCAATTATTATTTATACTCTTACAAACTTTAGAAATATGGTTTAGTTAAAAATGCTAAGTCTTAAGATTTCTACTTACGGTAATTTAACTATAGCATTTCGTAAATAAATGAGCTCGAGCCTCTCTTGTTAAGCCTTGCATATATAATATGTATTCTGTGTGTTAGCTCGTGGAGTACGGTTATTTGTGCTCACCCTCGCTCACTAAAATTATTTAGATCTATCGAATCAAGATGAAGAAGAAAATGGAGGAGTCTAGTCTAGGCCGTTCTCGCAGTCTCTTGTTCTTATATTTGCTTGGATAGACTTTAATGGTGATTGTGTGCACATTTATTATCTAAACCTTAGAAAATAGTTTGACATCTTTTACTGCTGGTCGCTTGCCTATGGCATAGTATAGTCTCACCTTTTGCTTTCTACTTTTGCTTCTGTTTTTGGTTATTTATAATGTACCATTTGGTCTAATCAACCCATCATGTAAAATTCTACACAATATGTGTTATTTGAATTCTAATATGTAATATTAATGACTGATATATTTTAATTTGATGTATATATATGATTCGGCAATATGTTTGTATGTAATAGTTACTGATGCAGATAATAGTTTGGTGGAAACCCGGTTAATTCGAATTGCAAATCCGTGGTCCGACGCTGGCATACTTGTGTTGCCAACCTCTCTGACCTTGTGGAAAAACTAGACTGAGGGCAAAGCAAAGCCACGCATAGCTCAGCGCTGCTGGCTATAATTAATAGACTCCTGGGCAGAGAGTGCAAGTTGGTTTCAGTACTGCTGAAGCTTATGCCCTTGCATCCTCGTTTTGCATTGCCAGCAGCCACCTCCAACATGAAGCCCATGTCCTTGTTGTTTCTAAATCTCCTCTTCGTTGGCCTTAACCTTCCAGCCTTCGTTGTGGCCGACGACCAATTTGTCTACTCCGGCTTTGCCGGAGCTGACATCACCCTCGACGGCGTAGCCACGCTCACTCCAGACGGCCTAGTCGACCTAACCAACGCCCGAGAGAGGATCGTAGGCCACGCGTTCTACCCGGCTCCCCTGCGCTTCCGCAAGTCTCCCAACGGCACGGTGCAATCCTTCTCCGTCTCCTTTGTGTTCGCCATCCATCCTAACTACGGGCCAAGCCATGGCTTCGCCTTTTTCATCGCCAAGAGCATGAATTTCTCATCCGCTCTCGATCTGCAATACTTTGGCATCTTCAACACCGACAACCAGGGTAACTCAAGCAACCATATTTTCGCTGTTGAGATCGACACCCTCCTAAACAGCGAGCTACGGGACATCGACGCCAACCATCTCGGAATCGACGTCAACAGTGTCATTTCCAATCAGTCACACACTGCTGGCTTCTACGATGACAAGAATGGTGGTTTCTTCACCACCTTGAACCTCACTAATGGCGAAGCGATGCTAGTCTGGATAGATTACGATGGAGAGTCGGCACAAATCAACGTGACCATGTCTTCCTTGAATATGGCCAAACCAGCAAGGCCACTAATCTCAGCCATGTACAACCTCTCAACAGTACTCACCGAGGTCGCGTACCTTGGCTTCGCGTCTGGAGCAGGCAAGGTCGACACCCGACACTACATACTTGGCTGGAGCTTCGGCCTGAACAGGCCTGCGCCGGCTATTGACATCAGCAAACTGCCAAAGCTGCCTCGTGTTGGCCCGAAGCCTCGGTCGAAGGTCCCGGAGATTGTATTGCCAATAGCAACGGCCGCTTTCGTCCTCGCCATGGGAACCACCATTGTCATGCTTGTTCGAAGACATCGGAGGTATGTTGAGCTAAGGGAAGATTGGGAGGTCGAGTTTGGGCCTCACCGATTCTCATACAAGGATCTGTATTATGCTACACAAGGATTCAAGAACAAGCACCTGCTAGGGGTTGGCGGATTCGGAAGAGTGTACAAAGGGGTGCTGCCAAAATCTAAACAAGAAATAGCCGTGAAGAGGATATCTCACGAGTCGAAGCAAGGCATGAAGGAGTTCATCGCGGAAGTCGTTAGTATAGGACGACTTCAAAACCGTAATCTTGTGCACCTACTTGGCTACTGTCGGCGAAAAGGTGAATTTTTTTTGGTATACGAGTACATGCCAAACGGAAGCCTTGACAAGTACTTGTATGATCAAGGGGACAAGCCTACTCTAAGTTGGGCTCAGAGGTTTAGAATCATCAAAGGCATTGCATCAGGATTGCTCTACCTTCATGAGGAGTGGGAAAAGATTGTTATTCACAGAGATGTTAAGGCAAGCAACGTGCTCCTCGATGGTGAGATGAATGCCCGGCTAGGTGACTTTGGTCTTGCACGCTTGTATGACCATGGCATCGACCCACAAACCACGCATGTGGTTGGCACCATTGGATACCTAGCTCCCGAACTAGCATGCACTAGAAAGGCAACCCCTCTTACAGATGTATTTGCCTTCGGCATATTCATTCTTGAAGTCGTCTGTGGACAGAGGCCAATCAAGCAAAATGCACAGGAAGAGGAGCTCATGTTGGTCGACTGGGTGCTTGGGCATTGGCACAATGGATCACTTACGGACACCGTGGATATTAAACTTCATGGTGACTATGATGTTAATGAGGTATGCTTGGCACTTAAGCTAGGATTATTATGCTCACACCCGTTCATGGATGCAAGGCCTACTATGCGCCAAGTAATGCAATACCTTGACGGTGACGCGACGCCGCCGGAGCTAACGCCAACACGCACCAACTTCGAGATGCTCCCATGATGCAAAACGAAGGACTCGACCCGTACATCATGTCGTATCCTTCTTCCATGACAAGCCATGGCATAGTATCCGACGTGTCAGATGGAAGATGCCTAGTCTTTCTTGATCTTGTCAATGGTCCTTGTAATTTGCTAGTTTGCTACGTCCTCCTGTTTCCTCACGTGTGTATTGGATTCCCAGGGAAACATGGTGTGAATGTAATAATCCTTGGGAAACCTATGCTCGTACTAAACTAGTCTCACAAGATTTGCTGTTTTGTGGCTTTCTGCTTGTAAATATTCGATCTTAACATATATATAAAGTTACTACTTGTGTTTGATAAAACAAGGAATGATTAACAATCTGATTCTGTTCGTATTTCCCTACGTAGTTGGAACCGAAGAGATGTACGTAGACATGAACACTCCCCTAGGATGCATGCGGCTCCGCTCGCTTCGACTTTAACTTCTGGCTTCTAGTTTACTATACCTTAATTTTGTCCTTTCTGACCTTTTATTTTTTAGGGCTTTTTTTTTGTTTTTTCTGTATTCGTTTGCATTGTCTATAATGGCTAACTTGTTTTTCCACTTTTAATTTTTAAATTTAATTACGCCAAAAAACCACTAGCAGCTATAGTCCAAAATAATCTAGTTACAGTACAAAAAACCATAAGCCGACTTATATAAGCCGAACTGAGCATAGCTAGAGATGAGCTAATATAAAGTGCTAAATAGAATTCAAAGTTGCTTTTATTTGATGTAAGGTCAGCTTTCAGGTGGGTTCTTTTAGGCTATGATTTTAGCTTTTGGCTATAGTTTTTAAATTCTGACTGTTCGCGAGAGACAGTACGAAGAGAAAAAGTCACATACGATTTTGACCGGTACAGCTGAACTCGATACAATGTGTACTACAATCTATCTGTAGATCCCGCCTTAAAAAATGCACCCTTTAAAAACTAGTTACTGTAGCAACAAAAGCCAAAGCCAAAGTGGAAAAGAACCCACCCTTCGTCTCTGCTTAACGACGGAGTCTTGCAGTCAAGCTCCCTTCTACCTTTGCACTAGAATACCAATGTCTGTCTGGCCTAAGAAAACATTTGCACACCTCTATTACCTAGATATTAGTAACGACACCACACCATTACCACATAATAGAAAATGATATAAACAAAACAATCTTTATTTTTATTATTATGGTTACATACCAAACAGTGGATACAAGAGCTTCGGATGGGCCCGAGAGAGGTGCCCAGAGCATAAAACCCAAGAGAAGAGAGAGGTATAGAATGTTGCTAGTGCTCAATAGCTCAGCTCAATTCTATTTTATATATCTAGAATGTTCTCTCTTTCTATAGTGCCTTAGGAGTCATATTTATAATCATAAGAGATGTCTCACAGGGGAAATTAAGAATAAAAAGAAGACAGAAACCAGAATAAAGAATAAAGAAACCAGAGCTGGAAAATTCTCAGGGAAAGAATAAAGAAGACAGAAACCAGAGCTGGTAGCTGGCGCTTTCAAAACTTTGTGCTTCTTGGATTGGACCGACCCTGGAAATCAGAGAAAAGTACTATTTGTTGCTCGGAAATTTTCCACGCACGGACGGTTGGCCCAGGAAGTTCTACCGATGATATAGACGGGATGAAATACCAGTTTTAATTTTTAATTGTTTTATGCAGTTCGAAATACGTACCGGTTGTCTTGCAACAACTTTATTAGGTCACACGCAATATGATGGATTTGTATCTTATTACCGTGCCATTGGAAAGGCGGTAAAAACGTTTGGCGAAAGTTCTGCGTCTGAGATGGTGGCTGGAGACTTTCAGGCACTGATAATTTTGACAGAATGTTCTCATGGTCCAGAATATTTCTTTCTTTCTCTTTTCTAATCGGAGGTTATTTCAGGAGCTCCTACATTAATTCTAGGAGGTAAAAAGCTAAAAATTTTCAAATCAATAGAAGAAAATAGGAAAATCTAGAAATTCTCACGTTAATTAAAGAAAAAGAAAAGGACGTTCCATCTATATTATGCATACCAGACGCTACCTACGGCCTCTTTGTAAGGCATGCATGCCCTAAGTTCCAATCTTGTGACACAAATCGGAATTGTAATCCAAACTGAAAACTTGCACTGCATACAACGTACATTGGAGGAAAACTAGCGGTAGAGAATATATGCAATAGGAGAGAAAGTCCCCTGCATATTATTTCCAACTTTTTGAACATGCTCGACACGATTACCAACTAGAAGCTAGAAACTTTAAACAAAACATGGAAACACGACATGCTTGCTGTCTTTGTACGTGCATTATTTATACAAAGACTATTTATCATAATTACTCCATGTCTTATGCCGCATGTTTAGAACGCGTTTTAGATTTTTAGAAAAATAAAACAAAAGAAATTAGCTAGTGATTAAAATTGTATTCCGGAGGCCATGTAAATATCCAAAACACACTTTTGCATGATTACAGGTAGCAATAATTAAATTTCATAGTATTATTTTTAAAGATTATGAAAATCAACTCCTGGAGAGATATATATATACACCCATATTTTAGAGAAAACCTAGAGAAAAACATCTCACCCTTTTCATTAACATACCACGCTTTCAGACGTGGACGCATACGGAAAACTAGACACAGAAAGACTGTTGCTTTGCCAAGCTGCGTAGCAAAGAAGTTGCCCTCGTTCGGTGCAGCTTGATTAATATAAGCTGCGTGGTAAGTAACAAGGGTGCACCACTTCCATTGCAATTTCGTCTTGTTACTGCTTACAAGATGGCTGACAAGCGGCACGGATCCTTCCTTCTGTGCCTCCTCCTCTCCCTTCGCCCAAACCTCGTCGCCTTCTGCACTGCTCAAGTGCAGTTCGTCTACTCCGGTTTCAGAGGCACAAACCTCACCCTCGACGGCGTTGCCGCGGTCCGGCCAGACGGGCTCCTCCAGCTTACCAACAGCACCGACGTCAAAGGCTATGCATTCTACCCAACTCCCTTGCGTTTTCGCAAGTCGCCCAATGGCACGGTGCAGTCCTTCTCGGTCTCCTTTGTGTTCGGCATCCAATCTGACTTCCCTGATGTAAGCGTCGATGGCATGGCCTTCTTCGTTGCCCCCAGCGAGAATTTCTCCAGCGCCTTCGCAAACCATTTCCTAGGCCTCTTCAACGACCAGACCGACGGCAGCCCCAACAACCACATCTTCGCAGTTGAGGTCGACACTTACCAAAACGGAGAGCTCAAGGACATTGACAACAACCATGTTGGCATAGACATCAACAGCCTTATCTCTGCACAAGCCCACACCGCTGGCTTCTATGATGCCAAGACTGGTATCTTCACAAACTTGACTCTGAGTAGCGGCGAGCCAATGCAATTATGGGTCGACTATGATGAAGAAACAATACAGATCAGTGCAACCTTGGCTCCCGTCAATGTGGCCAAACCTTTGAGGCCATTGGTCTCAGCCACCCACAACCTCTCCGATGTGCTCAAGGACCCATCATACATTGGCTTCTCAGGTGCAACTGGCCCACTCACAACACTATACTACGTGCTTGGTTGGAGCTTCGGCATGAACAGTCCTGCTCCGGCCATCAATATCACCAATTTGCCGAAGCTGCCTCATGGTCATCGGAAGGCTAGATCTAAGGTCTTGGAGATCGTCCTCCCGATAGCCACCGCGATGTTCATCGCCGCCGTGGGTACTGCCATCATTCTTCTCATACGGAGGCGACAAAGGTACTCCGAGCTGCGGGAGGATTGGGAGGTAGAGTTCGGGCCACATCGATTCTCGTACAAGGATTTGTACCATGCTACTGAAGGATTTAAGAGCAAGCACCTCCTAGGCGAGGGTGGGTTTGGGAAAGTGTACAAAGGAGTGCTCCCAACATCCAAATTGGAGGTAGCCGTGAAGAAAGTATCCCATGAGTCAAGGCAAGGAATGAAGGAGTTCATCGCCGAAGTTGTTAGTATCGGCCGCCTTCGACACCGCAACCTTGTGCAATTGCTTGGCTACTGTCGGCGTAAAGATGAGCTCATCCTTGTGTATGACTACATGCAAAATGGCAGCCTTGATAAGTATCTGCACTGTGAGGAGGACAAACCCACACTGGATTGGACCCAGAGGTTTGGGATCATCAAAGGGGTTGCATGTGGCCTGTTGTATCTACATGAGAGGTGGGAGAAAGTTGTCGTGCACAGAGATATCAAAGCAAGCAATGTGCTCCTTGATAGTGAAATGAATGGACGGCTAGGTGACTTTGGCCTAGCAAGGTTATACGATCATGGTACTGACCTACAGACCACACATGTGGTTGGCACCATGGGTTACCTAGCCCCTGAGCTGTTACGCACGGGCAGGTCTTCTCCTCTTACGGATGTGTTTGCCTTTGGCACATTCCTTCTTGAGGTAACTTGTGGGCAAAGGCCCACCAAGCAAGACGCTCAAGATAAGCAATTTATGTTGGTCGACTGGGTACTTGAGCATTGGCACAATGGGTCGCTCACGGAAACTGTGGACAGAAGGCTCCATGGGAATTATAACAATGGAGAGGCCAGCATGGTGCTAAAGCTAGGTCTGTTGTGCTTAAATCCGTTACCCACTGCAAGGCCTACCATGAGACAAGTTATGCAGTACCTTGACGGCGACATGCCACTACCAGAGTTGGCACCAACAAGTTTGAGCTTCAACATGGTGTCCATGATGCAAAACAATGGATTCAGCTCATCCGTCTTGTCATATCCGGACCTGGCAACGAGCATCGGCACATTCTCTGGTCTCTCGGGAGGACGATGACATTGATGTGGTCAACGTAATCTGAAAGCATGTATGGACAATTAGTGCTTGTATGAGTTCTTTATGGACAATTAGTGGACTTATTCTATATATGACGATCGTAATTGATCAGATGTACAAAGCATATATATACTACCCCGTAGTTATAGCCTGGTACGGTTTAACTTCATTAGGGATTCCATTTGCACTTTTGTGACATTCAAGAAATTAAATACTAGGTATACTCTACCTACTTATTTATAAACCAACTTTGCAGCACCGGTGACATGTATGCGATATTAACTTGTAAATGAACGTATGCAAGAAAAGAGAAGAAAAGAAGAAAAGGAAAGAAACTAATGACTCAACCTGTCAGACAAATCTACAGCAGCAACAGGATCTGATAACAGAGACCATTTCCATGCTTTCTTACCCTGCGAGGAACGGATATTTCAGCTCCCAAGTATCATGGAGACTGGTATTAACCAAGGTCAAGGTGTCCGAATCCTGAAAGCCCTAGGCGCACTGAGCACTCTTCTTTGATTTCCTCAATTGATTTAGTTCGATGCGTAGCTCTGTGCCTCTGTCTGCCTTAAGTAAACCCTTTTGCGTTCAGTAGGAGCCAACAGTCGGTTATGCAGATCGTACTAAGCAAGAGCAGATCACCATCAGATCAGACTCATATCGCACTGTTTTCAGATGATCGATAGCCCTCCGTGTCAAGGATTGTGCTAAGATATACTTCGGCCAAACTCAAAACTTCTTATCTTTTCAGATGATCGATAACCCTCCCTTCCAGGCAACCTCCACCAGTCACAGCTGAGTAGATAATGTCTGTCCACGAAATCTATACCATGAGTGCTTGATATTTATATTAGTATTCTTCACTTTCAGTTTGAGTCCGTAAGTCTTTACATTTACCTCAAGTCCCTCTAGTTCTAATCGAGTTCAGATTGCCTGAGATAAGGCTTTCAGGATATACTGCCGTTCCTGCAATTGCAGTGTCACAGTCAGTTGGGACATCATGGGCCATTCAATCGAAAATCTGACAAGGCGACAGTTCAGTCCAGGGCGGACACACGAGAAAATAATCAGAACAAGTCAGTAACCTAATTGATCACTTAATAACCTAAAGCAATGTGAAAGGTGTAACTGTACATGTTGTGGGTGTTGAGGAACCGTCTCTGGTGACTAATCTGGTCGATTCCTCTGCTTAATGCGAAATGAGATCAATCACAGAAGATAGGAAACAATAGATTGAAAACACAGAAAGGTAGAGAAAACTCCTGATCTTTCTTTATTGCTTTCTTATTGCATGTACAAAATTGTCGGTACGGCTCCCTATTTATTGTCTACTGGTGAGGTGTCCACCATGGGCCAAGCCTTTCGGCTCAGGCCCAGATTTCCTAACACTCCCCCTTAAGCACTCATCCTACACGTTCATGCCTCGTTAAAACTCCATAAAAACTCTGTGGGAAAATTTTAGAGAAAGCGTATATGATACATGTTATACTGCGATGCACGAATTGCCTCATTGAAAACCTTGGTCGAGAAACTTCAGAAAAACTCGTCAAGGGAAAAATAGTACAATGCACCCAATTTCATTCAATCTTTAGGACTTATTCTTTTGGATACTTGATCTTCATGATCAAGATTTAATAATAGGATTGAGAGAATTCCCCCTGAATTCTGCACTTCTCTAAATCTCATCATTCTAATTCCTCGTATGCATATTTCTAAGCTAGATGCAGGGAGTGACTTAGTGAATAAATCTGCCATATTCTCACATGACTTAGTATGCAGTACTTTAATCTCGTCCATCTTTTGCAGTTCATGAGCATAGAAGAATTTGGGGTTGATATGCTTTGTGAGATGACTCTTCACATAGTCCGTCTGCACTTGTGCAATGTAAACTATATTATCTTCATAGATAATTGTGGGGGTTTGCACAATATTCATCTTACATGACTGCTGGATGTGGTGAATCATTCGTTGGAGCCAAGTGCATTCTCGTGCGGCTTCATACAATGCTATAATTTCTGAGTGATTTGTCGAAATCGTTACAAGACTTTGCTTAGACAATTTTCAGTAAATTGCAGTTCCACCACACAGAAATACATAGCCTGTTTATGACTTTGCGGTATGCGGGTCCGACAGGTACCCAGCATCTGCATAGCCAATCAAGTTTAAATCTTGATTCTTTCTGTAGAACAATCCAAGGTCTTTGCTTGTTTGAAGGTATCGGGAGGTGTTCTTTATTCCCTGCCAATGCCTTTTGGTAGGTTCTGCACTATACCTTACAGGTTTACGGCAAATGCAATGTCCGCTCTAGTCCAATTTGCTAGATACATAAGTGCTCCCACTGTACTTAAGTACGGGCATTCTGGTCCCAGGACTTCCTCCCACTCTTCCCTAGGTCAGAATGGATCTTTTTCTTGCTGTAAAGACCTCCCGATTATTGGTACTTATGATGGGTATACCTTCTCAAAGACAAACCTTTCTAACACCTTCTGGGTGTATGCCGACTGATGTACTAATATTCCTTTAGAGACATGCTCAAGCTGCAGGTCTAAGCAGTGTTTGGTTTCACCCAAATCTTTTATCTCAAATTCTGACTCCAGGTAAGAACTTGCTTCTTTTATGTCTTCAATTGTCCTGATGATATTCAGATCATCTACATACACTGAGATTATACAAAATCCATTCTGGGATCGTCGTATAAACACACAGGGACAATCTTCATTATTCGTGTAGCCTTTCTTGCATAGAAAGTCGCTTAAGCGATTATACCACATCCTGCCAGATTGCTTCAGTCCGTACAGAGATTTCCTGAGCTTCACACTATACATATTTCTATTTGCTCTGTCTTGGTTCGGGACTGGGATTCCTTCAGGGACCTTCATATAAATCTCTAAATCCAAGTTTCATAAAGGTATGCAGTTACCACATCCATCAATTTCATTTCTAAATTCAAGTTCACTGCCATTGAGATCAAATATATAAAGGTAATTCCACTCGTGACTGGGGAGTAGGTTTCTTCATAATCAACTCCTGGACGTTGAGTGAAACCTTATGCTACTAGCCTTACTTTATATCTTACTACTTCATTTCTTTCATTTCTCTTTCGAACAAATACCCACTTATGCCCTACAAGGTGCACATGGAAAGGTGTGCGGCATACAGGCCTAAACACCTCTATTTTGTTCAGAGATAATAATTCAGTTCTATTGCCTTCTTCCAATCTTCCCAATCTGATCTTTTCTTACATTCAGCGAGCGATACAGGCTCGGGATCAAGATCGATGATTGTGGTAATTTTCTTTGCGAAGTAGATATCAACACTGGCTATTGTCCTATTCATGGACTCTCCCGTGTGCACATAATTTATAGCTATTTCTTCATGAGTTGCTGCTTCTGGAGCGATTGCTTCTTCTGGAGTTTCTCCTTACGCATCACTTCTTCCAATTGCGGTGGCAAGTCCCTTTAGTTTTTTAGCTCCGATATGTGCACACACATCCATATCGATTTCTTCTTCCAAGGGGATATTCAGATCCGGTATGCCCTTTTCTGAAGGTGTCATACTCGTACCAGGTCTCAACTGGCTTCCCTTCTGGTTCTGGGGAACCTTAGTGATCGGCTATGTAAGTCCTTATCCTTTTTCACCGGACGTACCCAGTTACTTGGAATTCGAGGGGCTAGAGTTCTCGTCCTTTTATTCTGAGGCTTCTGGACAGGATTAGGGATACCTTCTGCTTTCTTTGGTATTTTAACTCTCTCCCGTGCAGTGCGTGCAGGCACGTGCAACTTAGTCATGCTCTTCAAATCACTAAAGTGATCAGGCAGTTGATTTGCTAATGCTTGCAAGTCAATGATCTTCTGGACATCTCTATTTACTTCACTAGTGCGTGGGTCATGTGCATGGATTCCCGTGGCTTGCCACGTAATTTCCTGACATTTTTCATCAAGGGGTTGATTTCCTCCCCCTAATGTTGGGAAATTATCCTCATCAAATATGCAATCAGCGAAGTGGGCGGTATGCAAATCTCCTGTCATGGGTTCTAAATACCTGATTATGGATGCAGTCTCATAACCAATGTGTATCCCAGTCTTACGGAGAGGGCCCATTGCAGCATGCTGTGGAGGAGGTATAGGTACGTAAACCTTGCATCCAAACCTCCTTAGATGAGAAATTTTTGGTGCTGACCATTGCGCTAGTTGCATAGGTGAATGGATGTTGTAGGCCGATGGTTTAAAGTTGAAGAGATTCGCTGCATGTAAGACTGCATGTCCCTAACATGTAGCTGGCAAATTACAATTCTGCAAAAGGGGTTGGACAATAAATTTAATTCTCTTAATTAATGCCTCTACCAAACCATTCTGGGTATGGACATGCGGTACAAAATGCTCAACTGTAATTCATATCACCATGCAATAATCATCAAATTCCTTTGAAGTAAATGCCATTCTGATGGACTTTATGTGATGATCAGGGAAGATATTTCTGATGCGAATTATCTGCGAGATCAGCTTTGAGAAAGCATAATTTCTCGTGGACAATAAACCCACATGCGACCATTTCAAGGAAGCATCGATGAGCAGTTCGTCTACTCCGGTTTCAGAGGCGCAAACCTCACCCTCGACGGCGTTGCCGCGGTCCGACCAGACGGGCTCCTCCAGCTTACCAACAGCACCGACATCAAAGGCTATGCATTCTACCCAACTCCCTTGCGTTTTCGCAGGTCGCCCAATGGCACGGTGCAGTCCTTCTCGGTCTCCTTTGTGTTCGGCATCCAATCTGACTTCACTGATGTAAGCGTCGATGGCATGGCCTTCTTCGTTGCCCCAAGCGAGGATTTCTCCAGCGCCTTCGCAAACCATTTCCTGGGCCTCTTCAACGACCAGACCGACGGCAGCCCCGACAACCACATCTTCGCAGTTGAGCTCGACACTTTCCAAAACGGAGAGCTCAAGGACATTGACAACAACCATGTTGGCATAGACATCGACAGCCTTATCTCTGTACAAGCCCACACCGCTGGCTTCTATGATGCCAAGACTGGTATCTTCACAAACTTGACTCTGAGTAGCGGCGAGCCAATGCAATTATGGGTCGACTATGATGAAGAAACAATACAGATCAGTGCAACCTTGGCTCCCGTCAATGTGGCCAAACCTTCGAGGCCATTGGTCTCAGCCACCCACAACCTCTCCGACGTGCTCAAGGACCCGTCATACATTGGCTTCTCAGGTGCAACTGGCCCACTCACAACACTGTACTACGTGCTTGGTTGGAGCTTCGGCATGAACAGTCCTGCTCCAGCCATCAATATCACCAATCTGCCGAAGCTGCCTCATGGTCATCGGAAGGCTAGATCTAAGGCCTTGGAGATCGTCCTCCCGATAGCCACCGCGACGTTCATCGCCGCCGTGGGTACTGCCATCATTCTTCTCATACGGAGGCGACTAAGGTACTCCGAGCTGCGGGAGGATTGGGAGGTAGAGTTCGGGCCACATCGATTCTCGTACAAGGATTTGTACCATGCTACCGAAGGATTTAAGGACAAGCACCTCCTAGGCGAGGGTGGGTTTGGGAAAGTGTACAAAGGAGTGCTCCCAGCATCCAAATTGGAGGTAGCCGTGAAGAAAGTATCCCATGAGTCAAGGCAAGGAATGAAGGAGTTCATCACCGAAGTTGTCAGTATCGGCCGCCTTCGACACCGCAACCTTGTGCAATTGCTTGGCTACTGTCGGCGTAAAGATGAGCTCATCCTTGTGTATGACTACATGCAAAATGGCAGCCTTGATAAGTATCTGCACTGTGAGGAGGACAAACCCACACTGGATTGGACCCAGAGGTTTGGGATCATGAAAGGGGTTGCATGTGGCCTGTTGTATATACATGAGAAGTGGGAGAAAGTTGTCGTGCACAGAGATATCAAAGCAAGCAATGTGCTCCTTGACAGTGAAATGAATGGACGGCTAGGTGACTTTGGCCTAGCAAGGTTATATGATCATGGTACTGACCTACAGACCACACATGTGGTTGGCACCATGGGTTACCTAGCCCCTGAGCTGTTACGCACGGGCAGGTCTTCTCCTCTTACGGATGTGTTTGCCTTTGGCACATTCCTTCTTGAGGTAACTTGTGGGCAAAGACCCAACAAGCAAGACGCTCAAGATAAGCAATTTATGTTGGTCGACTGGGTACTTGAGCATTGGCACAGTGGGTCGCTCACGGAAACTGTGGACAGAAGGCTCCATGGGAATTATAACAATGGAGAGGCCAGCATGGTGCTAAAGCTAGGTCTGTTGTGCTTAAATCCGTTGCCCACTGCAAGGCCTACCATGAGACAAGTTATGCAGTACCTTGACGGCGACATGCCACTACCAGAGTTGGCACCAACACGTTTGAGCTTCAACATGGTGTCCATGATGCAAAACAAAGGATTCAGCTCATCCGTCTTGTCATATCCGGACCTGGCAACGAGCATCGGCACATTCTCGGGTCTCTCGGGAGGACGATGACATTGATGTGGTCAACGTAATCTGAAAGCATGTATGGACAATTAGTGCTTGTATGAGTTCTTTGTGGACAATTAGTGGACTTATTCTATATATGACGATTGTAATTGATCAGATGTACAAAGCACATATATACTACCCCGTAGTTATAGCCTGGTACCGTTTAACTTCATTAGGGATTCCATTTGCACTTTTGTGACATTCAAGAAATACTAGGTATACTCTACCTACTTATTTATAAACCAACTGTAGGACCGAAATGGCGACAGAGGGGGATGAATGTCACTCGCTTCAAAGTCGCCCCTGAGAAATCGAACACTGATTTTTCATAAAGATGCAAAACACAGCACCTTACAGAAAATTAAAAATAATTTCTCTGAATTTTGGAACGCATGCGATACCGAAAAATTCACCATAAATCAGAGATCATCTAGTAAAAATTTCAACTGAAAATATCGCTGTTTGATCTGCATGCAAAAATGTTGAAGATCAGCTCAAAAAGAAAAGATGCAAGTGCTAAAGATGAAGTGAACCATTCAACACATTGCCATCCACTGGAATCTTACTGTTCGGCACAAGAAGAAAGCTTCAGACTGAAACTTTGAACTGAACATTCAGAGAAAACACGAATCTAAGAAAATGAGAGAGAAACTTCTTTTCTTTTCAGACACAAACACCAAGAGCATAATCTAAATATAATAGAGGCTCTAAACAACACAAGAAATCAACAAGAACTCGAGAAATTCAGAATTAACCCAAAAACTGAAGAGTAAACATAGTTCTTCACTCAAAACCAAAATACTCCTCGATCACTGAAACTTAGGCCATGAAACTTTGCTGGTATATTAGCAATAGCTAGAAGCTCCTCCAGACAAATTCTTAGGCCAACTTCTTAAGGAAAATCACAGGGACCAAGAACGCTAGAAACAACCTGAAGAACTACAGGGAAGGCATCAAATCCAAATTACTCAGAGGTCTTTAATCCTTAGCTCAAGAGACTTTGCAGTTATGTTAGCAATAGCACAAGGGATTCTCAGACCAAAGATTAGACCATCTCCTCAAAGGAATCAAGATCTGGACAAAACCCTAGAAAACTGGAATGAAGAACAGGGGAGGTCCAAAGAGTAAAACTGAAATCAAAGATGGGTTGTTGGGATTTCTACTGATCAAATGATCTTTGGGCCACATCCCAACATGAAACAACTCATTTTAACACTCTCCAACACCAGACCACAAGAAATCAAGAAACTCAAAAATCACCAAATGCAAGCATCGAAGAACAGAGAGCACAAATTTCAGATTTCATTCCAACTATTCAGGGATTACAACTGAGCTACGTCCCCATACCCCGATTGATACAAGAGGAGTGATTACAATCTCTCATCTCCCTCTCAATCCTCAAGAACACCAAGAATCTCACCACTTCTTGGGAGGAAGAACACACAGAGAGAGGAGACTCACATAGAAACCATCGTAGAGACATAGAGGGAGCACACTCTGCCTCTACCACCAACTCATACCAACTAAAGAGCTAAAGGAAACAACCTTCCTAAAGCCTCTTTTGACTCTAAAACCCTAATTCTATCACAAGTGCTCAAGTGGGCATGCAGCCCCTCCTCTCCTTTTATAGCGCTTGGCTAACGGGTCTCCGCCCCGTTACGCCCGCTACGTCCAACGGAGCCCGCTCCCGCTCGTGCAGCCTTGCGAATTTCCCGATTCGCCCCTCCTGCACCTTCCGGGAAGCTTCCGCGCTCCTTGCCTCGCACGCCTCGCAACCACCTCGAGTCCACGTCGTCTTCGACACATCCCGACCGTTCTGACCTCAGTGCCACTTGCGCCTAGTCCGGTCCACCGTGTCTCGCCATGACTCCAACTCGACGTCCTGCAGTCACACAGACAAGAAAACACGTCAAATAGCACCGCTCGACACATGAAAGCGTAAATACCATCACACTTACCACAGACGAAGTCCAAACCTGTCGAAACATTAGAATATACATCCTAAGCCCAAATGACCAAGTTTGACCAAAGTCCGACCGAGCCCGATTGCGCCACGCAACGGCTCGACTCCGAACCACTCAAACCAAACTCGACTATCCTAAACCTTTGTCAATTACTCATCATTCACATAGAGTCACGACCACCTGGTCTCTCACCAACTTTGCAGCACCGGTGACATGTATGCGATATTAACTTGTAAATGAACGTATGCAAGAACAGAGAAAAAAAAGAGAAAGAAGAAAAGGAAAGAAACTAATGACTCAACATGTCAGACATATCTACAGCAGCAACAGGATCTGATAACAGAGACCATTTCCATGCTTTCTTACCCTGCGAGGAACGGATATTTCAGCTCCCAAGTATCATGGAGACTGGTACTCTTCTTTGATTTCCTCAATTGATTTAGTTCGATGCGTAGCTCTGTGCCTCTGTCTGCCTTAAGTAAACCCTTTTTCGTTCAGTAGGGGCCAACAGTCGGTTATGCAGATCGTACTAAGCAAGAGCAGATCACCATCAGATCAGACTCATATCGCACTGTTTTAAGATAATCGATAGCCCTCCGTGTCAAGGATTGTGCTAAGATATACTTCGGCCAAACTCAAAATTTCTTATCTTTTCAGATGATCGATACCCCTCCCTTCCAGGCAAGCTCCACCAGTCACAGCTGAGTAGATAATGTCTGTCCACGAAATCTATACCATGAGTGCTTGATATTTATATTAGTATTCTTCACTTTCAGTTTGAGTCCATAAGTCTTTACATTTACCTCAAGTCCCTCTAGTTCTACTCGAGTTCAGATTGCCTGAGATAAGACTTTCAGGATATCCCGCCGTTCCTGCAATTGCAGTGTCACAGTCAGTCGGGACATCATGGGCCATTCAATCGGAAATCTGACAAGGCGACAGTTCAGTCCAGGGCGGGCACACGAGAAAACAATCAAAACAAGTCAGTAACCTAATTGATCACTTAATAACCTAAAGTAGTGTGAAAAGTGTAACCGATGTGGGGCGGCCCGGCCCCAAACGACTGTGCCTTGCAACCGGCCCAATAGTATAAGGGAATGCACCAATTTACCCTCATCTTTTGTAATTATTAAAGGGTACGATCAGGATTTTTCATCCTACCCCATATATATATATACACCCCCAACATGGGGGGCAAGAGGACCAGAGCTACTCATTTACTCAGTAGCTTTCTCTCTCTATCGGTCGGCTCACCCGTTCTCTTGATCTATGTCCCTCAAGGGGGAAACGGGTACTCCGTACATACTGCTGTGCTCATACCACCATAATTGGTGCCGTCTGTGGGGAGCGCGTAAGAAGCTGCACGAGGAAGAGCCAACTGGGGCGCGACCACGAGTGGGTAGTCAACGCCCACAACCGCGCCACGATCGACGTGGTCAGGAGGCAGTCTACGACCTCATAGTCGCCGCCATGAGAGAGATCCGCTGGATCTATTGTGTGCTCCAATCGCACGACGGCCTCGCACTCCAGCGTACTCTGTGGAGTATAAAGCGATGTGAACTCAGCCGCCACGGGCAATTATACGGAGTATAAAATAAATCTCGCGGTGGCCTCGTGCCCAGCGTACTCTACAGAGTATAAAAATCACACGGTGGCCTCGCACCCCGGCGTACTCTATGGAGTATAAAGCGCCGAGAACTCAGCCATTCTACGCAACTCTACAGAGTATAAAAAAATCGCATGGCGGCCTCGCGCCCCAACGTACTCTGTGGAATATAAAGCACCGGGAACTCAGCCGTCCGGGCATCTTTACGGAGTATAAAACAAATCGTGTAGTGGCCTTGTGCCTCGGCGTACTCTACAGAGTATAAAGAATCGCACGGTGGCCTTGCGCCCTGGCGTACTCTGCGGAGTATAAAGCACCAAGATCTCAGCCATCCTAGGCAACTCTACGGGGCATAAAAATCGTACGGCGGCCTCGCGCCCCGGCGTACTCTACAGAGTATAAAGCGCCAGGAATTCAGCCGTCCAGGGCAACCCTACAGAGTATAAAACAAATCGCACGGTGGCTTTGGCCCTGGTGTACTCGGCTCCCCACCAAGGAGCCCCCGCCACTAGTGATAACCCCGACAAGCCCGCACGCTTCATACATCCCACTAGGGAGTTCGCCGCGCAACACAGCATCGAGCGACAGGTGTGACCACCATGTGGTCACGTCGCATCCTTGTCGACGTTTTGTCCCTCGTGGTTGCAACTTTGTTGACGTTCGTTCGATCACCTCGTGGTTGTGACTTCGTCAACGTTCGTCTGACCCCCCTCATGGTCGAGACTCAAGTCTTCATCTTGCCGCCAACTTCATTGATACCCACGACCACGTCACAACTGACGTAGTCATGAGGCATTCTATGACCACCTTATGGTCATAGCTTCATCGACGTGCGTCTGACCACCTGGTGCTCATGACCTCGTCAATGGCTATCCGACCCCTCAAGGTCAGGACCTCGTCGACACCTGTGACCACTTTGTGGTCACATATTCGTCGACGTCTATGACCACTTCATGATGTGGACTTTGTCGACACTTCGCCGACGCTCATCCGACCACCTCATGGTCGTGACTTTGTCGACACTCGTCTAACCACCTCGTGGTCGTGACTTCATCGACGGCCATCCGACCCCTCAAGGTCGGGACTTTGTCGACACCTGTGACCACCTCATGGTTGAGCCTTCATCGATGTCAGTCTGAAGGGTGGGGGACAGAGCACGCACGCTTCAAGTCTTCGTCCTGCCGTTGACTTCATCGGTGCCAGTCTGAAGGGTGGGGTACGAAGCATGTGTTTCAAATATTCATCTCGTTGACGACTTCATCGATGCCCACGACCACGTCACGACTAACGTAGTCATCAGGCAATCTACAACCACCTCGTGGTCGTAGCTTCATCGACGCACGTCTGACCACCTGGTGCTCGTGACTTCATCGACTTATACTGCCACCTCGTGGTCCAGACTGCGTCGACGCTCGACCACACTGTGTCAACACTCGACCACCTCGTGGTCCTCGTGGTCGTGATTTCGTTGATGCTCATCCAACCACCTCGTGGTCATGACTTTGTTGACAGTTGTCCGACCCCTCAAGGTCATAACTTCGTCGACACCTGCGACCACCTCATGACCGAGCCTTCGTCAACGCCAATCCGAAGGGTGGGGGACAGAGCGTACGCTTTAAGTCTTTATCCCGCCGTCGAATTTATTGACGCCCATGACCACATCATGACTAACGTAGCCATGAGGCATTCTACGACCACCCCGTGGTCGTAGCTTCATCGACGCTCGTCTGACCACCTGGTGCTCGTGACCTTGTCGATGGCCCTCCGACCCTCAAGGTTGGGACCTCATCGACACCATGACCACCTCGTGGTCGCATCTTTGTCGATGTCTACGACTACCTCGTGGTCCGAATTTCATAAATGCTCATTCGATCCCCTTGTGGTCGACACTTCACCGACGCTTGTCCGACCACCTCGTGGTTGTGGCTTCGTCAATTCTCGTCTGACCACCTTATGGTCGTGACTTCATCAACGGCCATCCGACCCCTCAAGGTCGGGACTTCGTCAACACCAGCGATCACCTCATGGTCGAGCCTTCATCAACGCCAATCCAAAGGGTGAGGATGGAGCGCACGTGCTTCAAGTCTTCGTCCCGGCGCTGACTTTGTCAATGCTAGTTCGAAGGGTAGGGGACGGAGTGCGCATTTCAAGTCTTCATCCCGCCACTGACTTCGTCGATGCCCATGACCACGTCATGACTGATGTAGTCGTAAGGCATTCTACGACCACCTCGTGGTCATAGCTTCATCGACGCACTTTCGACCACCTGGTGCTTATGACTTCGTCGACTTATATGACCACCTCATGGCCCAGACTACGTCGATGCTTGACCACACTGCATCGATGCTAGTCCGAAGGGTGGGGGACGGAGTGCGTGTTTCAAGTCTTCGTCTCGCCGTCGACTTCATTGAAGCCCACGACCATGTCACGACTAACGTAGTCATGAGGCATTATATGACCACCTAGTGGTCGTAGCTTCATTGATGGACGTCCGACCACCTAGTGCTCATGACTTCATCGACCGTCAACCACCTCGTGGTCCAGACTTCATCGACGCTCGACCACCTTGTGGTCGCATCCTTGTCAATGTCTACGACGCCTTGTGGTCTGGACTTTATCGATGCTCATCTAACCTCCTCGTGGTTGACACTTCGCCAACACTCGTCTGACCACCTCATGGTCGTGACTTTGTCGATGCTCGTCTGACTCCTCAAAGTCGAGACCTCATCGATACCTACGACCACCTTGTGGTCGCATCCTTGTCGACGTCTAAGACCACCTAATGGTCCAAACTTCGTCGATCCTCGACCACTTCACGGTTGCAACTACGTCGATGTTCGTCCGACCCCCCTCGTGGTTGAGACTTTGGCGACACTCATCTGACGACCTCGTGATTGTGACTTCGTTGAAGGCTATCTGACCACCTCATGGTCGTGACTTGGTCAACACTCGTCCGACCACCTCGTGATCATGACTTCGTTAGCGGTTGTCTGACCCCTTAAGGTGGAGACTTCATCAACACCTGCGACCACCACATGGTTGAGCCTTCGTTGACGCCAATCCGAAGGGTGGGGGACGAAACACACACACTTCAAGTCTTTGTCCCGTCGTCAACTTTGTCAATGCTAGTCTGAAGGGTAGGGATGGAGCACGCATTTCAAGTCTTTGTCCCACCACTGACTTCGTCGACGCACATGACCACATCATGACTAACGTAGTCTTGAGGCATTCTACGACCACCTTGTGGGACCACCTCCTGGTCTAGACTACGTCGACGCTCGACCACCTCATGGTACAGACTTCATTGAAGCTCGACCACCTCGTGGTCACCACTTCATCGACGCCCGTCCGAGTAGTGGGGATGGAGTGCGTGCTTCATGTCTTTGTCCCACCGCCAGCTTCATTGATGCCCACGACCACGTCACGACTGACATAGTCGTGAGGCATTCTATGACCACCTCGTGATCAACACTTCGCCCGTCTGACCACCTCATGGTTGTGACTTCGTCGACGTTCGTCTGACCCCCTCATGGTTGAGACTTTGATGACACTCATCTGACCACCTCGTGGTTGTGACTTCATCGACAACCATCCAACCCTCACAGTCGGGACCTCGTCGACACCTGCGACCACCTCATGGTCGCATCCTCGTCAATGTCTATGACCGCCTCGTGGTCCGAACTTCGTCGATCCTCGACCACCTCATGGTCGCGACTACGTCGATGTTCAACCGACCCCCTCATGGTTGAGACTTCGGCGATGCTTGTCCGATGATCTCATGGTCATGACTTTGTCGATGGCTATTCGACCACCTCATGGTCATGACTTCGTTGACGCTCATCCGACCCACTTGTGGTCGAGACTTCGACGACGCTCATCCGATGACCTCGTGGTCATGACTTCGTCATCACCCATCCGACCCCTCGGGGTTGGGACTTCATCGACACCTACGACCACCTCGTGGTCGAGCCTTCGTCGATGCTAGTCCAAAAGGTCGGGGACTCAGCGCATGCTTCAAAGCCTTCATCCCGCCGCCAACTTCGTCGACACCTGTGACCCCCTTGTGGTTGCATCTTCATCGACGTCTTCAACCACCTCGTGGTCAAGCCTTCGTCGACGCCCATCTGACCATCGTCTCCCACATTTGTGCGTCGACTGCGCCAGAGGAAGAACCTTGACGAGATGGCCACGGCTTCGGCGTGGGACTTCGTTGCCCATGCCTACGTGCCGGCCAAGTCCGGGCTATGACCTCCACACAGCGGCTTAGGCTCTGCCGAGTGATTCCACGACCGCGTCATAATCAGTGTAAGAACCTTGCTCCAGGAAGTTTAGAGTGTCCACACCCCTGGAGGCTAGAGCTACCAGTTGCATCATCTCACCTATTGGCATGCTTCCTGTTAGAGGACGGGGGGGCTAGGCCAATTGATCACGTCAGCTCACCCTTCATGACCTCCACGCATGCTGTCGAGGGAGTACTGTTGTAAGGGTGGCCCAGCCCCAAACGACTGGGCCTTGCAACCGGCCCAAATAGCATAAGAGAATATACCAATGTATCCTCACCTTTTGTAATTATTAAGCGATAGAATAGGGATTTCCCATCCTACCTCATTCATGTATATAAAAACCCCCCACAGGGAGGTGAGAAGACCAAAGCCACTCATTTACTCACTAGCTTCTCTCTTTGTCGGTCAGGTCACCCATTCTCTTAGTCTATATCCCTTAAGGGAGAAACGGATACCCTATACCCACTGTTGTGCTCATACCACAACAGCAACAAATTTCATACTCCATCGCTAAAAAAGTTATTGATAAAATTACTAAGGACAAGGTAAAAAGTTATACAAAACTAGCTTCCTTGACCCTTGTGAAAAAGATAAAAAGAAAAGAACAGGAGAGCTGTGCAATTGCCAAGTAACTTCTTGTAGTAAAAAAATACTACTGTTTTGGATCAATCCATCCCCCCATTTGGAAGGCAGAAATTGTGTCGAAAATTGTACGAACTCTCCAAATTTCCTGTAGGATTCCCATGTTGAAAACTGTACGAACTCTCCAAATTTCCTGCAGGATTCACATGCTTGGTTGGGCTGAAAAATAGTGGCTTATGGCTGAAATTATACTGTAACCGACTGAAATTATACTATAGCTGAAGATGGCTTATTTGGCATAATTAAATTTTAAAAATAAAAATAAAAAATATGTTAGCTCATCACGGACAACACAAACGAATACGAGGAAAAAAGAACCAACAAAAAACTCAAAAAAACCCAAAAGTTCAGAAAAAAATGAAATTTATGAATAGTAAAAAATAAGTCAAAAATCAAAAACTCAAACCGAAATGAGTGGGTGTTAAACAACAGAACTGCCAATAGATTAGATCAAATTATTAGACGTGATTCCTTTGTAGTATAGTAAAATCATATTTTGACTGACTGACTGAGGGAAGACTGACTGTGGTGGTGGCATGGAACCTAGGTTGTCACCTGTATTATATGCTACCTACACTACACAACGCAATTGGTTTTGGAAATAAGAGAACTTTTTGTAGCGTAGGCGGCAGGGTCCTTCGGATAAACATATTATATCATATCTGATCGGAATCGGATCCTCTGACTTTGCACTGTGCAAAGTCAGACTGACTTTGACATGGTCTGAACCGTCCGATGCAAAAAGAACGGGTCAGATCGATCAATACAACAGTGTTTTTACTGTAGCTACAGTAAAAAATACTGTATCAGAGATCGATCTGGACCGTTCTTTTTACATCGGACGGTTCACACGCCAAAGTCACTCTGACTTTGCACAATGCAAAGTCAGAGGATCCGATTCCTATCTGATCAGACTCGTTCTCTACGATTCAGAAACGATAGATACACATTGCGGTAATATATCTGGAACTTGGCTGTATTGGCGGAATCTGTTCATTCTTGATGCAAATATTGGTTAATTTATTTAACGTGCAGGACTTTTTCAAAATAGGGATTAGGTTAGACAATTGATTTTGTTGTGGAAAACTGAGCTGAATTCAAAGCTGTGCACTTCTAAATGTCCAAATGCAAGGCACCAGGTGGGGCGTCACGTTCAGATTAGCAGAGTTGCTGTCCGTTGTCAAACAGGACTGAAATTTGACCACATAAACTGCACTTCATAAGCCAAAGAGCACTGAATGAGGACTGCAAATTGGACAATCTGTAGGTTATAGCCATTATTAAATTTCGGACTTATTTAATTTTCTAGTGACAATTATGTTTGGTTCTTCTTCCTATGTTCTACAAAAAGAAAATGTTTGGTTGTGTGGGTTCAACTGAAGCATTCACCGCAATTAATTTCTTTGATAGAAAATGTTGGTATGAGATGTATCATGTATCTAAGAGTGGTAGACCACCGAGAGTTTATGTGATCGAGAATCAATAAATATTCCATACATAAACAGTAGGATTCTTATAAAAAAAGTTTTTGGATTAATTATAGTACTTTACGTAACTGAAATACTGCTATCTTGGATCACTCCGTTCCTTACTTGAAGAACAGTACTAGAAAGAGATTATACCCAGTTACGGGATGTTATTCCCTATATTTTTAATTTGGGTTTCATTCTATGAAAAGATGGCATGAATTTTACGTTGGCTTACCAAACCTAACAGGCTAACACAACCCTCCTCCTTTTTCCTGGCTTAAAACAGACTACGTAGAAAACTACATAGGCGGAGTTATTTCCTATAGTTAGACAAAAATGTTACTCATCTAAAACCAATGTAAACATTGAAGTCCTTATCATTGTGACTAGGTGACCGGGGGAAGATTGACTGCTTGGTAGTGACATGCCACCTACACATGATTGGAGTTGGTATTGGAAATCAGAGAAGATTCTTACGTAGGCCAGTCAGCAGGGTCCTTCAGATAAACATATTAGATCAGATCTAGGCATGTTTTCTACAATTCAAATCAATGATAGTCACACATTGTAGCGATGTATCATTCAATGGATTGTATTGCCTGAATTTGTCTATTCTTGATGTGACTATTAGTTAATTTCTTCAACTTGCATGATTTTTCCAAACAGCTATCAGGTTAGAATTTACAGGGTTTGCTACTTGTACTTGAAATTCAATGGCTAAAAAATAATCTATATATGCTTCGTGTAAGTTGCCTATTGTTGGTGACTAGATCCTTGCGAAACATACATACAGTTTATTAGCTCAGCGCATCCAAAGATATTGTCAGAAATGCTACAGTATATAATTATGAAGAAAGGAGTTGACACCTAGATGCCCTAAGCCTGCAAACAGTGAATGTGGCTTTGGAGCAGTTATCTAGGCATCACAAGGAATGGTTCGCTGTTGCTCTATCTCGGTGCCATAGCCCACATATAAGAACTTATAAGTTGATCAGATTCAGAACTCAGATCTTTGGAGAGTGGATTTCAGGGCGTTTATATGCATTCATGTTGACTGCCTGGTCCTATTTTGATTATCAAATCAAGGAGTCTAACTTGCAGGTCAGCTCAACACTTTTACACAGAGCCTGCTTCTCTGTGCTGCAGAGTATAGATTTCCCAAAAGCCGAGAAGTAATCCCAACTAGTAACAACGATGTGATGTAAGGGCTGTTTTGTAATTCGATCTATACTTTTACTTGTCAAAACACTAGATCTCCGTACGGAATCTCATGCAACATGGATGCATGCCGATCTCCAATCGATCGTGAAATTAACAGGGTAGTAAAACAAGTAATAATCGAATGTACTACTCTCAAGACACGCAAGTAACCTGTAGAAGGTTGGGTGCGGCAACGCCGTCGAGAACTGTCGGCGACGTCACGGCAGCGACGGTTCGGCCGTGACAGCATAAGCGCATAAGAGAAGAAGACCTTGGAGACGGCCTGGGCTTGTTTTCCTTCGCAGAAGTGATTAAGTGGGCTGGATGAGTAGGTCCGACGTTTTTCTTTCTGGGCCTGATTTGAATGTGGGCTGTCAGGTTCAAATCGGACACAATCTCGGCCCGTCCTTTTCAAAACGCTGCACATATATATAGGGGTCACACGAGAGTTTTATCACTGAGGGGTGACTCGCCCGACCTCGCCCACCGCCAACCACTCTGGTCTCGGCGTCCCACGATCATGTCCTGGAACGTAGGGGTCTTAACTTGTCCTCCCGTCGCGCGGTGGCCTAGGAGTTGTGTGATACGAATACCCCTCACATTGTCTGCCTTCACGAGACAAAACTTAGTGCCGTGGATCGCGCCCTTACTCGTGCTCTCATCGGAATCCCACATGATTTCTTCTTTCCTGCTCGTGGACAACACTCGGGGAGGGGGGTATTCTTATCCTTTGGAGTACCGATACTATCCAAGTATCCAACTGCACCGGCCGTGAATTTTCCCTATCAGTCGATGTCAACATTAAAGAGTGTTCCACAAACTTTGTCATGACAGCGGTTTACGGTCCCTCCACAGATAGGGACAAGGGCAGATTCCTATAGGAACTCCGTGATGCGCACCCAACAAATGGCACCTCTTGGCTTTTGTTAGGATATTTCAATCTCATATATAAGGCAGCTGAAAAAATAATCGAAACTTGAAGAGACGTCTTATGCCACAACTTGAAGAGACGCAGAACGAAGGGCTCGACCCGTACGCCGTGGAGCATCCATGGTCGGTGATGGGCTCGAGGACACCCGACATCTCAATTGGAAGATGACATATGCAGCCTGGGCTTGCTTGGTATGCATCTATCCTTGGTTGTAGTCTACTAGTCTCACAAGGTTTACTCGTACAGCTGTACATGTGTGGCGTATTTGGTCAATTGTAATCCGTATATAAGTTATTCAAAGTGCTTGCTAGGATAGGTTTTTGGATCCCCGGGTGAATATACATCCCGATTGAAGTATAAATAGAGGCTTCAATTACTTCTTTGTTGTGGACTTGAGTTGTGATGATGTATTTTATCACTAGCTTGTAGATTGTAAAACCTATGAGGGCTTGTTTGGAAGACCCATTCTTGGCTGGAATCCACGTGAATGGGCCAAAATTTTGAACTAAATCGAGTTCTATCCATGTGGATGGGCCCAAATTTTGCCCTATCCAAACAAGGCCCGAGGGTTACTTGTAAATCCTGGCATATTTCCATGAGCTTCTATTTGCTACATAAAACGAGAAGCCCAAATAAAGCCCAGTCTATTTCAGGCCACTACATCCCGCAGGCCCAGTCCATCTTGGCCCACGGTGCTCCCCTCCTCACCCTCATTTTCGGGCCACAGGTTTCTAGGTCAGGGTTCCGGCCCCATTTCAGCCCATTTTATTTTATTTTTTCATTTCTACTTAACAGCCCAACATAATCTTCCTCAGGTTCAAGACAATATAGGATTCCCTAAAAACCAAAAAATAGGAGATAAGAAAAGGCAGCACAATTGCACAATTATGATCCAGAATAACCCATGAAAAGTGAAACAAGAAATGCCTGCTACTTGTGTCGTGAAACAAAAACCTGATACCAGCTTCTGCTGAACTGAATCTGAAACCGGAACAAAGATAAGAGTTCACAGACTTCATTTTCTTTCAGAATATATGTGAACCTGCCACCAACATGCTCTTCAGTCTTCACCAAGCAAAGATTTCTGAAGTTGATGCAGGAGAAAAACCAGCCCAAGAAGGTTAGCTTTCAACGGGTCACCAATTAGTTTGTGTTAAAACACAGCGACCATATCAATTTGTGGTCGTCCAGAGCAGACAGGCCGGACCAGCAAGCAGCAGCAGAACCATACAAAGCCATCGGGGTACGGGAAATTTGTCGGTCAACATACCTGTGCCAAATTATCGCCGCTAGCTAGTCAAGGACATCGCTGTCATCGACTTTCTTCAAGCTCCAGGTTCAGAACACTATAGCTTGTTCTCTGAATATTTACACAAGCAAGGAACCCGTTTGAATTCCTCTGTTGAACCTGGACGGCTTCAATCTTTTGCCCACTGGCCAATATTTTGATCCTACCACTTGTTGCCTGCAAGGTTGAAACCAAAAAAGATGGCTTGACTACTGGTAGCCGCCGACGGAAAATTTGCTTGATTGAAAGAAATATTTAACAACTAAAAGATGTGACATGTGCCAGAATTCTCTGCAAAATTCAACCTAGTCAGCCTCAAATTTATTGTCATATGTAAACGGAACCCAAATTTTATGTACCAAGCTAGCAGTACTCCTCTGATCGTTCATACTCACACAAGTACTGATCTTGGTGGCCTGGACAAACAAATCTCATTTTCAGTATTTCTTTCGAAAAACTCAATTTCTGTATTAATTGCTGCACACTTAAAGACTAGGAAGCAAGCAGGAAGGGAATCAGGAAAAGTAGGCAGAAGACTTTGACAAGCAAGTGATGCCTAAGTACAGGTTGCCTAGCTCCACCGCAAATTATGAACAGCCAAACAAAGTGCATGTAAGTGTGCCACTGCAAACCACACCGCATGATCCACAAAATACAAAGTGACAGACATGCTTAGCGAGAAGATTATGTTCTTCGGCCTGCTTATAGGCCTTAGCCTTGCTGGGTGCAGTACTGGGAGTGGGGACGCCCAATTCGTCTACTCCGGCTTCACCGGCAGCAACCTCACCCTTGATGGAGCAGCCAGAGTCATGTCAAGCGGCCTCCTCGAGCTGACCAATGGCACAGTTCGGCAGCAAGGCCATGCATTCCACCCAATTCCCCTGCGCTTCCACAAATCACCCAATGACACGGTGCAGTCTTTCTCCGTATCCTTTGTGTTTGCCATCCTTTCTACCTACCCTGACTTGAGTGGACATGGCCTTGCCTTCTTCATTGCACCAAGCAAGAATTTCTCAGGTGCGTTCCCAACCCAGTACTTGGGCCTCCTCAACAACCAGAACAACGGCAACACAAGCAACCACATCTTTGCAATCGAGCTCGACACTGTGCAAAACAATGACTTACAAGACATCAATGGCAACCACATTGGCATCGACATCAACAGTCTTCGCTCCGTGCAATCCCATGAGGCTGGCTATTATGACGATAAGAGTGGTATGTTTCAGAAATTGGCACTCATCAGCCAAAAGGCGATGCAAGTGTGGGTGAACTACGATGGAGAGGCCACACGGGTCAATGTGACCATGGCTCCCCTAAATGTTGCAAAACCTGTGAGGCCACTGCTTTCTACTGCTTACAATCTCTCGACAGTGCTGACTAGCCCAGCATATATTGGCTTCTCATCCTCAACAGGCACAGTCAGTGCACAGCACTATGTACTTGGCTGGAGCTTTGGCATGAACAGTCCTGCTCCGCCAATCGACATTACCAAGCTGCCCAACCTGCCTCATCTTGGTCAAAAGGCTCGGTCCAAGGTATTACAGATAGTTTTGCCAATAGCAATTGTGCTGTTCCTCCTTGCTGTGGGCACTACCATTTTTCTAATCATGAGGAGGAATCTAAGGTATGCTGAGCTACGCGAAGATTGGGAGGTTGAGTATGGGCCGCACCGGTTTTCCTACAAGGATTTGTTTCATGCCACAGAAGGATTTAAAGAGAAGCACCTACTAGGTGCAGGAGGGTTCGGAAGGGTATACAAGGGGGTGCTCCCTATGTCCAGATTGGATATAGCTGTGAAGAGGGTGTCACACAACTCCAACCAAGGCATGAAGGAATTCATCGCGGAGATCGTTAGCATTGGTCGCCTTCAACACCGCAATCTTGTGCAGCTATTGGGATATTGCCGGCGAAAAGGTGAACTTCTTTTGGTGTATGATTATATGCCGAATGGAAGCCTTGACAAATACCTACATGGTAAAGAGGGCAGGCCAACTTTAGATTGGACTCAGAGGTTTCAAATCATCAAAGGTGTAGCATCAGGTTTACTTTACCTTCATGAGGAGTGTGAGAAAGTTATCATACATCGAGACATTAAGGCAAGCAATGTGCTCCTTGACAACGAGATCAATGGACGAATAGGTGACTTTGGTCTCGCAAGGTTGTATGATCATGGCACTGACCCAGAAGCCACACAGGTGGTTGGCACTATAGGATATCTAGCTCCAGAGTTAGCACGCACTGCCAAGGCAACCCCTCTGACGGATGTATTTGCCTTTGGCGTGTTCATTCTTGAGGTCACCTGTGGGCAAAAGCCTATCAAGCACAACACAGAAGACAGCCAGTTCATGTTAGTTGACTGGGTTCTTGAACATTGGCATAAAGGATCGCTCACTGATACAGTGGACATCAAACTTCAAGGTGAATATGATATCGATGAGGCATGCCTAGCACTAAAGCTAGGATTGTTGTGCTCTCACCCATTTACAAATGTAAGGCCAAATATGAGGCAAGTCATGCAGTACCTCAACAAGGACATGCCACTACCGGAGCTAATGCCAACGCATTTAAGCTTCTGCATGCTGGCCTTGATGCAGAACGAACGGTTCAACCCGGACATCATATCACATCCTTCATCAGCAACTAGCTTTGGCACAATATCTAGCCTCTCAGGAGGAAGATGAGTGGATGACACACATAGCCTTCAATATTTCTAGGTTTGCTTGCTCATATGTTTGGCATGAACCCACAATCGATGCTTCCTGACTGCAAAGTCTACAGTTTTTAAGTCTCACAACAGTTCTTTTTATGTGGAGGTCAAGCCTGTAAATTTGATATATTTAATTGGAATTTATAAATTTATTTGATGAGAAATTCAAGGCCTCATAAAGAACATGATGCAGTGGGTACACATAAACGAAAGAGATCAAAGGGGCACACAAAAAGAAAAAGAAAACACAAACTACTCAAACTAGACTTGAAGAACTTTTCCTCGTCTTCTCTAGCAAGCTAGGATACTTGAAGAACTTTTCCTCATCTTCTCTAGCAAGCTAGGGTGCCAATATATTCCCCCTGCATAAAAAAAATAGAACTAGAAATCGCATTGCAATTTCATTGTTGTAAATAGCTTGCTACATTCCCATCCCTCTGTAGGGGTGCAAACGGGTCGGGTTAATCCCGACCGATCCGGCACCGAATCCGATTGGTACCGAATCCGGAGAAAAAATATGGGTTAGGATATGGTAATAGCAATATCCGTCTGAATCCGATACGTCTTCAAGTTTGATTTCAGGTTAGTGCTATTATTTGACGTTTCATTTTCTTTTGCAATGGTAAAATAAAATCTTCCGCATCAGCTATTAAGTAGTAACATCAAGTTCTTGACAGTGTGTCCTCCTACTCCATTTGCTGTACTGCATGCATTCCTTATAAACAAGTAGGGGTGCAAACGGGTCGGGTTAATCCCGACCGATCCGGCACCGAATCCGATTGGTACCGAATCCGATTGGTACCGAATCCGGAGGAAAAAATATAGGTTAGGATATGGTAACAACAATATCCGTCCGAATCCGACCCGTTTGCACCCCTATCCCTCTGTAGTCTGTATGAAGCCCAGGCAGTGGCGGACCCAGGAAAAAATCTAGGTAGGGCGAAGTCTAGTGACGGACCTAGGAAAAAAACGAGGTAGGCTGAAGTCAAAAGCGTGAAATAAACAGTAGTACCCAAAAGCAAAACAATCCATAATCAAACTATATTGCAATCACACTAATAAAAATATGTGATACGAAATAGAAACAACAACTACAATTCGCATGTTAACATATGTAGATAACGAAGGACAATGAAAAATACCTCACTAATGAAGTTTAATCCACAATTGTAGATGAGCTGTAAAAGAAACAACCTGTCAATTATGAAAGATAAATAAATCAGTAGTGTCACAATTCGATAATAGAATATAAAAGATGCAATAAAAAGAAGACAAAAAATATACCAGTAAATAACTAAGTACGTCTAGGAGAACGAGGCATTTTCATTCTTCGAGTTTTCATGTTTTAAAATCGTTTCTTGATATATTTTTTTAACGATCAAGTCCTTTGAATATCTCTCACTCGATATAGCACACCATCAAGCCAATCATCGGACATCTAAAATAGCTTTTCAAATCCTTTCTATTCATTTTGAATTTGAACAAGCCTCAGGCTACTGTTTCTGGAGAGGTAAAAATATAAATACCCTCATTTTGACAAGCTAGTTTACATATTCTACATAAAATTTTGACAAGCTATCAAAACTGATACTCAAATACACAAGTCTGGTCTCTAGAATAAATTGAATTTGTTGTACCTTTATAAAGTCTGGTCTCCTAATTAATGGAGAATGTTTTTCTTTGGGGGTCTGGTTAATTGTTTGCTCAAAAGATTTTTGTCTTTTGCTGTGACTAACTGACTATGAATTAAATTTGATAAGATTAATTAATTTGTTGGGATAACATCTTAAGGCTAGATAATGGATTTGTGGTGACCGATGGGTTCTTAGCATCCCCTAGATAGTTTGTTGCATCGACGATCTAAACAAAGTTTATTGCATGCATGGACGTCGTGTGTTCCGTTGCCGGTTGAATTGGCTGCGGATTTTGATGGAGAGCGTCATAGGAAATTTTGGGGCTAGCTTTCGCGCGCGGGGGGTGGACCGGCCGGCGAGGGGAGCTCGGGCGGCCCCGAAGGGCAGGTCCGCCCCTGAGCCCAGGTATACGTGCGACTTCTACTCAAGTAAGAAACACAGAACAAAGAGTAAGAAATCTGGGGTATCAGATCAAAAATAAACTTTAGACCTATCGTTCTAAAAGCTATCTTAATGAAAAAGTAAATAATATATCCTACACTAATAAGAATTAAGAAGTTACCCTGCTGACCTGCTTGCCCTCATCTTTTCACGGACATAAAAGATCTCATCTTCAAGATAGAAAAAGGTTCCATTCTCTGTAATGAGTTCCAATAAAAAAATGTTGTCAAATGAACAAAACTCAGAGATGACTGTCCACTTGTGTAAAAAAAGATTAGTTTCAAACAAACATTCATCAGTAGTCATTGCTGTAAAGAATAGAAAAAGAACTAGAAAAATAAAGTTATCTACTGCTCCTTTGGTAAATCTATGGTCATCAGAAGTTTATCTCTGAATGAAACTCATTCCTGCTTAATTACATCCTATTTATCCTAAAGTGATCTAGAAAAACTTTATCATATAAACATGAAAGAACAAACTTCATGAAAAATTCGTATGTTCTTAGCTGTAGATTGAGAGTATAGTGATATACAGTTAACACCATCACTTACACAGGTTTTAGACTGGCATATCTGGTCTACTTTGTCTTCTCACTGTTCATATGCTCATTAGATTCCCCTATGTGGTGTTCTTGTTATATGAAATCTCCTTGTCTCCCAGAAATTAAGTTTAGACCATATAGCTGGACAAGGTTTTGTCAAACTACACACAAATTGCAGACTGGTCAGTGAGACAGAGGGAAAGTGACTGCAGTGATGGCAACTGGAACCAAAGCATGCATTTCTTGACACTTTCTAAAGGATTGGAACTTGTGGAAATGTGGATATTAGAAATCAGAAGGAAATTTTTCATTGGCCAGAACTTATCTTCAGGGATACAATAGATCATATCAGTTTTCTGCAGTTCACACTAATAGTTGACACTTTGATAGTACCATTGAATCTTACTGAGTGCTTGGCTGGAGAGATGAGCTGAGAAAATCAACTATGACAGTAAACATTGGAAATTTTTGCGTAGTTCACATTAGTTTTGACCAAATAAGATATTTTTCATGGAAAGTTGAATCAAAATTTTTTAATTAAAGTAAAAGGCGTGATAAATGTCCCTTTTGTCCAAACAAGTACTCGCTTTCAAAGCAGCAAGAACCAAGAGGAGCTACCATATTTGATTACTCTTGCACACACCAAAAACAATTTCTCATAATAACCTTTCAAAGAAAGTTTTAGGAAAATCAGCTGGCCCAACATGTGTTTGAGGAAACCTGAATGAGTAGTTAGTCCATTGGTTTCATCAACTATTGACAGTGACTCTCCCATAGAATGGCGATGTGTGAAAGAAATGTAGATGAAAGATACCAATTTGCAAGTCATGCCTAGCTGGCTGTGTCAATTCCACTTCAAATTAATAACAAACAGACTACTAGAGGTAGAGACAACTGCAAACCATTGTGCACAGCTAGATTACAAAACACTTTGTTCTTGCATCTTTCTTGAGTTGTCACAAGAAACACCTAGTCACCCATGCCTGATAAGAAATATAATCATTTCATTCTATGCCAATTCCTCTTCCTTGGCCTCAACCTTGCATCCTTCACCATTGCTGATGACCAGTTCATCTACTCCGGCTTCAGCCAAGCTAACCTCAGCCTTGATGGAGCTGCCACAATCACACCAGATGGACTCCTTGAGCTAACAAATGGCAACTTTAACCTCAAAGGCCATGCATTATACCCAACTCCTCTGCACTTGCGTAGGTCGCCTAATGGCAATGTGCAGTCTTTTTCCGTCACCTTCATCTTCAGCATCCTCTCCGCCTACCCTGACAAGAGTGCTGATGGCATGGCCTTCTTCATCGCCACAACCAACAATTTCTCCAGTGCGATGCCAGCCCAGTACTTAGGGCTCCTCAACGACCAGAACAACGGCAACACAAGCAACCATATCTTCGCGGTTGAGCTTGACACCATCCAAAACAGTGAGTTCCAGGACATCAATGACAACCATGTTGGCATCAACATCAATAGTCTCCACTCTGTGCAATCCCAGGAAGCTGGCTTCTACGATGACAAAAATGGTATGTTCAAGAACTTGACGCTCATTAGCCGTGAGGTTATGCAAGTGTGGGTGGAGTATGATGGAGGGGCCACACAGGTTGATGTAACCTTGGCTCCCATCAAAATGAGCAAACCTGTGAGGCCACTAGTCTCAGCCATCTACAACCTCTCAACAGTGTTCACAGACACAGCATACATTGGCTTCTCATCCGCAACCGGCGTAATCAACTCAAGATATTGCGTGCTTGGCTGGAGCTTCAGCATTGGGAATACTGCTCCAGGGATTGACATCACCAAGCTGCCAAAGTTACCTCATATTGGCCCAAGGCCTCACTCAAAGGTCTTGAAGATCGTTCTGCCAGCAGTCATTGTAGCATTCATCTTTGTTGCCGGAACTATTGTCATTTTACTTGTGCGGAAGAAATTGGCATATGCTGAGCTACGGGAAGATTGGGAGATCGAGTTTGGACCGCATAGATTCTCATACAAGGATTTGTTCCTTGCCACAGAAGGATTTAAGAATAAGCACATACTTGGTGCAGGAGGGTTTGGAATGGTTTATAAAGGCGTACTTCCAACGTCTAATTTGGAGGTTGCAGTGAAGAGGTTGTCACATGAGTCAAAGCAAGGAATGAAGGAGTTCATTACTGAGATTGTTAGCATTGGCTGCCTTCGACACCGCAACCTCGTGCAATTACTTGGCTATTGCAGGCGAAAAGGTGAACTTCTTTTGGTCTATGACTACATGCCGAATGGTAGTCTTGACAAGTACCTATATTGTGAACAGAACAAGCCCATACTAGATTGGGCTAAGAGGTTTCATATCATCAAAGGAGTTGCATGTGGCTTGCTCTACCTCCATGAGAATTGGGATAAAGTTATCATCCACCGAGATATCAAGGGAAGCAACGTGCTTCTTGATAGCGAATTGAACGGGAGGCTAGGGGACTTTGGCCTTGCAAAGTCGTACGATCATGGTACTGACCCAAAGACAACACATGTGGTTGGTACCATGGGTTACCTAGCCCCAGAATTGTTGCGTGCGGGCAAGGCGTCCACTCTTACTGATGTGTTTGCCTTTGGCACATTCCTTCTTGAGGTCACCTGCGGGCAAAGACCTGTCAAGCAGAATGCAGAAGGCGACCGATTTATGTTGGTTGATTGGGTACTTGAGCATTGGCAGAAAGGATCAATGGTGGAGACAATAGACAAGCGGCTTCAAGGCAACTGCAACATAGATGAGGCATGCCTGGTGCTAAAGCTTGGGCTCTTGTGCTCACAACCATTTGCTAGCGCAAGGCCTAGTATGCATCAAGTCATGCAATACCTCAACGGCGACATGCCACTACCAGATTTTACCCCAACGGATATTAGCTTAAGCATGCTAGCCTTGATGGAAAACAGGGGGTTCGACCCATCCGCCATGTCATACCCACAGCTGATGACGAGCATTGGCACAATGTCAAGCCTCTCAGGAGGAAGATAAAAAAAGATTCATAGTCCTTAGCATTGTTATGGGTGTATTCTTGTATATTCTTTATGGCGTGAACATCCATTGGATATCTGAATATTAATGTGGATATGGGATATATAGTGAGTGTGTAAAATCAGTCAAGATCTGAATTCGATATTCAGTGGAAGAACCAGAAATCAGCAGCCATGGGGCGAGTTGTAACCGCTAGAACTAGGATCTAATAGTATTGTAATCAAATTTTGATCAGATCATAGCTTTTCATGTTAATTTAACATTACCAATTTAGACCCTAAATTACACACATACTCGTTGATTTTGTGGTATGCGTGCGTCGGCTGACTGTAGTAGGAATGAAATCGGAAGACAAGAATTTGAGGGCCATGGGAATATACCATCCTTGCTTCCTCGCTGCCGAGGAAGGCGTGGCCGCCGCGTGCAGCTCCGGCAGGGTGGTTGGTCGGCAGGCCGCCGCCTCTGCAGCGGCGGGTAGACCGCACGGCAAAACAAGCCTCGGCCAAGCGTAGTGCGTCGGGAGGCTCCCAGGCGAACCGGACAGAGGACGGTGGGAGGCCGACGGCCGACGAAGGGAGGTGAGCCGCCGGCAAAGCAGATGTGGCAGGCGGCGGAGTGGCTTTGCACGAGAGGAAGGAATGAGGTTCAGAGGGCCTATATAAGCCCATTAGTTTTCTGGAGATCCAGCCCAAAGTAGTCCACTATTGGTTTTGGGTTGTGGCCCTTACTAGGCCCATGAGTTACTGAGGTTAATACTACTTTTTTTTTTACGCCGCTATTTCTCAATTCTCATCACTTCATTCCACTAAAAGAAGACCTCATCACTTCATGCATGTTCAGTCCTTCTATTCTATGATTGAATACTGAGAAATGTAACATAATAGTTCTTCTTTTACTTGTACCTTTTTAGCTGTTTAAGCTAGTTGATTAACGTTTTATACGTGGAAACACAGTATTGGGAGCTGGCAGTGTCTGTCCATGATAGTCTAGAGCAGAGCGCTAGTTTCAATTGTCTACCGGTCTCAAGAAAAAAAAAGAGTTACCATTGTGTACCTCGAAATTCTCTTGAAGAACCTAGAAAATCTTTCTAAAAGAAAACATTGAATACATAGTATCTTCCTCTCAAATTAAACAAGAAAGGTAGTATTTTTCCTCTAATCTTCCAAGTTCCAAACACATACTTAGCTTCAGAATCAATTGCTTTTTTTAAGGAAGAAAAGTGCTTAAGTATCTTCTCTGAAATTACACATACAAAAGTAGCACTTTTCCTCTGATTTTCTAAACGCATACTTGTATGTGTAATTTCAGAGAAGATACTAAGCACTTTTCCTCTGATTTTCTAAACGCATACTTAGCTTCAGAATCAATTGCTTGGGTATCTTCCTCTGAAATTAGACATACAAAAGTAGCACTTTTCCTCTGAATTTCTCAACGCATACTTAGCTTCAGAATCAATTGCTTGGGTATTTTCCTCTGAAATTAGGCATACAAAAGTAGCACTTCCTCTGATATGTTTTTTGGTGGGGGTTCCTCAAGATCATTCGAACACACACTGCTTCAGAATCAATTTTCTTGGTGACATGTTCAGATGCATTTCAATTGGTCAATCTGAAGTGTTGATCACCTTTTTTTGATGTTCGGTATCAATTGACTACTTGATGGCGTGATGCACGCTTCTGCCAGACGACGGCACAATACAGGAAGAAGTACACTGATCAAACACTCCGACATCGACAGCCAAAGCTCTTTCTCGCGTACAAAATCGTGTGACGATGCACGTACCATAAGGTGACGTGTCACTTTGACAGATCAATTTTTTTATTGAACCATGCATCTTTCTGTTTGAATGAGATAACAAACAGTTATCAATAAGTCAGTTACCAGTAGGTAAATGATCGGTTAATCATGTCAGTTCATAATATGCATCTATATATATGTCGAGAGACGTCCAGAGCATAGTGCCCTGAATCACTGCCTGTTCCAATTCTTTTCCTTCCTCCTGCAAACCTGTGTTGTTGTGTTACGCCGTCTAAACCTTATCGACTCTTCTTCCCGACGTGCACCATGAAGAAGAGCAGCGGTATCTTCGAACCATATAGCAATGGTTCGAAGATACCGCTGCTCTTCTTCATGGTGCACGTCGGGAAGAAGAGTCGATAAGGTTTAGACGGCGCAACACAACAACACAGGTTTGCAAGAGGAAGGAAAAGCAGCGGTATCTTCGAACCATTGCTATTATGAAGATTTGCACGAGGAGGGCGGTGGCGGTGGTGGAACCTGAGCTTTGGGGCGTGGTGTTCAGGATGCAGGTCGGGGGATGAGGGCCCCGGTGGTGGGCGGCGTTTTCAGGGGAAGGGGCTGGTCGCGGTTCGGCCATGGCGGAGGTGTTGGGTGGAGATCGGGGGTGCAGCGTGGTGGTTTTGGTGGAAGGCAAGGGCGTGGCGTGGTGCGGCAATTTGGGCAGCCTGCTGATCGTGTGATTTCTAAGGAGGCTGAGCTTGCTGTTGTCAAGGACACAGTCGGGAATGCGCAAGTGGGTGTGGGTGCAGTGCGAGAGGAGGAGGTTCAGGGTGGCGCGGATGAGGAAGGAGAGGTTGGGTTGGCAGGAATTAGATGCTCGAGGTGTTCAAAGAAGGGGCATGTGGCGGCTGGGTGTTCGGTGGATGTGTATTGTGTTATCTGTGACAGCCACGAACATGTAAATCATAGATGCCCGATTCTCAAAATGCCGAGGCCAGTTTCTCATGCAGTCGGGTATGCGGTTCATGGTTTGGGGTTCTTCCATATTCAGCACCCACCTCTGCCAAGAGGGAAAAAGGACTCAAAGAGAGCTTTGGTGACCGTTTCTGGAGGTGTGCTGTCTGAGGAACAAGTCTGTGCACAGTTGCAGAGGATTGTCCCAGGGAAGTGGAAGTGGATTCTAGAGAAATGTGGGGAAAATGCTTATGTCACTCAGTTCCCCTCGAAGTCTGAATTACAGCGTTCGATTGCATTTGGGGGGGGGGGGCAGATGTAAAGGAGGATGGAGTTTCAATAGGTGTTAGGTTGTTGTTTGAGGAGTGGCTTGAGAAGGAGGAGGGTTTCTTACTTCCTAAAGTGTGGATCAAGGTGTTTGGTATAAGGAAAGCTTTGAGAGAGTTTTTGAATCTGTGGGTAGTCGGGTCTATGCTTGGCTCAACGTAGACGGTGGATATGGAGGTGACTAGGAAGAATGATTTTGGAAGGATCTTTGTGGCTGTCCTCAATCCGAAGTTGATTCCTGCACACTTAGACGTTGTCATTGGGGATCATTATTTCGAGTTGGAATTTGAGGTGGAGAAGAAAGGTTTTGATGAAAATGGAGAGGAGGTAGAGGTGGACTGGAACGGCGGGGATAAGGATGGGTTTGGGAGTGGGGAGGGGGGTTTGGAGGAGGAGGATCTGCTGGGTGAAGAGTTGAATGGTGCAAGGGAAAACAAGCGTTTGAAGGGGGACGGTGGGGATAGCAATGGGGCGCCAGCTAAGGAGGGAAGGTCGGGCAGTGAGTCGTTCAAAGAGAAAGTGCAGAGGATGAGCGAGGAGGAGTTTAGAGATTTTCTTAAAGGAAAAGCGGAGGAGATCCTGAATCTTTCGGTGAACAAAACACTTGGCGAGGTGGTGGATATTGTGTTAGCTGACAAGGAGGAGCAAGTGGGTGAGTTTGTGGCTTTTGTAGGAGGTGGGGAGCAGATCTGTCGGCAGTGTGAGCAGAAAGGTGCAGTGGAGGAGGGGGTTGGTTCTGTCTCTAAAGTTGATAGCTCTTCGGGTGGTGTTGTTGAGGAGGGATTGGAGGGGCGTCTCTGTGAGCCTTTTTCGCAGGGGAAGCCTCAGGAGGAGAGGCCGAGCGGTGTTTTGTTGGCTGTGCAGGATAGCGAGATGGAGGAGGTTGGCTCAGGAGGTTCGGTGGGGGCTTCGGCCGGTGATCTGTTGGCGGGCTCGGTGGGGGTTCCAGGTGGGCAGAACCGGCTGGGAGTAGAGTTTGGCAGAGGTCAGGGGGATTGGGGTTCGGGCCTGGTATCTGTGTGGAGGAGGCCGGGTTGATAAGGGAGGTGGTGGTTTCTCCTGCGAGGGCCAGCCCGCGCTTGGCTGGCGTGTCTGACGAGCATATCATGCGGAGGGCAGAACAGCGGGCGGTGGTGCGAAACTTGGAGCAAATGGAAGGTAACATTTCAGTTAATTCGTTTTGTTCTATTCCGTTTTCGTCTGCTGTGAAGAGGGTGAGAGAGCTAGGGGTAGTTGCGAGTAATAATGATGTTGGTTTATTTTCAGCTGTTAATCGTTTGTTTTGTTTAGAAAAGTCAAGTTTTCTGGGCTGTTTGGAGAACTGCAGTGAAAGCCTGCGTAGTAGCGTTAGCGAGTCGGCAAGTTTTGAGGATTTAGAAATAGAGGCAGTTAAGCATTTGTGTGGGGATTTGGTGGATGAAATTTTAGACGAGGATAGTTATCACCTAAGTTGTGAAACTAGGGCTGCTGTTAGAAGTCACAAATCCAACGCTAAGTCATTTGGAAAGGGACTTGGGAAAAGAGGAAGAGTTAGTGTTTCGAAATGGAGTGCATCATGAAAGGTATTTTCTGGAATTGCAAGGGTCTTAAGGACTTGGCTAAATTTAGATTTCTTTATGAAATCTCCAAAGAGCAAAGCTTAGACTTTATTGCTCTTTTGGAAACTGGGAAAAAAGAATTTTCGACAGCTAAGCTGAATAAATTATGAGGAAGGGAGTTTCTATGGCATTGGACGGTGCCGCATGGGAGGTCAGGAGGTATTCTGTTGGGTGTGAATTTGAATATTTTTTATATAGGCAGTATTGCAGAAGGGGATTTCTTTGTGAAATTCCATCTTAGAAATAAATCAGATGGTTTCCAGTGGAGTTTGGTGGCTGTTTATGGGGCAGCGCAACCAGAATTCAAGGAAATCTTTCTTACCGAGTTGGTCCAAGCTTGTAATAAAGAAACATTGCCAATGTTGATTGGTGGAGATTTCAATATAATTAGAAATCCGAGTGAGAAGAATAATGATAATTTTGACGGAAAGTGGCCGTTCCTTTTTAATGCGATTATAGATAGCTTAAATTTGAGGGAAATTGTTTTGTCGGGAAGAAGCTTTACTTGGGCTAACTCCCGGAAAGTGCCAACTTATGAAAAGCTGGACAGGATTTTAGCGAGCACGGAATGGGAACAAAAGTTCCCTCTTTCCGCGGTGAAGGCGTTGGGTAGAGATCTTTCAGATCATACCCCGCTCTTGTTTAGCACAGGTGAAGGAACCCAGGGTAAGAGTCAACCGTTGTTCAAATTCGAACTCGGATGGTTCTTACGTGAGGGGTTCTTTGCATTAGTGTCTAAAGTTTGGAAAGAACAAAAAAAGGGTTTCACGTCAATTCAAAGGTGGCAAAATAAAATCAGAAGAGTGAGACAGTTCTTAAGAGGATAGGCAAATAACGAGAAGGGGGTGTGTAAGAAGGAGAAGCAGGAGTTGGCCAAGGTGGCGGATAAGCTTGACAGAAAAGCGGAAACACATCTTCTGTCTCAACGTGAAGTGGACCTGAGGCAAGGGGTGAAAGAGAGGTTAGCCCAGTTGCTTCGGGAGGAGGAGTTTGGATGGTTCCAGAGGGCTAAAACCATGGAGCTCTTACAGGGCAACAACAATACAAAATATTTCCAAATGGTTGCTAATGGTAAAAGAAGAAAAACTAGAATTTTTCGTCTTGAACAAGAAGAAGGGGTGATTGAGGGAGATGACAAGTTGGAGAAATATATTACAAAATATTATAAAAACCTCTTTGGGGTGTCGGGGAGAAGTGCTTTGATCCTTGATGAAACGTGCACGGAGGATATTCCGCAAGTTTCTGAAGCAGAGAATAGGATCCTTACGGAGGAGTTCTCAGAAAAGGAGGTTAGGGAGGCCATTTTTCAAATGAAACACAATAAAGCCCCGGGCCCTGATGGATTTCCGGTGGAGTTTTATCAACTTTTTTGGAGTCTAATTAAAGATGACCTAATGGCCATGTTTAAAGATTTCCACAAGAATAAACTTCCTCTTTTTAGTCTAAATTTTGGAATAATTTCCCTCCTTCCAAAACAAAAAGAGGTTAAGCAAATTCAGCAGTACAGACCAATTTGTATGCTTAATGTCAGCTTCAAGATTTTTACAAAAGTGTTAGCTAATAGGATCTCGGGGGTTGTAAGCAAGGTAATTAGACCTTCCCAAACGGCTTTTATTCCGGGAAGGAATATTTTGGAAGGTGCAGTTATTTTGCATGAAACTTTACATGAGCTGAACAAGGAGAAGTTGGGTGGGGTTATTCTTAAACTAGATTTTGAGAAAGCCTACGATAAGGTGAGTTGGTCCTTTTTGCAGCAAGTTTTGAAATTAAAAGGCTTTTCGACAAAGTGGTGCAAGTGGATTAATTCAGTAGTAAATGGTGGCAGTGTAGGGGTCAAAGTGAATGACAAAATAGGCCACTTTTTCAGACTAGAAAAGGTTTGAGACAAGGGGATCCCCTTTCGCCTGGCCTTTTCAATCTAGTAGCTGATATGTTGGCGATTCTTTTAGAAAGGGCCAAAGGTTGTGGGTAGTTTAGGGGCCTAGTGCCTCATTTGGTGGATGGTGGTCTGTCGATCCTTCAGTATACGGATGATACTATTCTTTTTGTGGAAAATGATTTCGAAAAGGCGAAGAATCTGTGGTTAGTACTAAGTACTTTCGAGGAGTTGTCGGGCCTAAAAATAAACTTTCATAAAAGTGAAGTTTTCTGCTTTGGGAGCGCGAAGGACAAAAGTGCCGATTATGTTGAGCTGTTTGGTTGCAAGGAGGGATCGTTACCGTTTAGGTATTTAGGCCTTCCTTTGCATTATAGAAAAGTATTGAACAAGGATTGGAGGGAAGTAGAGGAACGGTTTCAGAAGAAGCTTAGTAGTTGGAAGAGCAAATTATTGTCGCTAGGCGGCAGACTCGTTTTAATCAATTCGGTTTTATCGAGTCTTCCGATGTTTATGATGTCATTTTTCAAGATTCCTAAAGGAGTTCTTAAGAAATTGGATTATTATCGTTCCAGATTTTTCTAGCAAAATGATGGGGAGAAAAAGAAATACAGATTGGCTAGATGGGGTATCTTGAGTCAGCCAAAAGACGTGGGGGGTTTGGGCATTTTAAACCTGAAAATGCAGAATTTTGGTTTGCTAAGTGGTGGTTGTTTAAGTTGCTGAACGAGGAGGGCCTTTGGCAGAGCTTGCTTAAGAGAAAATATTTGAAAGGCAAGGCCTTTTCACAAATGGTTAAAAAGCCAGGGGATTCTCAATTTTGGCGTGGGCTTATGGAGGTCAAAGACCTTGTGCTAACTCGGAGTAGATTCAAGGTTAATAATGGGCAACAATCTAGATTTTGGGAGGATGTTTGGATTGGGAAGGAGGCGCTAAGGAAGAGATTCCCCGATTTGTATAGAATTGTTAGAAAGAAAAATGTGACGGTGGCACAAGTGCTTAGTGCAACACCGCTAAACGTGTCTTTTAGAAGAGCTTTAGGCCCTGTTTGGCACAGCTTCATCAACAGCTTCATGAGCTGTTGTGAGCTGTTTTTTGCCAAACACCCTTTTTGCAAACAGCTTCATGGATGAAGCTCCTTAAATCATGCTCTCACAAGGGAATGGGGTGGGGTGAAGCTAAAAATAGTAGCTTTTCACAGCTCTCTCTCCCTCAGGCTCGCAGTTCTAGGAACCCACTGCCCTTGTAGTTGACAGAAATTACAGCACTTTGCCACTGGGTCCCCACGCCTATTTCCTCTCCTCCCGTTCGCACTTCTCTAATGATTTTAATTTTTTAATTCATACTCATTCAAATATATTATTTTTTAATTCATATGACCATATGCAAACATAAAACTCCAAATGTTAGAACAAATCAGGTAGACAGGGGCATCTTGGACAATTGCCCTCTTTCAGCCATGCATGAAGCTGTTGGTGAAGCTGTTTTGCCAAACAGTTTTAGCTTCACCGGTGAAGCTGCTCGTGAAGCTGAAACAAAAAAAACAGCTTCACTAGTGAAGCTGAGCTGTGCCAAACGGGGCCTTAGTAGGTGATAAGCAGGTGGCGTGGTTTAAGTTGGTGCGTTTGTTAAGGCAAGTATCTCTGAATGAGCAAGAAGATGTTCTAGTGTGGAACTTGCATAAAAGTGGAGTTTTTTCTGTTCGTTCCTTGTACAGAAATCTCTTGGTAAGAGAAGGTAGTCCTCAAAAGCATTTATTTTGGAAGGTAAAGATACCGCTCAAGATCAAAGTGTTTCTTTGGTTTTTAAAAAGAGGAGTTATTTTAACAAAAGATAATCTTGCAAAGAGACAGTGGCAAGGGAGTACCAAATGCAGTTTTTGTTCTTCTAAGGAGAGCATTCAGCATCTTTTTTTCGATTGCCATGTGGCTCGGTTTTTTTGGAATGTGGTAGTCATTTGTTTTGGAATTCAACCTCCTGCTAATGTTGAGATGTTGTTTGGTTCTTGGCTTAGAAGTTTTTCTAAGAAGCTTAGAAATCAGATACTTGTGGGTATAGCGGCTTTTTGCTGGGCTCTGTGGTTGAATAGAAATGACGCCGTTTTCAAAAGGACCAATACTCACTCTTTTGTGCAGGTCATTTTCAGGGGGACTTACTGGATCAGAAGCTGGTCGCAACTGTCTAAAGAGGAAGCGAGAAGGACTCTCTTAAAAGGATGTACATAGCTAACCCTAATGGATACTATCAATTAACACAATCAGGAAAAACCCATTAACCCTACACATATTGGGTTTTACATTCATACATAGCTTATGCACATTTCTCAAAACGCATAAGTCCAAATCCGCTAAGAAGCAACCTTCCATCCAGTTGGCCTCATCAACATCTACTTGATCTAAACCGCTCTTCCAATGTCCTCCAAGTGCCATGGTTTTAGTTCTATCACCATTTCTGATATTTTGATTTGGGATTGTCTATACAACATTCGACTGTTTTTTAGGACAAAAACAGTCAGATTTTGAGCCGTTAGATGGAGATCCAACGTCCTAGATCATTTTTTTTTTGGAGGGGGGCTTGTATGGGTGGATCCGTTGGATGGAGATCCAACGTCCCAGATCAATCTGACTGTTTTTGTCCTCAAAAACAGTCGAATGTTATATAGCAATACTCTTTTGATTTTCCCGCCAAAACATCCTCGCACTGACCGTGGACCTTACCGTCAATGCACCTTACCTCTCCCTGAGACTAGTCCATACTTATCTCTTTCTTTGCAAGCAATCCTCATGCCTACAACGTGTAAGTTCATTAATTGCTCATGTATCGACAATCTCTCCATGTCGATTCCCCTCGACCACGCGCTCATTTGCAACGACCGTACCATTCAATAACCGTTACTTGAACCTTCCTTTTAATACATCTTGTCTTTTCTGTGTACTTGAGCTCAATCATCTTGACCGTATCTCAACTCATCTCCGAGCCTATTCCTGGTCTACGTTATCGACCATGGTTGTCTCTAAGATTTCCTGCACATCAAAGACCAATAAATTATTTTCGGATATAAGTTTTCACAACTTGACTCACATTAGTGCAACATGCTTTATGCACTATGAATGCAGTGACCTAGAACTCCAAAACTCAACCCATGACCACTCCCATAAATATCCAAAAAACCTTCAGATAATTTTGGACAACACTCGTTTGACCCACCATTGATTGACTGATCGGACCACACTGGTCAATCTGGTCAAATGCTAGTAACAGGGAAGTTGGTCAGACCACGACGCCCATGTTGGTCTGACCGCTCGGCCAACCCTAGTCGGACCACTACCCATTGGCCATCAAACGACTCCCATTTCTCTCGCGCACAAAAGCGAGCATGTCTCTAGAAAAACCAGCCACCAACTAAAAACTGCTCGCACCACACCGGTGGTCCGACCGCCCCCAAAATCCGGCCACACCGGATTACCATCCAATTATTCAAAGAAACAGACATGTCACCATATACGATTTGAAAAGGAAAGAACGCAGACATGTCACCATCGACTAGTCTCACTCACTTTTGAGAGAACCATCACGCAACTTCAGTAGAGCAGTTAATTCAAACGCCTAACCCAAATTTACAGTAAAATTCTGTGTAAGATGGTGCAAATAACTTGCTAGCGCAATCACTACTACAAAAAACCTAATATTAAACGTTATATCACAGACGGTTCTCCAAAATCATCAGTATTAAATAAAATCATAGACAAATCGTCTATGATAATGCCACGACACCGATCCGTGGCATCTCCCCCAGCATTTCGATCCCACCCATCCATTCTCTCCGCATCAAACGGTAAGCACCGGTTCCTTCCACGTCTCACCTCTTATTGCTCCCCCTCTTCTTTTCCCCCAATTTCACTCTAAGAATGCGTGAGTTCTATCGGCTACTCCTAGTTCATACACTCCTAGCTTATTCCTGCTTCCTGCCCTCGACGACGCCGACTACCGCTGTGAGCTAGCTCCTTCGCCTCCGGTTGTGACACCACAGTTCACTGCACAAGACACTTTTGTCAAAAGTGTCGTAAGAGTGTCTTGTGCAATGTCACCGTCATGGCACAAAGGTGACACTATCGCCGCCTCCCCTTCATTGCTAGTGATATTCGCCATCCGATCCCCTCCCCTCTCTTCTTTGATGCTTGGATCTGAAATTACGAAATTGATGGATGGCTAGCTAGGGTTTCGGGTTCGTGTAGATCTTACAGCTCCCTCTCATCTCTTATGGTTCCCTCCCCTCTCTTACGGTTCCCTTCCCTCTCTTACGGTTCACTTGGTTATTTAATCTTGTTCACTGCCATTCACTTATCAATTATCTCCAACTACAACAGGCCGAGCTTAATTGTACATGTGTGTAGTTGTTCATAGATGGTTAATTTATTTTCTTTCAGTTAATTGATTTATGAAATGGATGTTCTTGTTTCTGAAATGAATGTGAAATGGATGCTGTGTTTCTGCTTGTTTCAAAGGACATAGCTAGCATTTTCTAAGGCTAGCCAACAAACAGAAATATATTTAGAAATACAAAAGAACATCATAGACTGTTATTAACACACAACCATATGTGACAGACTATCACAGACGGTTATGAGTTAATAACTGTCTGTGATAGTGCGTATCACAGACGGTTTGAAAAGCCGTTAGTAATGACCTCCTATAAACTTAGACGGCTCATGAAACCGTCTATAATGATCTTTTCTTGTAGTAGTAAATCATATTAAGACTCACAACTAACAGATCATGGATACAAATCCACTGAATAAAAAAAATCCACACAAATAACCCATAAGTCAGTGGGAGTCATTCCACCTAAATAACCCACTCCATCCACCTAAATAACCCACTCCATCTATAATTGATAGAAGTGGGAACACTGATCATTAGCAAGAGAGATATAGTATCACACCACGAGGCTAAAATTCTCTATACTTTTGCTGTGCTTCTATATTATCCTAGTAGTCTTTCACACACGTATTATGTTATTTAACTAGCTTAGCAGTCGCATTAGCTTCATGCTGATGCCTTCTCAACTTTTGGTACGCAACAATGCTGGTAAAACATCACAAAGCAGTCGACGGTTTCGCCCTTCTCCTCTGCGCAGCACCAAGCTAAGCTATGCCCATGCATCATGATCACGTTCACAAGAAACTACTCATCATTTGCTTGTGCTCCCTGCTCGTCGGCGTGAACCTTATCGCCTGCAGCACCGGTGCCGGCGGTGGCGACCAGTTCGTCTACTCCGGCTTCGCCGGTGCCAACCTCACCCTCGACGGCGCGGCCGTAGTCACGCCCACCGGCCTGCTCGAGCTCACCAACGGCACGCTCCGGCAGAAGGCCCACGCCATCCACCCGGTCCCTTTCCGCTTCCGAGAGTGGACGGCGCGCAACGGCACGTCGACGGCGATAGTGCGGTCCTTCTCGGCCTCCTTCGTGTTCGGCATCCTCTGCCCGGACACCGATGCCTGCGGCCACGGCATCGTTCTCTTCGTCGCCCCGGGAAGCTACAACTTCTCCGCCGCGTTCCCGAGCCAGTACCTCGGTCTCGTCAACGACAGTAGCAACGGCGACGCCGCCGACCACATCTTCGGCGTCGAGCTCGACACCGACCAGAATAACGAGTTCCGCGACATCAACGGCAACCATGTCGGCATCGACATCAACAGCCTCATGTCCGTCGAGTCAAGCAGCGCCGGCTACTACGGCAACGGCGGCGGCAACGATGGCTTCCACAACCTGACTCTAGCAAGCGGCGAGGCGATGCAAGTGTGGGTCGACTACGAAGGCGAGGCAAAACAGATCAACGTCACCGTGGCTCCCCTCAGGATGGCTAAACCCGTCAAGCCTCTGCTCTCGGCCACCTACGACCTCTCCACGGTGCTCACCAACACGGCGTACGTGGGCTTCTCGTCGGCGACGGGCTCGTTCAACTCGCAACACTACATTCTTGGCTGGAGTTTCGCCATGAACGGACCTGCTCCGGACATTGACGTCGCCAAGCTGCCGAAGCTGCCTCGCTTTGGCCCGAAGCACCGACCCAAGGCGGCAGAGATCGTCCCGCCAATAGCAACTGCAGCGTTCATCTTCGCCGTGGGCACCATTGCCGTTGTGCTGATACGGAGACGGCTGAGGTACACTGAGCTGCGCGAAGATTGGGAGGTTGAGTTCGGGCCACACCGGTTCTCGTACAAGGATCTCTTCCGTGCTACGGATGGATTCAAAAGCAAGAACCTGCTTGGAGTCGGAGGGTTTGGGAGGGTATACAGGGGGGTTCTTCCGGTGTCCAAGTCGGAGGTTGCCGTCAAGAGGGTGTCACACGACTCGAAGCAGGGCGTGAAAGAATTCATCGCGGAGGTCGTCAGCCTCGGCCGCCTGCAGCATCGTAATCTTGTTCAGTTACTCGGCTACTGCAGGCGAAAAGGTGAACTCCTGTTGGTATACGAGTACATGTCGAATGGGAGCCTCGATAAGCATCTGTACTGTGACGAGGAGAAGAAGCCGATTCTAGACTGGGACCAGAGGTTTCAGATCATCAAAGGGATCGCATCAGGGTTGCTCTACCTCCACGAGGAATGGGAGAAAGTGATCATCCATCGAGACATCAAGGCAAGCAATGTTCTCCTCGACAGTGAACTGAATGGTCGGCTAGGTGACTTCGGCCTGGCAAGATTGTATGACCATGGCGCCAACCCACAAACCACGCATCTGGTTGGCACGATAGGATACCTAGCTCCGGAGATCGGCCGCAGCAGCAAGGTGACACCTTCAACCGATGTGTTTGCCTTCGGCATATTTGTTCTCGAGGTCACTTGCGGGCAAAGGCCGATCAAGCAAAATTCAGAAGGCGACCAGCTCCTGTTGGTCGACTGGGTGGTTGAGCATTGGCGAGGAGGTTCACTGGCAGAGACCGTGGATGCCAGGCTCCATGGAAACTACGACATTGGCGAGGCATGCCTAGCTTTGCAGATAGGATTACTGTGCTCACACCCTCTCTCCATTGCAAGGCCCAGCATGCGGCAGGTCGTGAAGTACCTCAACGGAGACACGCCGCTGCCGGGGCTGGCGCCGGCGCATGAAAGCTTTCAGACGCTTGCGCTGATGCAGAACGAAGGGTTCGACTCGTACATCATGTCATACCCTTCGTCGATGGCAAGCGTGACCAGCTTCACTCTTTAGCGTTCTTAACATTGCTTGTTTTGTGTGTGATGTTTGGTATGCACAGATCGATATACTAGGTCCCATGGTGAATCTGTTTCAAGTGTAATTAAGCATGAGAAGTATATACCGGTGTGCTTTTGGGCCCATTCCAAACAACAATGGCTTAGGTCAAAAGCTAAAAGTTATTTGGAACACGTTGTCTTCTTAACATTTTTTCTTCTTTTTTTTCTTTTTCCTTTATATTATCCATCGTGTTTTTTATTTTTTTTAATTGAATACCTTAAAAAAAACTAACAACCGCTATAGTGCTATTTCAGTCAAAAGTCATAATACTTTCGAATAGGGCCTTCATTTAAATGGCTGTAGTTTTTCCACACGTGCACATAATTGTCTAGAAGATAAGACTAAAGGCGAAGGACATCAAAGTCATCTATCTATCTATTATATTATTAAATCAAAGATAAAAGATACCACAATATTCACTTTCATAGATGAAGAATTATTAGCATGTTAATCAAGGAAAATTTACCATATTAATTAAGGAAAAAAAGAAATATCTGTATTTTTGATTGTAGTGTACATCTAAATTATAATAGTACAGATTAATTATATATGTATTAAAAATGTTATAATTGTATGAGAAATACAACTATATATAAAGACACGCAGTGTGTATCTTGCCACTCAATTGCGTGGGAATCCGGATAGCTGCCGATTAATTATTGAGCGAAAATGAAGGCATTGGCCACGGGCAAACTAAAGTCAAGCACGGCATTTGATGCTTTCTACATGATTATTGACTGGTCACCGGAAATGAAAGACGGATCGAGAAAATTTTAGATATGAAGACTACAGATGATAAGTTTAGCTTTGTGCGGTTCAAATTAATAATTGAAACTTTGGAAGGACTTCAAAACAAAAAAAGCTGCTTAATTTTTTTTTCAGATATAAATTTCGAGGTATATATATGCACAAGTGAAAAGTACCTGAGTTGCTACTGGTGCAATGCTTATGTATCGTTGTATATTATGTCATGCTTATTTCTCTTCAAAAAAAAAGGTAATGATTATGAAACTACCAGTCAATTCAACTGAAATTAACTAGGTAATCCTCTAAAAGAACTAAAATAAAGCAGTCCAAGCAGATAAACAACACACATATGCGTTAGTTGGCAATTAGCACTGCTCGTTTATTTTTGTCCCATGCTGATTGGACCAAATCAATTGCATCATCTGTTGCTTGACTTGGTTACCTCTGCTAGTAGTCTTCTCACAGACGTCAATCAGTGATCAAATTGTGCTTGTTTTCGTCTCGCTTGTTCACATTGATCACATATATTGATCAATGATCGCATTTTGCTGTTCTTATCCTTCCTTGACTTATAGACATTGGAGCCCAGGTGCCCAACACAACTTTTAGGCTATGAACAGAATAATTTGTTTTTCAGCGATATAAAAGCGACTTGGCAGGAAAAAAACGAGAATGTCGTCGCTAACCGATGGCTGGTAAGCTCAAATGGACCCCAACAAGGAAACTTTCAGACAACGATGTGCTTGGAAATTCAGAATGGAGAACCGACGTCTGGTAAGCTCAAATGGACCTCAACAAGGAAACTTTCAGACAACGATGTGCTTGGAAATTCAGAATGGAGAACCGATGGCTGGTAAGCTCAAATCGACCCCAACAAGGAAACTTTCAGACTTGGCTGTGTACATCCAAGTTGGATGTAGAGGCCGGATTTTAATCCATTATCTAAAAAAAGGAAACTTTCAGACAACGATGTGCTTGGAAATTCAGAATAGAGAACCGATGGCTGGTAAGCTCAAATGGACCCCAACAAGGAAACTTTCAGACAACGATGTGCTTGGAAATTCAGAATGGATAACCGATGGCTGGTAAGCTCAAATCGACCCCAACAAGGAAACTTTCAGACAACGATGTGCTTGGAAATTCAGAATGGAGACTGCCTTCAACACGCAATTATGCTAGTCATGCATGCGTAGTTCAGTCGCCCTCCACAGAAAATTAAACACAGCAAATGCAACTGCAAATGTGCGGGCATGGCCAGTGAGATACTCCATTCTTGCATTCTTGCTGGATAGTTACTAGTACTGCGCCACACAGGCACACAGCCACACATGGAGGTTCTTTCCTTTCTCCTACCTATCCTTTTCTTCCATGGCCTCAATCTTGTGGCCTTCAGCGCTGGAGATGACCAGTTCGTCTTCTCTGGCTTTGCCGACGCCAACCTCACCCTCGACGGCACGGCCACGGTCACGCCCAGCGGCCTCCTTCAGCTGACCAACGGCATGAGCCAGCTCAAAGGCCACGCCTTCCAACCAGCTCCGTTGCGCTTCCGCAGGTCTCCCAATGGCACGGTGCAGTCCTTCTCGGCCTCCTTCGTGTTCGGCATCCTCACCACCTACCCCAACCTGAGCTGCCACGGCATCGCCTTCGTCGTCGCGCCGAGCAAGAATTTCACCACCGCGCTGGCCGCGCAGTACATGGGCCTCACCAACATCGACAACAACGGCAACGCAAGCAACCACATCTTCGCTGCCGAGCTCGACACCATGCAGAACATCGAGTTCCAGGACATCAACAATAACCACGTCGGCGTCGACATCAATGGCCTCCACTCTGTAGAATCACACATCGCGGGCTACCACGACGACAAGAATGGAAGCTTCCAGAGCCTGAACCTTATCAGTGGTGACGTGATGCAGGCGTGGGTGGATTACGATGGAGAGGTTGCGCAAATCAATGTCACCATAGCTCCTATCGAAATGTCCAAACCAGTAAGGCCGCTCGTCTCGACCACCTACAATCTCTCTGACGTGCTTACGGAGCCGGCATACGTCGGCTTTTCCTCTGCGACCGGCCCAATCAACTCTCGACACTACATCCTTGGCTGGAGCTTCGGTATGAACAGACCTGCTCCAGTCATTGACATCGCCAAGCTGCCGAAGCTACCTCGTCTTGACCCGAAGCCTCGATCCAAGGTCTTGGAAATTCTTCTACCAATTGCCACTGCAGCACTCGTCCTTGCTCTGGGCATTGTTGCGGTTCTACTCGTACGAAGGCGGCTGAGGTACGCCGAGCTACAGGAAGATTGGGAGGTCGAGTTCGGGCCGCATCGGTTCTCGTACAAGGATCTGTTCCATGCTACCAATGGATTCAAGGACAGTCATCTCCTCGGGGAAGGAGGGTTTGGCAGGGTGTACAAAGGAGTGCTTCCGACATCTAAATCTGAAGTCGCTGTGAAGAAGGTGTCTCACGAGTCAAGGCAAGGAATGAAGGAGTTCGTCGCTGAGGTTGTCAGCATTGGCCGCATCCGACACCGCAACCTCGTCCAGTTACTTGGCTATTGCCGGAGAAAGGGTGAGCTTCTTCTGGTGTATGACTACATGTCAAATGGTAGCCTCGATAAATATCTGTATTACGAAGGGAACAAGCCGACGTTGGATTGGGCTCAGAGATTTCAGATCATCAAAGGCATTGCATCTGGGTTGCTCTATCTTCATGAGAAGTGGGACAAGGTTGTGATTCACCGGGACATCAAAGCAAGCAACATACTCCTTGACAAAGAAATGAATGGACGGCTTGGCGACTTCGGCCTCTCGAGGCTGTACGACCATGGCACTGATCCACAAACCACACATATGGTTGGCACCATGGGTTACCTCGCCCCGGAACTAGTACGCACAGGCAAAGCGACACCTCTTACAGATGTTTTCGCCTTTGGCATCTTCCTTCTTGAGGTCACATGTGGGCAAAGGCCTATCAAGGAAGATGCACAAGGCGATCAGTTTTTGTTGGTCGATTGGGTGCTCGAGCATTGGCACAACGGAAGGCTCCTTGAGATGGTGGATGCAAGGTTGCAAGGTCACTATGATATCGAGGAGGCATACCTTGTGCTAAAGCTTGGGCTGCTGTGCTCTCACCCTTCTACTGATGCAAGGCCAAGCATGCAACAGGTCATGGACTACCTCGACGGAGACACACCAGTCCCAGAATTGGCACACTTGAACTTCAACATGCTAACCCTACTGAAGAACAAAGGGTTTGACCCGTATATCATGTCATATCCTCCATCATCAATGGTGAGCATCGGCACTATATCTGACCTATCAGGAGGAAGATGATAATATGACATACGATGTTCGATGTTACCATGTGCTGTTCTCCTTGGCACATTTTGTCAGCTCATTGGGCACTGTGGAGAATATATAGTGAGCGCGTGTAGTTTTTTTTAGATAACGGAACTAAGTTCCAGCCTCTACCATCCGAAGATTAGTTAAATTAGAAATATGTAGCAAGTCATAGATATTCTGCAAATGTTATCTCCACATGGGTTTTTCTGTCAGAAGATGTAGGTGAATGGAGCAGGCTCGGAAGCTTGAGAGAACGTCTTGAGCTGGTTGCTACCCAAAGTACACAACAACTTTCACAGGAACTTCAGCGAAGTACGCTGAAGAAAAAAAAGCTGCACACTGCTTGCTTTTTGTATTTGTTATCTTTCGTTTTGTGTTTGATGCTGTCATGAGTCATGATATTTGAACCTCTAGTAGTTAGCTTCATCTTGTGTAGTATAGTTCTGTAAGCCTGTAATGTAGTGTTTGGTCAGTGGGGATCACTAGATACATGTACAGGATGTTAAAGGTGAAAAGTTGGGTGTACTGCCGCAAGGATTCCCTCTGGGGTTTGATTGATTTATATAGCACTTGTACAAGGAGGTTGTGACAACCAGATTACAAAGAGATAAATATTGAGAAACAAGAAAACAGGAAGGAGAAACCGCCAGCAATATGTGACCTTCTACAGCAGCCGGAACCGAAAAACAAAAGAACCTTGCGATCTCATCCTATCTCTATACAACGACTCAAAACATATCTCTTTGTTTAGAGCAGTTTTCCTATCCTTGAGGAGGTACCAAGAGGTACAAGGTACCAAGAGGTACCAAATTAGATCCAGCCGTTCAATCAGTGTGATCAACGGCTCAAAATTTGGTACCTCTTGGTACCTTGTACCTCTTGGTACCTCGCGTCCGGTACCACTAGGTACTGCCAAATCTCAGCCGTTCGATCAGTGTGATCAACGGCTTAAATTTGGTACCTCTTCCCCCTCAAGGATGGTAAAATTTCCCCTTTGTTTAACATTCCCCTTCGATCTCAACTGGTGGCTACTAGATTGAGATTGCGACACAAATTTTCAAAACACTATTGCACCAAGGCTTGGTAAATATATCTGCAACCTGATCGGTTGAATTGATGATTTGACATCTAGCATTTTTAGTTCAATTCGTTCTCTAACAAAATAAAAATCCACCTCGATATGCTTTGTACAATCATGGAAAACTGGATTTGCAGTCAAGTATGTTGCACCAAGATTGCCATACCATAGAACTGGAGGTCTTGACTGAAACACTCATAATTCTTTGAGTAGCGACCACAGCCAAATCACCTTAGCTGTTGCATTAGTCAATGACTTATATTCTGCTTCAGTACTTGATCGAGCTATGGTAGGCTATTTTCTTGAGCTCTAGGAAACCAAATTCGGCCCAAGAAATACTGAAAAACCATTGGTTGAGCGTTGATCATTTGGGCATCCCGCCCAATCTGCATCTAAATAGACTAACAAAAGAAAGGAATTTGTTCTCTGAACAAGAAGTCCTCTGTTGTAAGTTCCCAATGAACATTTGCAGGAGCTTGTAAAAACTGACACACAGAATGAATTCGCCCGACACGATGAATCCTACCCTCTTGTCTTTCTTTCTCATTGAATGAACCACTGGGACGAACATCAAAAGATATATCAGCCCTCATCAGAGTTAGGTACTGCAATGCTCATACTCTGCTTTGCTTCTGTAAAAAAAACTTCAGACTCCAAGGGAATTTGATAGTTTCTCTGAACTTGTAGCACCCTGAAAATGTAAACAACCACAGTGATTCAAATCCACCTTATCTCTCTCTCTCCCCAATATCTATCTTCACATCTCTATCTCCCTTTATCTCTTTATCCCTAAAAAAATGCATCTATTCCTCACTCTCCTCTCTCCCTCTCTCTCTCTCTCTCTCTCTCCCCGTGCACTGTGCATGCGGCGGTGGCCGGCCCGGCGATGACAGCGGCGCAAGGCGTGGCGCAGCTGCGTGTGGCGCACACGCGTGCGCACCCATGGCGGCGGTGGCGGCAGATCCGGCAGGAGGGCCGGCGTGGCAGTGGCAGGCGGTGACCGAAGGCGCGACGGCGGGTGTATGGAGGCAGCACGGCTCGGCTGCGTGCGGCCGCACGCGCGCGCACGACCATGGTGGCGGTGGCGAGCGTCGCGGCAACGGTGGCCGGCTGGCGGTGACCAAGGTGCACGGCCGGAGTGGCAGCAACATGCGGCGCAGAGGTGGCCGGCGGCAGTAGAGGTGCGGCCGACGGCCGTTCCGCGGCCGAATGTGGTTTATGATCATGCAGTGGTCATGGTAAGGCACAACCATAGCATGCTCGTGGACAGGGCGACAACTACGAAGTAGTCATGGCAAGTCTCACGACCATAACATGGTCGTAGAAAGGGCCACGATCATGAGGTGGTGGTGGCAAAAGGCCACGACCATATCATGTTCATAGATAGGGCACACACCTAACGCGCATAGTGCATGTGATGCTACGTGTGCGGTGGCTAGCACCGGTAGAGATCGCGTGAAGCCTGATGAAGACGGCGTCCGGCCGAGGTAACGTCCGTGCGGAGACCAGTGGAGATCGGGCGAAGTCCAGCGAAGACCATGCAGAGTCCGGTGAAGGTCACGCAGAGTTCGGTGAAGGCCACGCGAAGTCCGGCAGAGGCGACGTCCGCACGGAGTCCGACAGCGATCGGGCGAAGTCCGACGAAGACCATGCGGAGTCCGGTGAAGGTCGCATGAAGTCTGACAGAGGTGACGTCAACATGAGGTTCGACGAAGGTGATGTCCATGTGAAGTCTGATGAAGATCATGCGGAGTCCAGTGAAAGCCGCGCGAAGTCCAATGGAGATGACATCCGCACGGAGTCCTGTGGAGATTGTGCGAAGTTCGGTGAAGACCATGTGGAGTCCAGTGAAGGTCACGCGAGGTCCAGTGGAGGAGACGTCCACGCAGAGTCCAGTGAAGGCAACGTCCACACGGAGTCCGGCGAAGATCACGCGGAGTCCGGTGAAAGCCGCGCAAATCCGGTGGAGATGACATGCGCGCGGAGTCTGGCGGAGGCGACGTCCATGCAGAGTCCGGCAGAGATCGGGGCAAAGGCTGGTGAAGACCATGCAGAGTCAGAAAAAGGTCACACAGAGTCTGGTGAAGGCCGCGCGAAGTCCAGCGAAGACCATGCGGAGTCCCGTGAAGGTTGCGCAAAGTTTGGCAGAGGCGACGTCCACACGGGGTCCAGCGAAGGCGACATCTATGTGACATGCGTCATTTTTATATATCATTATCTGTCATTTTACCCTCATATTCTTCGCATTTCGAGATCATTTATCATCATTTACACGCTTTTCAAAAATTAATTGCTCAATTTGGACTATTTTACACTTTTTATATCTTTCCGCAGGCCGGCGCGATCTAGGCGCATAAGAGACAAATTTGGACTACTCCGTACAGATGTGCGCATCGACACGAACATTTAGGATCTATCCGTGAAGAAAACGGAGTTCCGGAGGGCCAGAACGGAAGGATTCAAATGGGGAAGGACTTGACTGTAATTGCTGAAATCCTGGAGGGCTAAATCGTAAAATCGCCAATTCCCAATCGGTCACAACCCTAGCCGCCGCCGCATTTTTCCCCTGAACCTGGCATTGCTTCTATCCCTAACCCCATTTGCTTTCCTCTCTTCTCTAGCTCCGGCCAGCGGCGAGGCCAGGCCGGCTCGCCACCGCCACCACCTCTCGGCCGCCGCCTCATCTCCTCCTTCCTCCGCCGCCGATTCTCCATAGCTCCTCCACCACCGCGCCGCCATTTTCTCCACGTCTCAGCGCCACCTCCTTCCCTTGCTTCCTCCCCCTTCCTCTCCTACCTCGACGCCGGCACTCACTGCCACCCTCTACTCCGACCGCCGCATCGGCGCCGCCGCTTCTTCACCGCCATTCCGACTGCTCCCCTTCACGGCTCTTCTTCATCTCCACCGCCGGCTTCTCCACCTACATCGGCACCTATCTCCGCCGCATCGACGCCGACGCCAACCTCGGCGACTGCGACTCCGACCTCTCCACTGCGTCTTCTTCCTCTACGCCGCCGCTCTGCATCTGCGCCCACATCTGCTCCGCCGACCGCATCACCTCTCCACCGACGGCGTCTACGGATCCACGGCCGCCACCGACTCCCTCATCTGCTCTGCTTCCTCTCTGCTCTACTCTTCGGTTCATCCCAAATTCTTCTCCCTTTATCTTTTTGCTGCTCATTATTACTGCTATCAATTAATTGTTAATTGTGCACTTTGATTTTGAGATGTTTGGTCTGGAATGCACTGTGAATGTTTTGGGCAGCAATGTGTTAGTGTTCTGTTATGTCTCTCTGTGATGTGTGTATTTGTGATCAGTGCTAGTGTAGGCTCTGTCCTGTGTGTGTTTAGTGTAGTTGTCAATTATTAATTAGCATCTGTGTTTGACTTTGTGTTGTCCTGCGCGTATTAGCTAGCCGGCGACCTCTCCTCTTGCTGTCTTGACGCCCCCTTGCTTCTAGACTCCTTCGTTTCCTCTCCTTGTGCTGTCTCGACTCTCCCTTGCTTCTCGACCTTCCTCTTATCTCCTATCTCGCAGTCGGTCGGTAGTTAAATCGTGCGTGCGTTTGTCGTAGTCACTTGTGTTGTCCCGTCATCGTCGTCTAGTTAGTTGTCGACCGTATCCTCTCCTTGTTCTCTCTCGACTCCCTCTTTGCTTCTAGACTCCCCCGGTGCTTCTCGACTCTCTTTGTCTCGCGGTAGATAGTTAGTTAGATCGTCGATCGGTAGTTGTGTGTCCGTTTAGTCGTCGTGTCATTCGTGTCGTCGTTTGTGCGTCGTTCATTTAGTCTTTTGTCGTGTTGTTCGTTCGGTCGTACGACGTCCATTCGTACGGTCGTTCGTCCCGTCGTTGTTTAGTTCGTTCGTTCATTTAGTCGTTCGTCGTTTTGTCCGTGTGAGTTAGAGTTAGTTCATTCGATTGCTTCAGTGGTCGTTGTAGTTTAGATTCTCCCCCGTTTCGATTGACCTAGCTTTAGCTGAGCACCGGTAGCCTCAGTCTAGTCCCTGTGGAGAACACGACACTCGCCGCTATTTCAGTGGCAACCCGTGCACTTGCGGGTATGCTATTTTTGCACGATCAAGCACTATGCGGGGTCCGAGGAAGATCGTGCAGAGTCCGGTGAAAGCCGCGCGAAGTACCGTGGAGATGACATCTACGTGGAGTCCGACAAAGGTCATGTGAATCTGGCAAGGACCATGCGGAGTCCGGTGAAGGCGACATCCACGCGGATTCTAGCGAAGGCAACATCCACGCGGGCTTGACACTACCCTGTAGCATGCCATCCTCACAAACAACTCCTCCCCTTGTCGCATGGCGAGATTCAACGATTGGAGCCGCTCTACGTCGCGCACAGAGGCTGACTCCCTGGTGTCATGATGATGGCGATGAGAAACACCGCCTCATTTCTGCAAGGGAGACGGGCCAGCCATAGCAAGTATCTCCAGATATGCTATCACGCCCTGACTCGCTGGTGTCGTGATGATGGCACATCGAGGTTGACGATCGTGCTAGCGTGGGCATCGCGGCTGATGGTCGTACCAGCGCGAGCATCGTGGTCGACGGTCGTGCCAACGCAGGCATCATGGTTGACGGTTGTGCCAATGCTGGTGTCGGGGCTAGCTCCTCACGTCGGTGCTGACCGCTCACTACCCACGGTGCTAGGGCATCACTGCCACGGGGGTGGCAGGCCTTCGACCACTGGCCCCCGCATGATCCTACTTCGACAGTCGTTGCCGCTGTACATCACTTTCACTTGGTTGTCGTCATTGCTTTCTAGTGCCTTCCCTTGCGTAGCTTCTTGTGCGGCCCCATGAATAGTGCAAATTGTTGTAGCATGAGCACAATAGTGAGTACAGGGTACCCCTTTCTCCATAGGAGGATGTAGAGCTAACGACAGGAGAGGGGGTTTGTGTGTAAAATTAGTATATCTGCTCTCCTCATACCATTCTTAGGGTTTATATGCATGAGTGGGATAGGATGAGAATTTTCTATCCTACTCCTTAATAATTATAAGAGGTAGGGGTATATTAGTATATTTCTTTATACTACTGGGTCTATACTATTGGGTCTATGCTATTAGGCCTACTATAAGATCCAATCATTTGGGGGGCTGGGCCACCCCACAACACTTTCATATTCATGTCAAAAATTAGTAGAGTGCAGCAAATCCGACAATAGCAGCTCTGCATGAACCGAAAAACTCCCAGTTGGCTTTCTGTTTCTTGCCCATCCCAACAGCCCACATACGTTTTGCCGGGCCGGCAAAACAGCCCACGTTGATTGGGCCAAAGTGTTTGCAGAATTGCAGGCTTTAATCGGCTCGTACTGTTTTTTCTCCTTTTCTTTTTAGATCGCCAACGAGTCATCGTGGTTAAATTCTGCCGACATTCACTGGAACTGGGACAGAGTTTAGGGAAGAAATTGGTAAGCACGACATCGTCCTAACTTGGTAAGAGCAAGTACAATAATGCTGACTAGGTCGCCTCTAGCGAAATTCACGTCAATACAATCCTATGTGGAAGAGAGAGAAAAGAGGAGAGAGAGGTAAGCTGCCCCTCATGCAAGAGGTAACCTCTAGCATACATACGAGGAGAGAGAGGCAAGCTGCCCCTCATGCAAGAGGTGACCCTTGATATATTTATGCAAGTATTAAATATTTGAGTGCTTTAGTAGAGGTAACCTCTACTCAACTTATTGTATTAGCTACCTCCACCATAAGCCACGTGTACTCTTTTTGTTTATTTGGCTAGTCGTAGAGGTGGCAGCCACCTCTTCTATTAAACTTGCTCTAAGCACGACATCGTACTAACTTCTGCTTAATAGTTAATACCTAGGCAGATTGGGACAGAAATTGATGAGCACGGCATCCTACTAACTTCCGTTTAATACCCCAGGCAGATTGGGACAGGCTATTATTCATACCCCCGTCAAAGACGCCAAGGAGACTGTTCACATTCATGTCCTACGCCATCTTAACTTCTGGTCTTAGTATTGACATGTGTAACCAATCTGCTTTTTTTTCTTGTAACTTGGACAGTGAATTAGCTGCTCCTAACCCAAAGTTTTAAGGGGTTTCCTATTTGTATGTTGCCAGATTTTTGTTTACTCTGAGTTGATTTTCTTGGTCTTTAGATTAGCTTTGAGACATGTGTTTCTGATTCTAGACTGATAATGGTTCAAAAATTTGATTTCTGCCAATGTTCAAAAAAAAATTCATGCCAATGTTCAAAGCCATATACATTTTGCAAATGGAGGGATTGGATTCTCGGGGACATGGATGAATTTATCTTCACGATAAAGACACGCGAGAAATATACAAGCTGGAGGAGCACGCCCAAGCATTCCGACGAAGACCAGAAAGAATTAAGCTACTACCTACTAAACACAGAGTGATCATGCGCATGCCTGACATGGAGCTCGCACTTGTGATGTGCCTTGTGCTCATAGGAGCCAGCCATGCAGCCTCCAACAGTGGCGGCGACGGCGATGGCCAATTCGTCTACACCGGTTTCACCGGCAGCAACCTCATCATCGACGGCGCAGCCTCCATCACTCCAAGCGGCCTGCTCGAGCTCACCAACGGCAGCCTCCGGCTCAAAGGCCACGCCGTGTATCCAGCTCCGTTGCGCTTCCGCAAGACGCCCGGCGGCAACGCCGTGCAGTCCTTCTCCGTCTCCTTCGTGTTCGGCATCCTCTCCGCGTACCCCGACGTGAGCGCCAACGGGATCGTGTTCTTCGTCGGCCCGAGCAAAGATTTCTCGACCGCGATGGCAGCCCAGTACTTGGGCCTCCTCAACAGGACGAACAACGGCAACACGACCAACCGCATCTTCGCAGTCGAGCTCGACACCATGCAGAACAATGAGTTCAACGACATCAACGACAACCACGTTGGAATCGACATCAACAGCCTCATCTCGGTGCAATCTAGCACTGCGGGCTACCACGACGATGAGAACGGTAACTTCCGCAACTTGACGCTCATTAGCCATGAAGCTATGCAAGTGTGGGTGGATTACGACGGAGAGGCCAAGCAGATCAACGTGACCTTGGCACCCCTCAAAATGGCCAAACCTGTCAGGCCACTGCTCTCTGCCACATACGACCTCTCCACGGTGATCACAGACGTCGCATACGTCGGATTCTCATCAGCGACAGGCTTAGTCAGCTCACGACACTATGTCCTCGGATGGAGTTTCAGCATGAATGGACCTGCTCCGGCCATCGACATGGCCAAGCTGCCCAAGCTACCACGAGAGTTCCCCAAGCCTCGATCCAAGATATTGCAGATCATCCTACCAATAGCCACAGCCACGTTCATCCTCGCCGTGGGCACCGTCGTGGTTCTACTCGTCCGGAGGCGATTAAGGTACACCGAGCTGAGGGAAGATTGGGAGGTCGAGTTTGGGCCGCACAGGTTCTCATACAAGGATTTGTTCTACGCCACTGAAGGATTCAAGAGCAAGCAGCTGCTTGGGGTAGGAGGGTTTGGAAGAGTGTACAAGGGAGTTCTTCCGGTGTCTAAATTGGAGATTGCTGTCAAGAAGGTATCGCACAATTCGAAGCAGGGTATGAAGGAATTCATCGCTGAGATTGTTAGCATAGGGCGCTTACAACACCCTAACCTTGTCCGGCTACTTGGCTATTGCCGGAGAAAAGGCGAGCTCCTCCTAGTATATGAACATATGTCCAGCGGAAGCCTCGACAAATACCTGTATAGTCCACAAGACAGGCCTGTTCTAACTTGGCCTCAGAGGTTTCGGATCATCAAAGATATTGCATCGGGATTGCTCTACCTCCATGAAGAGTGGGAGAAAGTCGTCGTCCACCGAGACATCAAAGCAAGCAACGTGCTCCTCGACGATGAGATGAACGGCCGGTTAGGTGACTTCGGCCTTGCTAGATTGTATGACCGTGGGGCTGATCCACAGTCCACCCATGTCGTTGGCACCATAGGGTACCTAGCTCCAGAGCTTGGCCGCACAAGCAAGGCGACTCCTCTCACCGATATATTTGCTTTCGGAATATTCATCCTCGAGGTCACTTGTGGGCAAAGGCCAATCGAGCAAGATTCAGAAGAACACCAGCTCATATTGGTTGATTGTGTTGTCGAGCATTGGCACAAGGGATCGCTCGTCGATACAGTGGATACCAAGCTCCAAGGAGACTACAACGTCGGCGAGGCATGCCTGGCACTGAAGCTAGGGTTGTTGTGCTCGCATCCCTGTGCCGATGCGAGGCCCAGTATGCGGCAGGTTATGCAGTACCTCACCGGCGACATGCCGCTTCCAGAGTTGGCTCCGGCGCACCAAAGTTTTCGTATCCTGGCCTTGATGCAAAACGAAGGGTTTGACTCGTATGTCATGTCGTATCCGTCGTCAGGGTCCACCATTTTAGGAGAAAGGTAGCATGCCTAGTCATAGATAATGTATTTGTGTGTAACTTGACATGGCATCCTACCATACTTTTCATAGCAAGCATGTATCGTACTTCAGGTTTATGGTCTCTTTGGAACAAAGGATTGGGGGGTTTTTTTAGAACACAGGAATAGCAAAAACACACGTGGGAATGTATGCGTTGGTGCTGCTTGTAAGTTCCTAATACATTTATGTGTTGTTGTCTCGCATCTTTAAATATAAGCAACGGGTGGTATAAAGGAACCTCCTTTGCTTTGAGAGCAAGATATCTGCAGAATAATCCTTCAAATATCTCATAGATTCTTCTTTTTCTTTTTATTGTGAGTGCATAAGTGAAGGATCTACACTGCTTATAATTGGCGTGGCCAAGTTATATTAGTACAGACTAATTAGGTATATATATATTAGCTGTATAAAAACAACTGCAGCGATCGTAGGCTTCAGTAGTCGTAGATAGAATTGAGTAGTGGCCAAAGTGTGATAGAAGTCGGAAGAACACCTTAGCGACCGAGGAGCTTGGGTAGTTCAAAAATGTGCTAAGATAATTCAAACCTAGCCAAAACTCAAACATTTATAACTTTTGCATACGAACTTCAAATTTAGTGATCTTTGTTTCTAAATTTTTATAAAAACAAGATCTTTCTGAATTTATAAAAATATTTGAGTCTTGTCTTTGTTTATTTGGCTCTTATTTGCTTTTTATTTGGATTTATTTATCGGTTAGGCGATTCCACACCAAACAACGCCGAGCACGCATTTGAAACATTCTCTGAGCAACAAGAGCAAGGCAAGCACCCCTTTAATCATGTTGATCCCAGTATTTCAATTATTGTACATTGTTTGCAAAATCTATTATGCATACGTGTATGTTCCATAAAACTGCTATACTGTGGGTAATGGTAGTTACGACCACTCGTATGCATTGAAATGTTGGTCCAGAGGAGGAATCTCTGCTACTTTGGTATGAAACAAAAATGAAAACATAGTTCTTGGATGTGGGCGAGTTATATGGTAAACCGTTGAATGTGAGGCAAAACATCGCAAGTAGATAGGGGGAGATTCTCGTCCGGGTCAATTAAGGACCAAACACTGTTGCCGCACATCTGAATCACATCGTACAACCATATGTGCTATATGGGCTCTGGCATTTAGTTGATTCAGTTGTCTAGGTCTAGCCTTGTATTGTGGTAGGCACAAAAGTGGTAAGGGCATTCCGCATAAAGGTGCTAACGCCCATTTGGATGCTAACACGCTAACAAACGCCTAGGACCATCAGATCCCAGCCGAACAGGCACAATCCAAGCGGCTGGAAACCACTGGATGATTTATGCTTATTTGCAAGAAACCCCCGCCGCTTCTTTGCCTTCAGTCACAACTCACAAGAGTTTGCTCCTCCCTCCCTGAGCGCCGCCCCTCCCCGAGCTCCTCCCTGAACGCTGCCCCTCCTCGAGCTCCTCCCTCGGCGCCTACCCCCTGGCTTCCTCCCCAGCGCCATCTCCTTCAAACACCCTCGACGCCATCTAGGGACGGATGCGAGGATATGGAGGTGAGTGACCGGGAGGAGGAAGAAGGGCGCTGCCGGTGGCCAAGAGGCCAGCGGGTCGGAGGGAGCTCTCCCATGGTGACGCCTTTGACGGGGAAGAAGGAAATGACCGAAGGATATTTTTGCGATTGCAATCGACCAGGCGTGGGTGTAAACGCAGAATGCATAAGTGAGGAGCGACCTTCCACCCGCATGAATCATGACTGTTCACTCTAGATCGGACAGCCAACGTTCGCATTAGCATGTTAGCACCCAAATAGGCGTTAGCACTAGATATACTCCCATACACACACACACACTATTATATAAAGAGGAGTTGGTGGTCGTTGGTGTATTCTTCTCTCCCCTCTTTACAGCCATTCGATTTGATCTGGACCATTCGTCTCTCTCCTCTCTCTCTCTCTCTCTCAGGATACAACCGCCCACACCCTCCACTTTCCCCATCTCCTCGCGTATTCTAGCCACCCTTCTCTCTCTGTCGTTTGCTCTCTAATGTTTGATTTGTGAATTTGGCCAGGCAGTAAGTTCCATCTCATCATTTTTATGGCTCCGTTGCAATGCACAGGTCTCTAACTAATGTGTGTGTAGTAGAAATAACGAGCGCTCCTTGATACCTGGGCACCATAGTCTAAAATAGGTATGTATCGTGTGTGAAAATTTTTAAAATTTCTTAGATGTCAAGTCAACTAGTTTACTAACTAGTTCAAATAAGTTTGAACTAAATTTCTAATTGTAGTTGCCTTTTTTGATGATAGTTTGATTGTAGGTATATGCTGATTACAGCAAAATATGTGATCTAAATTTGTTCAAAACTTTGAATTTAAGTATATTTGTTCAAAACTTTGAATTTAAGTATATTTGTTCAAAACTTTGAATTTAAGTATATTTTTTCAAACTTATATATTTCATTTGAATTGTTATAGATGAGTATATACCCCAAAACTGATATTTTCAAAAAATATACTTGAATTTAGATGGAATTGATGTATTTGAAATCTTGGAGAGAGTTGGAAGGGACTTGTGCTAAAATTCAAAACACAAGGAAACATCAAAGTCATTCTCAAGTAATAAGTTTGACCGGCAAAAACTTAATACGATGGCATCGATCAACCATAAGGGTCATGCAAGGATTCATGTCACTTCTACAAAGATTGGGACTGATACTGGAAATCAGAGAAGAAATTTCATTTCGTCATAGTGCGTCAGGTTAGTCAGAAGCTAATGTTCAAATATAGAGATCGAAAGGGCTTCCTTTTCTAATCAAGAAGAAGAAGAAGAAGCTCCTGTTCAATTTGTCAATGGTCGTCCTTAGCAAGGACTTCCAAATAACATAGGTCACTCTCCATCATCGCATTGCCGTATCTTTCGGTCCCAATCCAAACCACTGTTGCATTCTATTGTCAGTACAGTGTACAGAAAGTCAGGCCGGAGAAGCGGACGCCGATTACACCGAGCGATCACACACACAAATCAGTACATGCGTTGGTTGATAGCATATTTTGCCGATATTTTGCCGTATTCGTAAACTCCAATCACGCTGCATGCATAAATTCGCTAAAAATAAATACTATGTTGTGTTAGCAAAAAATAATATAAATACAGCTAAAACGTCCCTGAGCAAGCATCCATCAGCGACGCCAAGATTGAAGACTATTTCTTTTATATTTTTATAATCGTTATATGTTGTAATTTGTTGCAATATTTATGTTGGAATTCTTAATCAGGGGTTTTCTTGCAAAGAGATGTAATTAACAGAATTTTAATATAAATGTATTAATTCTGGAAGTAATGGACCTGCAATACCTGATTCCTTTGTCTTCTTTTGAACTAAATTAAATTAACTTATCTATAATGACGCTGAGGCAGGTTCACGCCCATTTTTCCCGTCATCTCTAGCCACTCGTGAGCTTCGTCCTAAGCATCAAGTTTTTTTTCCAACGAGAGACAGCAACGCTCTTACCTCCCTAAATGACTAGCTGCTCGTGAATTTCATCCTGAGCGCCAAGTTTTTTCTGTGGAAGACCAAATGACTAGCCGCTCATGAGCTTTACCCCGAACGCCAAGTTTTTTTGATGAGAGATGGCACAGTCTCACCTCCCTGACAGACCAGCCACTCGTGAGCTTTGCTCCAAACACTAAGTTTTTCTGATGAGAGACGATGATGGTCTCGCCTCCCCGATGGACCAGCCGCTCATGAGCTTCGCCTCGAGCACCAAGTTCTTTATGATGGAAGACCGCGACGCTTTCACCTCCCCAATAGACCAGCTGCTCGTGAGCTTCACCCTGAGTACCAAGTTCTTTACGATGGAAGACCACGACGCTTTCACCTCCCCAATGGACCAGCTGCTCGTGAGCTTCACCTCGAGTACCAAGTTCTTTCTGATAGGAGACAGGGTAATGGGATACCCCTAGTAAGAAACAGCAGGCAAGCTTTATTTTAACATTAGCTAAGCAACAATAGCTCATGCCCTATAAAAAGAATAAGGTCGACTGCAACCCCTTAGCTAGGTGGCCACTGGATGAACTTAGGTGCTTCGTGTGATGCCCGATGCAACGACTCGGCTCAAGGAGGATTTGTTCTGTGTGGCTAGCGGCGAGCTGAGATACATAAACTAGCAATTACCATCAACATACTTAGGGCAAGCCATGCACCTGGGACAGGTCCCGTCCCTAAGACCTCCCTCTCTCGTGCTAGAGGAGCCTCCCACGGACAGTCGAGCGCAGGCTCCGCGGATGAGCCCATCAAGATAGCTCAACCTGCAAAAACTCCAAACTCGTGAGAAGAAGGAGCAGGTATGCTCAGTGATAGCCTTCCGGCCCCCTCTAGGTCAGTAGAGGTTGGCACCTTGTACTTGGGTACCCCAAAAGCGATGAAGTGCTAACAACCCATTAGCCAAAGGGAAGTAAGGAGGACTTTGACGGAAGCCTTTATGTAATAGCGCTGAGAGCCTGGGGCCGATGCCCTGGCCGCCTCACCGAACACACCCATCCAGGTGAGCCAAAGACTCAACAGTAACCTCTGATGAGCCATGGTAAAGTCTCGACCCCTTCCCAACCATGAAACGCTCGCGAGCTTCATCGCCAGGCTAATTATTTTTGAAAGCACTCCCAAGCCTTGTCTCGGGTGCTATGCTTCTTTGATGGCATCACTTCAACCCTACATGGGTGCGAGTCCAGGCTAGGGGCAATAGACCTAGCCATAGTGTTATTGCCTTTCTGGTCCTCTGGGGCACCGCCCCCCAAATTAGGTTTGCGCCACACCAAAGATAAGGTCCACATCATCCCGAGAAAGTGGTTCATTGTGCTCATTGCCTCGGCCCTTCCAGCATGTTGACAAAGCCTTTTGAGCGTATTGAGAGTGATGGCAACTCGTACCACGGGTGACCCCTTTAGGAGTTAGTTAATAGGTGCTTTGGTACATGCCTTCTCACCTCACAGGCAGCTCATCAATCTCTAGTACTTTGCACCCCAGCGCACCTCTCTAGTCGTTGAGTTAGTTCACCTAGCAAGGGGCAACACCCCTCAATGCCTTCGTCTCTTCCTGATACAACTCAACATACAAGGAAATCCCTCGACCAATCTCAGCTCAATCTATTGGCATCTCCTTAATTATGTGCACTCATTGGATTGATTGCATCACCTTGACAAGTGCCAACACGTCACCTCGGTACGGTGTGATCAGCCTCGGTGAAACATAGCTCCACATCGGGCACTCTTTGCTTCATACGCCGCACCCCTGTAAGTCGAGCACATGGCACGCACACCTCCAAGCTTCTAGCACGATGCCTCAACAAGTCGAGCAGAAGATGGCTTAGCATATATCCCCTTACCTTGAGGGTCAAGCCTTATCAGGCTAGTCCCGGGTACACACTGACCTCGAACATCTTGGTGTGTTGGTGTGTGTCACTCAATCACATCTTGATATGTCGTCCAACTCAACATCACCAATTGAGCTCTTGTATAGGGATGCATACGCCCCAGTCGGCCTCACGCACCTTAAAGCTCCATCGCACCTCCGACTAGTGGTACATCCAAACACATTTTGACAAGTTCACACAACGACTTGGTCACCTATGGGCTCTGCACGTCTTGAACTAACAAGTTGGGTGCTTATTTCTAAGTGTTCACATGGGTCAACCTTTTGCACCCCAAGGTTTTGTCGCTCTTTGGCAGCCATGTCTAGGCGAGTCGAGCTTGGCACACCTGAGTATATATTCACCTCTCGAATGCCATGGGTCGAGAACTCACTTCACGAGACACTTCTCTGGGCTAAGTCCTAGCTCCGCGCTTCCGCGTAACTTTGGCATCTAAGTGGTCAGCACTTGACTCCATAGCTGTTCGCGACCCCATGTCCCTTTATGTGAAGGTGAACTCCCTGATGTGACCTAAGCTCAACCAAGCGGAACAATAACCTTTTAATGAACACCAAGGGAATCCAACTCGGACGTGACTGTTGGTAATATGTAATTAATGGTTTAAATTGATAACATTTGTAGTTATGGGTAATATTCTGAGCAGTTACTCGGACGTGACGAGGTGTTACAAGAAAATTCAGTTCGTCATAGTGTGCAGGATAGTCAGAACCTACTGTTCAAATATAGAGATCGAAATTCGATAGGTTTCCCTTTCTTATCAAGAAGAAGAAGAAGAAGCTCCTGCTCAAATTGTCCATGGACGTCCTTAGCAAGGACTTCCAAATAGCATAGGTCACTCTCCATCATAGCATTGCCACAGTCAAGTATTTCGGTCCCAATCCAAAGTTCCAAACCACTGTTGCATTCTATTGTCAGTACAGTGTACAGAAAGTCAGACCGGAGAAGCGGACGACGATTGCACCGAGCGATCACACACACAAATCAGTACACGCGTTTGTCTGCTTCAAAGGTTGATGAGGACACAAAAGTCGTGACTCCTGAAGTTGATCACGCGTTTAGATTTTCAGCAGTCCCTTGGCACCGTAATCTGTCCGGCTCAATTGAAAGCGGCCACACGGAAAATCCAGTTTGAGTTGAAGCTCTGGTAGAATGTGATTGCCAGCTTAAGGCTTTTGATTGGACTTAGTTTCTCAGGGAAAAAAAGAAAATAAAATCACATCATATTCAGAGAGAGAAGTTTGCTCGCTCCGTACCTTTGGTCGTATCTTGGAAAATTTGATAATAACAAGTCAGGGAAAAAATAGGGAAAATTTTGATCATAATGTGAATGCGGCCTAATTCCCACGTTCTTCTTGACTACAGTGGATTAATTAGTCAGCTCGATTGGGCACGCGGCTGAGTCGTTCTGACGATAACTGAACCAAGCAATCACATTCTTTGCGTCAGTTCGTCAAAACTGCTAACGCTTCAGACATCGATGCGTGCAGAAAAAAGTTAAGAGCAGAAGATTGTGACAGCGTAGTTGATTAAGTTGCTCTGCCTACAAAGATGGCACAACTCAAACCACACCGTGCATGCATTCATGGCCTCAACAATAGTCCATTAATCTTTGCGTTCTTTTTCTTCTCTTCCGTCCAGTCTTGTAGAGGTGTGTCACATACATGAAGAAGCATATGCTCTTCACTCTACTGCTCCTCTCCCTTGGCCTTAACCTTGCAGCCTTCACTACCGGCGATGATCAATTCGCCTTCTCCGGCTTCACCGGCGTTAACCTCATCCTCGACGGCACAGCCACGGTCACACCAAATGGACTCCTCGAGCTGACCAACGGCACAGCCAATCTCAATGGCCACTCCTTCTACCCAACACCGTTGCACTTCCGCGACTCATCTAATGGCACGGTGCAGTCCTTCTCGGTCTCCTTTGTGTTCGGCATCCTCTCCAGCTACACCGACCTGAGCGCCCATGGCGTGGTCTTCCTCATCTCCCCGAGACCCCGAGGAAGAATCTGTCAGACGCGTTGCCTGCCCAATACATGGGCTTCCTCAACAAACAGAACGACGGCAACGCGAGCAACCGCATCTTCGCCGTCGAGTTCGACACCATCCAGAACATTGAGTTCCAGGACATCAACAACAACCACGTAGGTATCGACATCAACAGCCTCCACTCCGTACAATCCAGCTACGCTGGCTACTACAATGACGAGAAGAGTACTTTCCAAAATATGAGCCTTATTAGCCGTGATGCGATGCAAGTATGGGTGGAGTACAACAGAGAAGCCACACAGATCAACGTAACCATGGCTCCCCTTGGTATGGCCAAGCCTAGGAGACCACTGCTCTCTGTTACCCACGACCTATCAACAGTGCTACAGGATCCAGCATACGTCGGATTCTCATCCGCGACGGGCCCAGTTAACTCACGACACTATGTTCTCGGCTGGAGCTTGGGCATGAACGGACCTGCTCCAGCCATTGACATTGCCAATCTGCCGAAGCTACCTCATGTGGGTCCAAAGCCTCGTTCCAAAGTCTTGGAAACTACCCTGCCAGTAGCCACTGCAACATTTGTTTTTGTTGTGGGCACTTGCATCATTCTACTCGTGAGAAGGCGATCAAGATATGCTGAGCTACGCGAAGATTGGGAGGTGGAGTTCGGACCTCACCGGTTCGCATACAAAGATTTGTTCCATGCCACAAAGGGATTCAAGGACAAGCATCTGCTCGGCGCAGGAGGGTTCGGCATGGTGTACAAAGGTGTTCTTCCAACATCTAAGTTAGAGGTTGCCGTGAAGAGGGTGAGCCATGAGTCGAGGCAGGGAATGAAGGAGTTCATCGCCGAGGTCGTAAGCATCGGCCGGATCCGGCATCGAAGTCTCGTGCAATTATTAGGCTATTGCCGGAGAAAGGGTGAGCTTCTTTTGGTGTATGACTACATGTCGAATGGAAGCCTCGATAAGTATCTATTTTGTGAAGAGAACAAGCCCATCTTAGATTGGGCAAAGAGATTTCGAATCATCAACAGTGTGGCATCTGGTTTGCTCTACCTACACGAGAGATGGGAGAAAGTTGTCATCCACAGAGACATCAAGGCAAGCAACGTGCTCCTCGACGAAGAAATGAACGGACGGCTGGGTGATTTCGGACTTGCAAGGTTGCATGACCGTGGCGTCGACCCACACACTACACATGTGGTCGGCACCATGGGCTACCTTGCCCCAGAGCTAATACGGACAGGGAAGGCGACCCCCCTCACGGACGTCTTCGCCTTCGGCATCTTCCTCCTCGAGGTTACATGTGGGCAAAGGCCCGTCAAGCAAGATGCGCAAGGCAACCATGTCTTCTTGGTCGATTCGGTGCTTGGCCATTGGCAAAAGGGATCACTTGCTGAGATGGTGGACTCGAGGTTGCAAGGTCACTGCAATGTCGACGAGGCATGCTCGGTGCTAAGACTCGGACTGCTGTGCTCGCATCCAACTGCCAGTGTGAGGCCAAGCATGCAACAGGTCGAGCACTATCTCGATGGAGAGATGCCACTCCCCGAGCTGTCTTCGAGCTTCAGCACGCTGGTCTTGATGCAAAGCAATGGGTTGGACCCATACATCATGTTTTCTCCGTCGTCAAGGATGAGCATAGGCACCATTTCCGATCTCTCAGGAGGAAGATGACACATTCATGCATGTTACTTGATGAGTTGATGTGATCAGCGGCGGATCCAGCGGTGGGGCGGGGGGCTCGAGCCCCCCTACCGCTACCGGACTCTTAGAGCTCCCCCTAAATTTTTAGCTATGAATGTATAATGTAGAAGGGGCTGAGGTCGAGCTAAAGGTACTTCAGCCCCTCCAAAAAATTTTCCTGGATCCGCCACTGGATGTGATTATGCGGCCTTGCTTGGTTTTTCTTGGCTGAATATATGGTAAGAACAACTAAAGTTGTGAAACCTATTGTAGTTTACAATTTTTTTAATAAGATTTCTTTTTTTGTAAAACAGTTCGATGGATTTGTTTTTCCAACCCCCGTTTTTTCACGGAATTAAGCCCCAGACGTGCCACTAGGCAGTATAAAAAAGTGTGCATTCGGAAACATGTCCGGCCGGCTCTGTTTTTTTTTCCTTTGGTTTTCTGAATATATGCTGCATGGTATAAAACGGTGAACAACAAAGTCACTGTCAGCGTGCAACCGAGGGTGAACAAGTTGCATCGGCCGGCCGGCACTGTGTTCTTTAATATGCTACTTGTACAAGTAAATAATATATGAGAGGAAATTTTAGAAGTACCTACGTTACGTACTTTCTTTCAGTCTCACCATTAGACTAGTTTTCTAGCTAGGTCAAAATGACAAGGACTTGCGGACCGATAAGATTTTCTTGGCCAGGCAAATGAGGCTGTTTGATTGACAAGTTTTCTTAGCCTTTCAGTTTCAGCTTCTGACTTATTTTTCACTATTTATAAATTTTGTCTTTTTTTGAACTTTTGTCTTTTTTTGAGCTTTTTTGCTGGTTCTTTTTTCCCGTATTCGTTTGCGTTATCTGTGATGAGATAGCATATTTTTTCTATTTTTAAATTTTTAAAATTTAATTACACCAAATAAGGCACCTTCAGCTACAATGAAATTTTAGCCGCTACAGTATAATTTTAGCCATAAACTATAGAGCAGTTTTCCTATCCTTGAGGAGGTACCAAGAGGTACAAGGTACCAAGAGGTACCAAATTAGATCCAGCCGTTCAATCAGTGTGATCAACGGCTCAAAATTTGTTACCTCTTGGTACCTCGCGTCCGGTACCACTAGGTACTGTCAAATCTCAACCGTTTGATCAGTGTGATCAACGGCTCAAATTTGGTACCTCTTCCCCCTTAAGGATGGTAAAATTTCCCTAAACTATAGCTTTTCAGCCCAACCGAGCGGCACGTTAATTGACAATTGGTTGGCAGGTTTCCTGTAATTCTGTCCCGCGCTGGCCATCACTGTCTCGCTGTTAGGTTGTGGCTGGCCACTGGCTGCAGAAATGCACAAAAGGTTTTGAAGAGTACGCGTACGTTCGGCGCAGAGCCTCTGATCGAGCTCGCCGGCGATGGACGATGTACATGTACGTATCTTGACCGCCGGGAACCTACCCCTGGTTGCATTGTGCTACAGATGTCTGATCCTAATTAATTCCGTGTTGAGGACTTAAATTTGATGACGGCCTTTTTGACTTCACATGTCTGAGCTGAACAAACATCGCCTGAATTTATTGGCTACTGGAATCAAAATAGTCGACCCATGTCTCAATTATTACCGACGATTTGTGTTAATAATCGCATGTGAAAATAGTACAGATGGTTATTAGTATAAACCATCTGTGATAGTTTAAGCACATGATTATAGTTGTTCAGTATAGCCTTTTTTATAGTGATACCGTCTTCTTACAATTAAGTACTTCCTATTTATTAGTCTAGTCAGCTCGAGTGGTGGCGTGGGCACGTGGATTACCACGTTTTCTTCTTTGTTTTTTCGAAAAAATTTTGGTAAAAACCAGACAAACAATGGACTCGCGCAATTGATCCTTGTCTGCGTTAGAACTTTGCCGTCTGGCTCCCTACAGATCACACATTCTATAGAGCACAGAAGCTCCGATCCTCAACTCACATGAACCACCACATGTTCTGCCTTATGCTCCCCCTCTTCTTCCTTGCCCCTAATCTTGCATCCTTCGCTTCTAGCGACGGCATCCAATTCGCCTACTCCGGCTTCTCTGGAGCGAACCTCACCGTCGACGGCGCAGCCACGGTCACGGCGAACGGCCTCCTCGAGCTGACTAACGCCACGACTCACCTCAAAGGCCACGCTTTCCACCCGGCTCCCTTGCGCCTCCGCAAGTCGTCACATGGGGCGGTGCAATCCTTCTCGGTCGCCTTCGTCTTTGGAATCATCTCTAGCTACACCGATTTCAGCACCCACGGCATGGCCCTCGTCGTCGCGCCAAGCAAGAACCTGTCAAGTGCACTGACGGACCAGTACCTGGGCCTCACGAACACCCAGAATGATGGCAACGCGACCAACCACATCTTCGCCGTCGAGCTCGACACCGTCCAGAACATCGAGTTCCAAGACATCAACGCCAACCATGTCGGCATCGACATCAATAGCCTCCACTCTGCGCAGTCCTCCTACGCAGGCTACTACGACGACAAGAGTGGCAGCTTCCAGAATATAAGCCTTATTAGCCGTGATGCGATGCAAGTGTGGGTGGACTACGATGGAGAGACTCTGCAGATCAGTGTGGCTATGGCTCCCCTTCAAATGCCAAAACCTACGAGGCCGTTAGTCTCTACAAACTACAACCTATCGGCGGTGCTAGAGGAGCCATCATACATCGGCTTCTCATCGGCGACAGGACCGGTAAACTCACGACACTATGTTCTCGGCTGGAGCTTTGGCTTGAACAGAGCTGCTCCGGCGATCGACGTCACCAAGCTCCCGAAGCTACCACACCTGGGTTCGAAGCCTCGGTCCAAAGTCTTGGAGATCACTCTGCCAATAGCTAGTGCTGCACTCGTCCTCGCCATGGGCACCACCTTGATCCTACTTGTGAAAAGGAAGCTAAGGTACACCGAGCTGCGGGAAGATTGGGAGGTTGAGTACGGGCCACATCGGTTTGCATACAAGGATCTGTTCCATGCCACCAAAGGGTTCAAGGACAAGTGCTTGCTTGGTGCGGGAGGGTTCGGCATGGTTTACAAGGGAGTGCTCCCCAAGTCCAAAGCGGAGGTTGCCGTGAAGAAGGTGTCCCACAAGTCAAGGCAAGGGATGAAAGAGTTCGTCGCCGAGATCGCAAGCATCGGCCGCATCAGGCACCGTAACCTTGTACAACTACATGGTTACTGCCGGCGGAAAGACGAGCTTCTCTTGGTGTACGATTACATGCCAAACGGCAGCCTCGACAAGTACCTGTTTTGTGAAGACGATGGGCTCAGATTGGACTGGCTTCAAAGGCTTCGCATCATTAAAGACGTCGCATCTGGCTTAGTTTACCTGCACGAGAGGTGGGAGAAAGTGGTCGTCCACCGAGACATTAAGGCAAGCAATGTGCTCCTCGACAGAGAGATGAACGGACGACTAGGAGACTTCGGCCTCGCGAGGTTATACGACCACGGCACCAACCCACAAACAACCCATGTGGTTGGCACCATGGGGTACCTAGCACCGGAGCTGGTGAGGACAGGGAAGGCTTCCCCTCTTACAGACGTCTTCGCTTTCGGCGCATTTGTTCTTGAGGTCGCATGCGGGCAAAGGCCTGTCAAGCAGGATGAACAAGGCAGCCAGACACTGTTGGTCGACTGGATACTCGAGCACTGGCACAACGATTCGCTCGTCGAGACGGTCGACGCAAGGCTGCAAGGTGACTACGACTCCGACGAGGCACGCCTGGTACTTAAGGTTGGGTTGCTGTGCTCACACCCGTCTGCCAATGCAAGGCCCAGCATGCAGCAAGTCGTGCGGTACCTTGACAGAGAAGCGCCTCTCCCGGAGATGGCGCGTGCAGGCTCGAGCTTCAACATGCTAGCTCTTGTGCGAAGCAAAGGTTTCGACCCCTACATCATGTCGTCGTCGTCGTCGAAGATGAGTACCGTCGGCACCATATCCGACCTCTCGGGAGGAAGATGACATCCATGCGTGCTTGGTTATTATGTGCTCACACTCTCCTTGTTCATGTTGTATGGTAGCTCTTGTAGTATCATACATATATATAGAAAAATAGTTCTATATTTTTAGAAGTATGTACTGCTATTTCTAGTGTACCTCTTTAATGATGTTAGTATAACTCTTTACTTATTTGAGAATGCTCTAATAATAATTATAAGATACTTTTTACATACATATGTTTGTGTGTGCGCGATGAGTGTGCCTAGTTAGTAACATTTAGATTTCCCTCTCAAAAAAAATAAAATTTTGGCTTGATTCCAATATCTATTATGTTCTGGAAGAAATAATGTGCTGTAAGCTTGTAACTAAACTATCGCTAGTGTGTACTCTACTATTAGAATAAAAAAATAAAAACAATTGCTGCCACATAAATTGTAGAAAAATCGAAAGACAAAGACCAAGTAAACTGCAGGCAGCCTTCCAGCTCATGTCAAAACTGCCTGAAGGCCTCCATTTCGGTTAAGATTTAATTTGGCCCGAGAATGGGAAACACGTTCTGATCGGCCGAAATGTTTGAACAAATAGTGTACTGGGCTGTGTCCAGTTTGGGTTTCGGCCAACCACCAGATGACCAGACCTGCGACTGCGAGTTCTTTTTTGAGAGAGAGAGAGAGAGAGAGAGAGAGGACAGAGAGGAAGATGGGAGTTAGACCCTGTTTGGCACAGCTTCATCAACAGCTTCATGAGCTGTTGTGAGCTGTTTTTTACTAAACACCCTTTTTGCAAACAGCTTCATGGGTGAAGCTCTTTTTTTTCTGCTCTCACAAAGGAATGGAGAGAGGTGAAGCTGAAAAAAATAGCTTTTCACAGCTCTCTTCCTCAGGCCCGCAGTCCTAGGAACCCAGTGCCCCTCTGGTTCACCAAAATTACACGCATTTGCCACTAGTCCATCTCGTTCACCAAAATTTCACTGCTCCTAATGATTTGACTACGAAACATAAACAAGGCACTAATATTGCTTCCTAATGATTTTAATTTTTTATTTTTTCAATTCATACTCATTCAAATATATTATTTTTTAATTCATATGACCATATACAAACATACAACTCCAAATGTTAGAACAAGTCAGGTAGACAGGGGCATCTTGGACAATTATCCTCTCTCAGCCATGCATGAAGCTGTTTTGCCAAACAGTTTTCCAAAACAAATTTAGCTTCATCGGTGAAGCTGCTCGTGAAGCTGAAACAAAAAAAAAACAACTTCACTAGTGAAGCTGAGCTGTGCCAAACGGGGCGTTAGTTCAACTGGTAGCAGTGAGCAGAGAAGCAGAGAGCTAATTTGAATACCTCATCTTCTTTAAGCAGGCTTCTTCAAATCGTTTTTAAAAACGATTTCTCTAAGCAACTTCCAAAAACCGCCAGCCGGCCTCCATCGCATCCTCCGTATCAGCATATTCTAAAAATCATTTTTAAATTTTTTTTTGTACCAATAGCTACTTCTTTTAACTATTATTGTTCTATTTCAGCCTTGGGATCACCACAAGGACAGTAGGCCAAATGTTTTTAATTGACTGCAGAAGGTAAGTCTTTTATCAGATTAGGACTAGTATTAATTTTTTTCTGACCAAAAGTAAACAAAGGACTTCAAATCATTGGTATCCCGTCAAACAGGTTGCTATGGCTTTGTTCACATTCATAATTCAAAACGAACAAAAAAAAGAAACTTCTCGTTTGAATATTGACATATGTAGTGATGGTGTCATCTTAACAAGACAAGATCAATTCTCGTTTGAAAGTAGTAGTATCGGCATGCATGCTTACCCAGAACTGGATGAGATGATGCCGCCCATTTGAGGCCATTACCTTACCTGCAAGTTTTTACGGCCCACAAAGGGCCCATTTGAGCCCATTACCTTACTTGCAAGTTTATACGGCCCACGTTTCAGTCCCTAGGTGGCCCATGAGGACACGTTCCTAAATCCCCACGAACGCGAGGAGGACCCCGTTCTAATCCCCCACTAATCATGCACTTATACCAGAGGATTAGCCACTAATCACACTTCCACCTCCGTCCCCGCCCATTTCCATTTCCTCCTTCGCGCGCGCCTTCGTTCCAAACCTCGTCGGCAACCTAGGGCTAGGGTTTAGCCTCCCATCTCACAGCGGCGGCGTCCTCGTCCCTGCTCCGCCTCATGGCCGACCTCAAGGCCTTCCGCACCGAGCACCCCCCCCCCCCCCCCCCGGGCGCACCCGAACCATTCCTCCATTTCTGGAATCCCACCCTCCCCCCACCTCCTGATCGCTGCTGCTTCTTTCTTGTCCAACCTAGGGTCGCAGCGCCAGCCCGATTTCCGACGACGACCTCTTCGTGTTCAGCCCCGACGAGAACCCCCCCCCCCCCCCCCGCCCCCGCCCCCGCCCCCGGGGGAAGGTTCCATATCGCAACGGCCTCGTGAATGATCGATCAAATTGCGCCGTTCAAGAGACTCTGGATGCCAGAGTAAACAGCTCAAGGTTGATAAAGGCAGACTAGTAGTTTTGTCCCTGCCATCTGATTTGCTTTTGAAAGCTCCTTCGTCTATAGCGTAGCAGTCATGCTAACAGTAGAAAGATCAGAAACTTATGAACTAGCTGAATTTTTGTCGGTAGGAACTAGGGACCTAAAATGTCTCTGGGAAATCCCTCTTTTCTTCACTGATATAAGGCAGCTTGATGCATTGTATTTCTCCAGCTCATCCACCTTCTAAATCATATGGAAACTTTCTCCTTAAAATGCCCATGCAGACCTTGTTTCTAATGAAACTATATTGGTTACGGACATGTTACAATATGAGTCATTTGCATCCTCTGTTACGTAATTGACCTCTCGGTCACTTAAACAACTGATGTCTGCCTAAATTCATTACAGTTTTGCTATTGCACAGGCGACTGAAATTTTTTTATGTTTCAGTCACCTGAAATTGCACTCTCAATCAACTAAAATTGCAGCCCCCTAAAAAAAAACATATGCAACTTCAGGTGATTCAAAGTGCAACTTTAGATGACTGAAAGATAAAAAATTTTCAGTCGCCTATGCAATAGTCTATCCCAATTCATTATGTTCACTGTACCCATATAATGTATGATCTTCTCATGAATAGACTACCGCCCATTGTCTTGTGATTTATCTTGAAATTTCCTAGTGGGACCTTTTATGAATATGCAAATTTTTTGTGCCATTAGTTGGGATTTTGGTTTGAGTTTACTTGCATAAGTTTCAGTAGATCTCCACTTACCTTATATGTGGAAATGGCAATGTAGAAGTACTATATTACTTTTTGATGTAACTATGAACTACTTGTAGATAATCCCATTCCCATGTCCTATCCAAGTTAGTACAAATTTTAAGTTTTAACGTTTTTAACAATTGTTTGCTCAAATTAGGCAGTTTATAAAACGGTAGACTTTGCATGGATATCATCCAGGATGCATGGTCATCTTGTCATAATGTTTGCTCGATATTAACATCAATTCAGGTGGGGTTTTAAGCTTCAGTGGTACTTCCCTTTTTACCAAATGCAAATCTCATTCAATTCACAAGGAAAAATATGCCACTGTGCTTGTCACTACCCTGCATTATTTGGACATATGCTTTAATAGAGTTTTCCCACAGTTTCTATGTTTGTATTGTCCAAACATGCTTTAAGAGTTTCCCTCCAGGTTCTCAATATCTCTCAGTTCTAATGTGTATCCATTGATGATTTTGGTTAACTGGTGATGCTTTCATGATGGGCCAGAAAGGAAAGCCTGTATTCGGAATTTCTGGCACAAGATTGTCATTTCCTAAAATTGATTTGGTAAAAAAAAAATGAATAACAATGTTCAGTGTATATCTCTTCACGCATTCAAGGGTACAATAACGATAAAGTTCTTGATTGCTTGCATAGGGACGTGGTATGTAGCATGTACACTTGTACTGATTTCACTTTGTCTGTCCGAAATTCATAAGCTTCTCTGTATTGTGCTGTTCAAATGTGCCATTGATCAATTCTATTTTGTTCTTCTGCAGTCGCTTTTGACTGATCCGAACCCCTCAAGTCCAGCAAACCCAGAGGCTGCCCACTTGTTCCAGAACGACATTCAGGCCTATAATAAGTATGTAAGAGCATCTCCAACAATGTCCTCTAAATCTCATCCCTTAAATCACTTTTTAGAGGACACAATCTAAAATATAGAAGACTAAAAATATGTAATCTCCAACAAGTCCTCTAAATATGGTCCCCTAAATTAAAATCTGGGTCCACAAAAACTACCAACCAAAGAATTTAGGGGATCGGACGGCGCAGGAGCGTTGGGGCCGATTTAGGGGATGGTGTGCGTCCTCCATATATGGGGGACGAAAAATCAGGGATGGAGTCCTCTATATTTTTGGGTGCTACTTAGGGGATCTGTTGGAGCCTTTTTTTACCTTTTCTTCTAAAATATAGGGGATATGAGCACTTTAGAAGATTTGTTGGAGATGCTAGTCTTTTCGACTCCCTCGTGCTGCTACTATAGATAGTCTGGAATGAGAAATTAATATATTGGATTCCAAATTCCTGCAGGAGAGTGAGGTGGTGTGCTCGGAGATCCATTGAATGTGCTTAGTTCTGGTTTATTTGCAACGAGATCTGGAGATGTAATTGCATGCTTTTTTACCATGTCATTGTTGGCACTGCTCATAAGCAGTGATAGTTCAAATCATGCACTATGCCAACTTGTGTTGAGATGACATAATATAATGATACCTAATCCCCTTTAGTCGGCATTACCGTAACTCCTCTGTAGCCGAAATTGATGGCTGTTGAAAGTTGCAATCCTAATTGCACAAACAAACATATTTGTGGTGCTCTGACGCGACGGACCGTCTAACTCTTGCTCCATTTTTGTGCAGCACTGTCTCGATGGATATGGTTGCAGGTCACAGGCAGATGGATACACCTTGATCATCACTTTCTACTGTGTGCTAAAAAATGGTATGTTGATGCCTCCTGTTGGGTTCTATGAATGGGACCAATCAGCGAAGGAATGAGATGGGTGTCATGGGCGATGGTTAATTTGCATGACAATCTCTTCCTCCCAACTGACAAGAGCCAGATGTGGTTGCCAATTTCGCAATTGTGACGTTAGATCTTTGACATTTCTGCGAAATGATTTGGCGATGGCGGTCCAATACATGACAAGTGCTTGCAGTGCAGCTCTGTCTTGGGGTTTCAGTTTCAGATGTTATCTTCTTACTAGTTACGTTCCCGTACGTTGCAACGGAATTCATTGAATGTATAGAGAATCGTGCTATAAAAGAGAGTTGCTTTGATCGGTTGGAAAGTAGAGAATAGTGAGAAGTTGAGGCAATAGAGTGGTTGGAGACGAATAGATGTATAATCGCCAACTTGTTCTTTTATAATAGTAAAGATAGTATGTTTCAACTAGCAGTTGCTAGGGAACAGACTAGCCTTTCAACAGTGCAGGAATCATAATCATTTAAAAAGTTAAAACACTCATTATGGAATTGGAATGTTAACATTTTACTTTTTGCTGGCGTAGCATTTTCATCAATCTCTCTTGATCCAGGAAGTTGCAGCATGCTTGTCTGTTCTCTACTTCTCTGAAGTGAATCAACACTGCTCCAGCTCCTGTGTTACTGTCACAAAGCACGACTGGTATTTGCAGGCGAAACAGTAACCAAAGTAGTACTACAGCTCATCTTGAAGAACCTGCAGCCAAGACGCGGGTTATTTCGGCACTGAAATCGATGACTGACTAGTTGGTTATGTCATTACTGCAACAGTAGAATGATTCGCTGGGCAATACTGCAATAATGCCACTGATCACGACATGTGAGCTGAGCTGAGCCTGAGGTGGTTGA